>CM032449.1:184837749-185030249 GCA_019049505.1 Pachyrhynchus sulphureomaculatus
TAAAGCGCTCCAGGAGCGGCACGTGTGCGGAAAAAGCGATGCACATTGTTCTTGAATCGCTGTAAATTGTACTCGGTGGGAAACACAGCGCTGGGCAAATTATTCCAAAGGGATGATGTTCTCCATATAAAGGACTGCTTGAAAAGCGTTGTACGCGGAGTAAAGAGCTGAACCTCATACGGATGTGAAGCACCAGCGCGACGTGTATTTCTAACATGCACCGCTTTGGGAGGAATTAAGCGGGCTACATCCTTCGAACACTTTCCATGAAAATACTTGTAGAACAGACTCAAATCGCCAACCGTTCTTCGATGTTCCAGCGAATCAAGGCCGCCGGTCGATTCCGGGTCTCGAATCAGACGGACAGCTCTTCTCTGAACAGAATCCAACAAATGCAGTGTATGTTTGGGAGCGGAGCCCCAAACGTGGGAGCAGTATTCCATAGTTGGTCGAATTTGAGCTTTGTAAAGAATTAACAGTTGTGTGGGGCCCTGACCTAGCACCCAGTGTCTACCATTTGTTCCTGCATTTAAAGAAGCATCTTGGCGGCCAACGCAAGGATATCGACAACGACGCCAAAACGGCTGTGCTGCAGTGGTTAGCAAACCAAGTGGCAGGTTTCTATGAGGATGGCATAGACGAGCTGGCCTTATTATACGACAAGTGCCTTAATATAGGTGGAAATTATCTTGAAAAGTAGATTAAGGTCCAGTCGTAATGTAAAAATAAAATTTAAAAAAAGACCTTGTGTTTTTCAATATCAAAACGGTATTTACTTACTTTAAAAATGAGCATCGTATGTATATAGATACATATATATATATATATATATATATATATATATATATATATATATATATATATATATATATATATATGTATATATATGTATATATACATATATATATATATATATATATATATATATATATATATATATATATATATATATATATATATATATATATATATATATATATATATGTATATATACATATATATATATATATATATATATATATATATATATATATATATATATATATATATATATATATATATATATTATATATATGTATATATATATTTCAAATATTTTTTTTTATATTTTATATGAAGTTTATTGAATCAAATATGTACCGTTTTGATCGATGACCGTTTGCCATTTTTCTGTTGCAAAGATTATCCCGTCACTGTAGAGCTTCTGAGATTTCTGGACGAAGAACTGCACCAAGTAATTTTCACAACTCTGTTGAAGTAAACGTTATACTACAGAGATCGCGACAAGTGGTAGTCTGACAATACAAGATCTGGGCTGTATGGTGGATGCATCAAAACGTTCCAGCCGATCTCACGATCGAAGACAATGCCTTTTCTGTTTTTCAGCTGTATTCTCTCAATTGCTCGCAGCAATGAGGTTAATTGTTGACAGTGGAGATCAAAATCAATCATTTGACAAGTTAAAGCACCTCATGATACACGATTTTCTTCCAGTCCCATTCCTTGGCGTCAATCCTGACTTTGCCATACAAGCAACTTTATAACTTAGATGTCATTCGTAGAGTATAACATGCTGTGTCTAGTTAAAAGTATGTAGTGCCTCTACCTAAAATGTTCCAATTTAACTTGCAGTTGATTAACCCTCCATCTTTTCCAGGTTTCTTATTTAATTGTCGACGAAATGCACCACGACCATCCGGAATTGGTGAAAGATCAGTATTGGGACGAAGTGTTCCCTCAGGAGCTGCCGTACACGGCGGCCGCTGCCGCTGCGGAATCAATGAGGAACACTCATCCGTTGCCTTCAACGGCTAATATTGCCGTCAAACCAGAGGAACAAGGTATTGTTTTTATATTTCTACATATATTGTGTAGTAGGAACAACATTATGATGTTTAATTTTTTACAATTAAGTTGTAGAGCTTAATACTATGAACCCTGCAAGAATATTTTCTTTGGTGTAGTTCTTGACCCTCTGAACAAAGCTATCATTAACGCAACATTGAGACTTACCACCGTCTTTATTTTGAATATTAGTTGTTTATTCAATCTCTGATAAATATTATTACGTCTGTAACTAAAATTGTCGAAGTAAAATATTCGTTTATATTATTTTCACAGTAAAAGCAACTCGCCAAATTTCAGTATTATAGAAAAACCTGGATTTCGAGCGATATCGCTTCAGGGGAAATATGAGAAAGGGGTGAAGGACGAGGCATTTTATGTAATTTTTATAGTATTACGTGGATTTTTCCTGATTTTTGGTTGTGATCAAACAAATTTTAGGCATAATTATTAAGGCACAACGTATAAAAAATTAAGAGAGAGGTTGATAATATTATGTTGTCTTTATTTCCAGTTTTAACAGAAATTGCTTGAATTATTATTATTAGTAATTCTCTTCTGTGTACTAAAAAGAACTGCCTGTTTGCAAAGGAAGAACTGGGCAATTTTTGTTCAAATGGTCAAGAACTAACTATATTACAGCAAAGTTTGAACCAATTGGACTTGGATGACTTTTCCATGAAATTCTTTCGGAGTTATTTTTGAAAGTTGTCCAAAAAGTTGTGTCATTGTTAAAAAAAAAAGAAAACAATTTATAACTTGTTAGTAATTTTATTTTTGCTTAAAGGTGGACACACAAAGAAAACCCCTAAAACTAATCCTATGAAAAATAAAAATCAATTAGGTAACATCGGTGTTATTTATAAGTTTTTGTTTTCTCTTGACTTCTATTTAACATGCTCTTTTAGATGGAAAAAAATCTCTCACTGCTTTGGCTGAATAAGAAATCATGTTTCTCGGGATTAGACCGTGTCAAATTTGGTTTACTTTCTGACGCACATGTCCCACTTTGGGTTTAGAATACTGAATAAGCCTAGAGAGACACGCCCGACAGGAGTTGGATTCTTCAATAACGATTACTTAACGTCCACATTATTTTAGACATTAACAAGAAGAAATGATCCTTGAGTAACAAAACGAGTATCGTTTAGTGTTTGGGAAATTTTTACAAGCTATCAGTTATTGTATACTTATAATCTTTTCGTCTAATTACATCTACTTAACATGGGATATTTGGGACCTTTATTCGAGAATCGAAGGCTGGGTGTTCACCAAAATGTGACCCAATGTAATACTATGTTGTGATGCAATTTACTATTTACGTAATACATGAAAAGCAATTATCACACTGAATGATGTCTCTTGAGACTCTGCTCCTAAATATGTAATATAATTCTATGTAATGTAATACTATGTTGTGATGCAGTTTACTATTTACGTCATACATGAAAAGCAATTATCACACTGAATGATGTCTCTTGAGACTATTCTACAGATACTTTAATCGGAGCCTCAACTTGATTCCCTTAGAATGAAATGCTCAGGACTGTGCTTGCCATCGAGTACAGCTGGCAGCGATTCCAGACCAACGTGAATTGCTCCAGTTGCGCACGCACCGTTTTTGTGGCGAATTAATTTCTCTGAGGTGTGATTAATATGCCTAATAAAGAACTTGTATATAATTACTGGGCTGGTATCTTTCCCGGCTTTCGGGCATTCCAAAAATGGACGATTTTGACGAAAATGTCTGAAGTATTCCTGTTTTACGCTGTCTTATCCTAAGAATCATGATTTCTGGTATGCTCCTTTAAATACTTTTTCTTAAAGGAAAACTATATACGTGGTGTGATTCAAAAGTGTCCCGGACTTCGTGACTTTTGTCACCTTCAATGTAGTACCCATGCACCTGAATGCACGGGTTCCACCGGTAGATCATTTCTTGGAAAATTGATGTTATCATTGCCTTCAACACCGCCTGCGACTCGCGTGGTATCTCTACCGTCTCGAAGCGATGACCCTTTAACTTCATCTTCATATGAGGGAACAGCTCGAAGTCACAGGTTGCTAAATCGGGCAAATAAGATGGAGGATGACAGTCGTGGAATTCTGCGTTGCGTACAGTACGAACTGTGCATTGTCGTGACGCAGGAGGAAATTCTTTTCACAAAGTTTTAGCTACTTTATAAGCAACAGAAGACGATGATCTTCACGAATGAACTTTGACGATGATTTCACACGTGGTTGTAGTCGAAGGTCTTCCGGAACGCTCGTCGACGTTCGCCGAAGTTTTGCCGGCACAAAATCTCGAAAACTACACTGGGCTTTGTCCCCAAATGTTTTCGGAATTATTTCAGTAACCCATATTTCGAGATTAAAACAAAATTTCAACCACACGCCCTGCTTGTTTTTCGTCTCCATTGTAAAAATGTAGATTATAGTATACTTATTTCTTAATTCAATTTGAACACTTGAACATCGGCTATTCATGCAAATATCAGCAGACAGCAGGAAGTCGTTCAGCTTAACAAATACTTGAAAGAAATTGTATGGAGGAGAGTAACCAAGTAGAATTTAACGCTACAAATACCCAGGTGGAAGTTTTTTCTAAAAAAGTTAACGTTGCTGAACCCGACATAGTTATGTCGGTACACTCCATTTCTTTAGCGTCGTCCTTTAATTTGCTGGGCATTAATTTGGGAACAAATATATCTTGATATAAACATGTTACAAGCCTTGGAAAGAGAGCTTCTCAAACGTTGGAAATATTATTTGGAACTAGAAAGCTTTACACTCCACAACTGTCAATTCGGAACAAAGCTTAAATTCAACCAACAATGGAATACTGCTCCCGTGTGTGGGGCTTTGCTCTTAAACATACGCTGCATTTGTTGGATTTTATTCAAAATAGCCTGAATGGAGACCCAGAACTTACCAGCACCCTTGATTCCTTGGAACATCGAGGAACTGTTGGCAACTTGGGTCTATTCTACAAGTATTTTCATGGCGAGTGTTCGATGGATGTAACCCGCTTAATTCCTCCCAAAGCAGTGCATGCCGCGGTAATATTACACATCAGTATAAAGTTCAGCTTGTCACTCCTTGTACAACCCTTTTCAAGCAGTCTTTTATATGAAGAACCTCATCCTTTTAAAATGATTTGCTCAGGACTGTGTTTCCCATCAAGTACAATTTACAGCGATTCAAAACCAACGTGAATCGCTGCTGAATCGCACCACGAACACTGTACTCTGTTGTGTGTTTTTACTAACCAGAGAGTTTTTTTTAGTTTTTTAACGATATTTATTTTATCTTTATTTTATTATTATTATATACAGTGGAGTCCGATTATAACGACGGCCAAGGAACAGCTGCTATATTCCGTCGTACTAACCGGACAATCTTATAAGCGACTTTAAATTAAACAGATATTTATTGAAACATGTGTTGTGTACGTATGTATTACGGTACACACGCAAGTCTAATCAAAACAAAAAAATTATAAAAATACATTTAGAGCAAAAGTTACATGTAGAAAAGTTCTTAAACTTCATATGTAGAGCACATTTATCGGCTTAAAAAGTCCGTAATTTTGATTTATTTCTGGTTTACTTTCAACTTATAGCAGAAATAACGTATTAAATTTTAAAGAGTAGACACTGTAGTTTTTATATTGTCATTCTTCTAATTAGAATGTACGAAAACATTTAGAATTTCTGTAGCTTTCACGGCATCGACGACGTTCGGAGTCGATTGTATCTCTTGATCTCACCATCGGCGTAGTCGTCACTTTCCAGTCCTTCGGCGATAATATTCTGCACAATGAACTCATCAGAGGGATCTTCACATGTGTCAACATTATTATCGACATCGGAATATTGTTCAAGTTCCTAGCTTGTTATTGGCAGCTGCCCAAATGGAAAGCGGGATGTCGTCTTCGTCGTCGAAATCTACAGAAGAGTTGTTGGAACTTTGATTGATTCCTGCTGTAAATCCGGCGTGTCTAAAATAAGTCTTTATTATACTTTATGTAAGTTTATTTATAAATGGCATTTAGTAAAGTAATCTTAGTAACATTATTACTGGCATTCATATTTTCTGCAAGGTTTTCACTGTCAGCTCACGATCCCAGGAATGTTCCCATTTTATGAAAATATCAGATGTTGTCCAAGCTTTCCGATTATTTTCGTAATCTGCTGGTCGTTGAGATTTACCGATCACCAAGATCGTACCACTTATGTTCGCTGCAACGATTATCCTCTTTTTCCCCCAGCACACGTTTTTCCTTTAAATTTTAAAGTTTTATCAGGCGTTAGTCTATAAATCAACCCTGTCTCATCAGCATTAAAAATCTGATCACCTATAAATCTTGCACCATCACTGACGTCGCTTTGTCTCACCGATAATGATTCTTTACTTATCTTACCGGCCACAATATTATGTCTAGTTTTGAATAGGTGGATCTAATTTGGTGTACATGTGAAATTCGGAACATTAAACTGGGAAGTAAAAAATGGGCTTTTTCCTATAAAATAGGACCATTTACGGGTATTCCTCGATTTCATTACACTTTAAACCCTTTTTCCTTAGTAGATTTTTTAATCCGTTTCGACTTCAAAGCATCAGCATTAAATAGGTCTTCAATCGTGCTTTTGCATTCTTTCTTGTCGAAATGGTGGAATGAGATACGCCAAACTTCTTCGCGAGTGTTACATTTGATTCATTTGCTTTCAAACGTTGAATTACTGCACTTTTATATTTAATAGAGAAACACTTTCGACGTTTAAGAGTTCTCATCTTTAAGCGCGTAAATTGTCAGAATTATCACACAGGGCGTAACGAGTACAAAAACGCTCAGAATTCAGGGAAAAAGAATTACTGTATAATTAAGGTGTCCGTTACTTTGTACAGTAAATGAAATGAAACGAATTACTTTGTTATGTGTCACTTATTTTTTATTTATCTGCTACTGCAGTTTCGTAGGTTTTCTATATTTTCATGCGTGATACTACAAACTAAGATGGTTTATTTATGATTTATAACAAATTTCCAGGTTCAATTTGGAATTACCCATCATTAAATTACAATGAACTTAAGTTAATTTATTACAGAAGGTTAAATGACTTTATTGTTTCCCATTTGAAAAAATACTTTTTCAATATTTTCTTAAAACTTTTTACAAAAATTCCTTCTTTAAAGATATATCTAAAAAACTTTTAAAATACTCCAGACAGGGTTGAATTCTGAACATCTGTTTGATTATTTAATAGGATTGTATCTTTATTTTTATTGTGCTTGTAGATCTGTATAGCTTCTAAAATATTTAATTTTCTTCCTTTTATTATCTAATATTTGTGGATTATTTACGTCTGGAAAAAACATGATTTGTTTGATGGAAGTAATTAGCAAATATGGAGTTTTCTTTGTTTAATCTAAAAGATGTTTGGTGTTCTTTAAATCTAGTATCGAAATTACTCCCTGTTTGGTCTATAGAACAGCTATTACATGACAGTTTATAAACTCCAGAGTTTTTGTATTTATGAGTTTTGTCTTTTACATTGAAAAAGAGAGAGGAAAGGTTTTGGGGTGATTTAAAAGCGATATTTATGTTGTCTTTTGCGAGTATATATGCAATTTTATTAGTTTGTTTTTCATCGTTTTTAACGTGTGGATATATATGTCTTAAATTTAGTTGTTTTTGTTTATTTTTAATTCCCAATAAT
This sequence comes from Pachyrhynchus sulphureomaculatus, assembly GCA_019049505.1. Lineage (NCBI taxonomy): Eukaryota > Metazoa > Arthropoda > Insecta > Coleoptera > Curculionidae > Pachyrhynchus > Pachyrhynchus sulphureomaculatus. The sequence goes on from CM032449.1 coordinate 184,845,315, forward strand.
TCATGCCACCCCAACTCAGATAAACTCGCCGCCTATAGATTCATGATTCACAGAGCATTCTCCATCCCTTTAAATACACAAAATTTAGAGAAAGAATTAGATATAATCAAGAATATTGCCCACAATAACGGATTTCAGAAAAAAACCATAGAATACCTAATTAAAGATAAACAAAAACAACTAAATTTAAGACATATTTATCCACACGTTAAAAACGATGAAAAACAAACGTTTTCCTCATTGACATATTTCGGGCCAATTTCTAATAAAATTGCATATATACTCGCAAAAGACAACATAAATATCGCTTTTAAATCACCGCAAAAACTTTCCTCCCACTTTTTCAATGTAAAAGACAAAACTCATAAATACAAAGACTCTGGAGTTTATAAACTGTCATGTAATGAATGTAATAGCTGTTATATAGGCCAAATAGGGAGAAATTTCGATACTAGATTTAAAGAACAGCAAACATCTTTTAGATTAAACAAAGAAAACTTCAACTTTGCTAACCACTCCCATCAAACAAATCATTTTTTTCCAGACATAAATAATCCACAAATATTACATAAAGCACAAAAAGGAAGAAAATTAAATATTTTAGGAGCTTTAGAGATCTACAAGCACAATAAAAATAAAGATACAATCCTATTAAATAATCAACCAGATGTTTAGAATTCAACCCTGTTTGGCGTATTTTAAAAGTTTTTTAGATATATCTTTAAAGAAGGAGGAGAAAAAGTATTTCTTCAATGTCATTTAACCCTCTGTAATAAATTAATTTAAGTTCATAGTAATTTAATTATGGATAATTCCAAATTGTACCTGGAAATTTGTTATAAATCATAAATAAACCACCTTAGTTTGTAATATCACGCTTGAAAATGTAGAAAACCTACGAAACTGCAGTAGCAGATAAATAAAAATTAAATGACAAATAACAAAGTAATTCGTTTCATTTCATTAAAAAAAAAAAGAATTATTGTTTGTAAACAAATTTCTGACGCGTCGTTATAACCGGACAAATCAGAGCGTAATTACGTCGCTTTGAGCGGTTTATCCGGAGTCGTTATAACCGAATTTATCGTAATACTATTTTATAAGAAACCAAACAAATCTTCACACTTAAGTCGCTATAAGCGGTTGGTCGTTTTATCCAAAGTCGTAATAAGCGGACTCCACTGTATTTAAATTTCTACCTTTTATACTAATAGTGTGGAGACGCTTGCTGAGACGAGTCGTCTTTATGTCAATACATTTTATATTTGTATATTTCTAGAAATCGTGAATCCTTCTTCGCTCAAATTGGACACACATTTGCAAGACGGGGGGCCCATAACCTTTTCGGCTAACAAGCAAGCTAGTTTTAAGAGTAGGAAGAACAGCTCGAATAGTTTAGTTATGGGAGCATCCGTTCCAGGTAATTATTTTTACTCGGTATTTTTTTTAATTTAGCAGTTATCAAACCAGATCAGTTTCTGACATATATGTAAATTATTTTAATTTCTAATTATTTTTTTTGCAGACTCCATGTCTATGTCGAGAGTCGCATCGGTTACGAGCATGTTAAAACGATTCTTTAGTAGAGATGAGAGCAAAAATGACACGCGAGGTGAAGCGACCATAGAAGCGAACTACGAAATGAATAATCTCATGACGCCGACCGAAGAAAGGGAGAAAAAAATCGGTAGCAGTATTAAAAGGATAGCTGACGATGTCATAGAGGAGGTGAGTGTAATACAGGGCGGTCAAAAGAAAAATAGACTGTAAAAATATTCTTATAAAGAAGGATGAAAATGATTTTTATACCAGCAAATCACCATTTGCGTTTTATTTTGGGATTCTTAAAGTTCTATAATTAGTGTAAGGTAGCAATGACACGGAGTGTAGCAAAATATAGGTGTACCATGAGTTCTGAGGGTGTGAAAATTTTAACGCGAGAAATGTGCTACTGAAACGTAAGAAATAATTTGGAAACCATTTGGGAACGAAACCATGAGCTGTACAGAAATTTTTGAGTAGTTTTCGCGATCTGAACTTTGGTAGAAGATGACGAGCGCTCTGGAAGACCTGCGACTACAACTACGCCTGAAAGCATCGCCAAAATTCAACAAATAATTCGTAAAAAAAACAGCCAACATTTTGGTGCGAGAAGAGTGTCCTCCTGCATTATGCACAATGCAGGACTCATTCTGCAAGCAACAGTTTTTGACGAAGAATTCCGTGTAATTTCCCAATCCCCTTATTTGCCTGATTTGGCACCTCGTGACTACGAGCCGTTTCCCCATACGAAAGTGAAGTCAGAGGGCTGCCGCTTCAAGACGGTAAAGGTGACTGCATCGACCATCCAAAGAATATTTAACCAGTGAGAAAAACTGTGGGACCTGCGCATTCGGGTGCATGACTACTGCTCTGAAGGTGTCGGGAGTAACAAAGGCTTAAAGTAACTACTTCTGATTTTATAGCGTTAATCCGAGAACTTTTGAATCGCACCACGTATATAAGTTGGTGAGCTTCTTCTACATCATCATAAGAAACTAACTGTTGTACCACCCTCAGTACTCTTCTTTTTACCTTAATATTCTCCATAAGTCTACTCAGTTTATATCACTACTACACCAAACACTTTATTTTTGCACTCGATGCGCGTTTCGCTAACCATGTTAGCTTCATCAGGAGCGATGATTGACTAAAGCTAAACTACAAATCTACCCTATTTATACTTAGCCTAACCCTTGAATTACTCAGGCGGAACTAATGGCATAGGCAAGGCCATCAGTTCCGCTCAAGTAACTATTAGAGGGGACTATAAGGAATAGGCCCTCTGTCTTTATTTAAACTACTTTTATATTTTATAATTTCCATACTTTCGTATGCGTTCAACAATCTATCAGTTACATTTTTTATTAATCTTAGATTATCTAACGTTACAATATGATCAGCTTCAAGGGCATGTTCGGCAATGCTAGACTTTTCTGTTCTACTGTATTTTAAGTGTGCTAAATGTTAAATCTTGTTTTAATTGACCTTTCAGTTTGCCCAACATACTTTTTGTCACAATCATTACAACTAATTTCATAAATTCCACTTTTCTCACAATTAGGAATCTTATCTTTGGGATTTCCTAAGATATTCCTCAGATTCTCTGAAGACTTATAGACTAAGATGAGGCCTACCTTATTAAATACCTTATTGAGTCCCTTGCTATATTTCGGATTATATGGTATGGAGACATATATTTGGTGTTATTTTCTTCGCTTGTGAAAAAGGTGGAATTCTGAATATTAAACCCAAACTTATGTCTATTTATTAGCTTATTTACTAAGTCATCATCATAACCATTAACTCTAGTTATATTTCTAATACAATTCCTTTTTTTATTAAAGTTTGCTCTATTCAGAGGGAAAGTGACCAAACGATGAACTAAAAAATCTAATGAGGCTAATTTGTGTTGTTTGCAATGAAATGAATCATTAGGAATATATCTATCTGTTACTCTGTCCTTTCTATAGATATCAAATTCTAATCTATTATTATTTTTAATAATTAAAATATCTAGAAAAGGCAATTTTAGGTTATTTAAACGCGCGTCGAGTGCAAAAATAAAGTGTTTGGTGTAGTGGTGATATATACTGAGTAGTATCATTATGCCAAAGATTCCACATTCCCAGCTTAATTCTCCATAAGGTTTGTTTGCGGTGATATGCTAAAATTGCAATTACCATCTTTTATAATTACCGTAGGTCTCCCCTACTAATAATTACTGGATGTTGATTCACCGCTTACAGTCCCTGGCCAAATTATTAGACGCACTGCAAGATTTCATGTAAAATATTAATTACCGAGTGATATTGTACCGTTTTATTATTTTAAATTGATTTGTTTTTTATTTTTATATTATCCAATCAATTACCTATTTATTTGACATAAATAAAACAGCATTAATTTAGAAAAGCATCAGTTTATTAAGTTTTAAAGAAAGTGAAATTAATGTTAGTAAAAGTCAATATTTAGTTGAGCCACCTTTAGCCGCTATCAAAGCTTTAATTCTGCGCGGCATGCTATCAATGCAAGATTGTACTGTCTCCTGCATTTGAGGATGATGATTCCACACATGAATAATCTTTTCTAGGAGCTGGGTTTTGTTGGTAATCACATCTTTAGCCACTTCTCTTTTCATCAGCTCCCACACATTTTCAATGGGGTTCATATCAGGGCCAATCCAACAGAGGGATATTTTTTTCTGCCAAAAAAGCTTTAACAGACTGAGCAGTGTGGCAGGGAGCTCCATCTTTCATGAAAGTGAATGGTTCCCCATTTGGAAACCATTCTCTGAGCTGCGGAATCAACCGATTTTGTAATACTTCTTTGTACTGATCTTGCCTCATTATTCCTTTGACGACGTACAGACGTCCAGTGCCCTTGCCGCTGATGACTGACCAAATCATCACTTTGGTGGGATGTTTAACCGTCGGGACGACACAATCAGGATGAAACTTTTCTCCATGACGACGACGCACATACTGAGCTTTATTCTGCAAAATTTCGAATGTGCTTTCGTCACTGAAGCAGACCTGTCAAAAATAGGAAAAATATATAAACTTCCATGTTTATTTGCTTTATTTAACTGAAAATGATAATAATGTATCAATTATTGATTAAATTGCTGTATCTTACCGATCTCCAGAAGTCCACATCTTTGTCTTGCCATTGTTTGGCCCACTTCAGGCGCTTTGCTTTCATTGCAGCTGTTAACTTGGGCTTCCTGGCGGGGCGACAGGCCTTAAAATCTAATTCTTTCAATTTTCTTCGAACAGTGCGCTCAGAAGCATTTACGCTAGCATCCTGGAGTTGTGATTTTATTACCTTTGTGGTAGCAAATCTGTTTTCTACACAAATTTTCTTCAAACATCTCTCTGACCGTGGAGTGAAATTTGGTTTTCTACCGCATCTTTTCGGGCTTAATTCCTTCCCTGACTCAATTTTCTTTTTTATGCGTCGTACACTAGCTTCAGAAACCTCCAATCTTCTTGATATTTCTCGGTTTGTAAATGTTTTCGCAATCACAAGGGCCTTCACTTCAGCTTTTTTACGTGGTGAAAGATCGCCTTTTCTACCCATAATGAAAATAGTCCAATTACTTTTTTAAAACACTGCTTACAAAATAAACTAATAACTGAGTAGTATAAAAACTGTTAAATAAACAATCACAGTCCATAAAGCCACAGAAACACGTCCGTACCTGACTCGATTCCGATCGCGACTGATACAGGTTTGTACTTATTTACGTTCATGTATCACTTTGTCAACACAGTGTTGCCATATGTTAAAAATAAATACAAATATGTAGTCTACAACAATTCTTTTAAATAAAAATCAATAATATTGTAGTTTAAATATACCATTATTACATAAAAACTCTTAAGAAACATAAAATTACTAAAAAAATACAGTGCGTCTAATAATTTGGCCAGGGACTGTATATTTGACTATTTTGTTTTAGTTGGACGAAAATACGACCATAACCTCCCAAATGTCTCAAAGAGAATCTCGACCGACTGTGATGCAAGTATTTGGCCCCCCTCCCCCTTCCCGGCCTATAGATGTACCCCATGCTAGTAGTTTTTCTAATGAGTAAGTATGAAAAGTTAAAATAATTCATTTGTTGGAAAATTATTGTTTTTTTTTTAAGTAAAATGATTTATTTACTGGGGAGCTTTTTAAGTTATCAACTTGCTCCTAAAAAATATTTAAATGACGTGGGCAGTATGAAATATAACGTTGTACGATAGAGTACGCGCTCTACGGGTCCAACTCACTATCAAAGCTGCGCGCGTGCAGAAGAGTGATTCGGTCCTGAGCATTCTGAAGGTAGTGCGGTTTTTCGATCAAGGTTTCTAATGAGTTCTTTCGGTCGGGCCAATAGCTCTCTTCTGAATAGAACCTGGTAATTGCGAATTATATCTGGGCTTACAGTACCAAACAATGGAGCAGTATCCAATCATTACCAGGACATATTTCCATCCATGTTGCTAAGCTCGGTGCTTATGGAATGGAGATCCTTTACATAACTATGCCGAGTTCTGTAACTTTCAACTTTTTTAAAAGACTAATGCCTGTCAGTTTTTGTAGCTGTGACCCGGCGACAGAATTCTTTCCAAGCCTTCGTTAAGCGGTGTAACTTCCTACTCTCTTTGTAAGACAGCTGGTGTTCCACTGTTGAAGGTAAATGAAGAAACAAATGTGCTGTTTAATATTTTAGATTCTTTCTCCTGATAATCTTTTTCAGTAAATATAAAGAAGAAAAATGCCGCAGAGAAATCCATCGCCTGCCTCTCACAAGGAACGATCTTTGATGAAACTTTTCAGGCACACCATAAGACTTAGCCAACAATCCCTCATACTAAACAGGGTCATAATATTAAATGCATCTACGTATTTAAATCATATTGATTAGTAGTCTTTTCCATAACCTTCAATAGTAGGTTTTTTGTTTACAGTGTTGTAAAATGGAATTGCTCTTAACTAAAAACCTCCATAATAGAATTATTATTAAAGCCGTCGTTTGCAAATTCAGCCAGTAAAGATTTTTAACAATAATCGTCATAATGTTATGAACAAATTTTCCGATTATGTAGGAATGAATATGTATCATCTATTAGCAACTTCGATTCCTATTTACTTGGGCTTAATTTTTTTTAATAGTTATCCGAATAGAACTGTTTACGATCCGTACCCTCAGGCTCATTCGGCTCCAGGTGGAGGAGAAGAAGTTGACGCGACAGTAACTGATAAGGTCAGTATTGGATCGGCGACTGACGACGAAGAGGAGGATCAGTTTGAATCTTTGAAGAAAAAGAGGGATGAGGAAAGACTTAGCAGGTAAAGAAAAAAGAGTTGGACATAACGTTAAGAAAAACAGGTGGTGGAGGAAGTTAATTTTAATTTTTTTTAACTAACTTCTAATGTTTGTTTTTTGTTTCTATTTTCAAGAGTAAATCTGCTTCTTTTCGCTAACCCTAAAGCGTGTGATGAAGGATGACATTCTTGGGTAATAATTCCATATATTGAAATTTTTAATAATATAATATGCTTATTGCTTCGCCTTTAAGATTAGTATCTGGTAAAGTTACTGTATTATTTACAGATTTACCATGCTTAAAGACTAATTGCAATGATCTTATTTTTTTTATCTGCCCTGCTTTTTTACATAGTAGATCTCTTAAAGTTTTACGCCTTAGCAAGTAAGAGGGAAATAATCCATTTCATATGAACAAAATAAAATAACTCTTGCCATATAGCAGATAACCCATCTAATAGAGACTTTGGACATATTGAAAAGCATAAAAGATGCGTATTATTACCCATTCTGCTCTATATTGACGTTGAGAAAATAGGATCAAAAAGTGGTTCCAGAGTTAAAAGCATGTCAATAGATATTATTTGTTATGCGGACGATACCGCAATCATAGCTAATAACCTCTAAGAACTTTAGTCAATTCTAAGTAAACTTCAATGGTGTTATATGAACATTTATGCAACTTCTTCTTTACAGGTTTACATGGAGTAGACTTCTTATTAGTTGCTTCCATAAAGTCGCGAGACACATGCTTTTTAGTTGTTTTTTTTTGTTACTGCTTATTTAGAAGTGCTTTCCAGTAAAATAGAACCACCGGAAATAGCTCGAAAACTATCATTCAAAAAGCAAAAACTTGTTTTCAAACTGAGATATACTACATGGAGTAACGTTCTGAAAGATGGCAGCACAAACAAAAAAAATATGATTTTCTGTTACTGTCAACTGGCAGAAAATTCGTGTAAAATTTTCTCGACATTTTGTCTATTAGTTTGCGAGTTACAGCTGTTTGAGTGAGGCAACTTTTAGTTTTTACAAAACGAGTATCGTGTGTTGATTAAACATTGCTTTTTGATAGGAAAAAATACAGTTAGCATCCAAGAAAGGCTTGGGAAATGTTATGGCACATCTGCTCTGTCGAAGGCTACTATACGTGGGGGACCCAAAAGTAACGAAAATTGTATTATGGTTAGGTTGGTACTTATAGTACACGGTTCGCCCGCTAGGGTATAGAAGGTTGTGGGAGGCTCCTGAATTTTTTTTTGTAAAAATTGTTTTGTGTACGTTTTTTAAGACTTGTCGTGAATTCACGGAGCAGTTCGAAACTGACCCCGTTTTTTTTTTCCAAAATCATCACAGGAGATGATCATGGTGCTGCAATTACTATCCTGAGACAAAACAACAGTCCAGTCAATGGGAAACCGTGAATTTTCCTTGTCCAAAAAAAGCTCGTCAGGTGAAATTAAATGTGGAAACAATGCTCATTTGCATTTTTGATGTGAAAGGGATCGTTTACTCGGAATTTGTTCCACCAGGTCAGACAGTGAACCGAACATTCCACCTTGAAGTGTTAAAAAGGTTGCGCAACAGCGTGCGAAGGAAACGCCCTGATTTGTGTCAGTCGGGCGATTGGTTCTTCCATTCCGACAACGCGCCAGCCCACACGCTCTCACTGTGCGCCAATTTTTAACAAAAAAAGGCATGTCCCCTTTGCCCCCACCCACCCTGCACCCCGGATTTGGCTCCATATTCTTTTTGTGTCCCAGGATGAAAAGAGATCTGAAAGGAGGACGTTTTGCTGACATGGAAGAGGTGAAACAAAAAACGACTCTGGCTCTGAAGGACATTGACAAAATGCTTTGAACAATGGAGTAAAAGATTGGCAAGTGTATTAGCTCCAGTGGAAAGTATTTTAAAGGGGACGAATAGTTGTTTGTAAAAAAATTTGATAAAACTTTTTTTTTAAATAAATTCCCGTTACTTTTGTCTTCCGCCTCGTATGTCATTGGTTTAGTGCACTGAAATGCATCACGTTCCAGACGACTAAATAACGCAGTCATTTCAAAAAACACTATATTGTTCCGAATGACCGCAAAGTGAAAGTGAGAGATATGGCTGGTATCGTAAAGATATCAGCAGAATGCCTGAGGCATATTTTGCATGAATATTTACATATGAAAAAGTTACGTGCTCGATGGGTGCCGCGCATCATTGATCAAAAATAGCAACGTGTCGCAGATTCAGAACGCTGATTGACACTGTTTCAGCCAAAGGAGTTTTTGTGTCGATTCGGAACAATGGACGAAACATGGATCCACCACTACACGCCTGTGTCCAACAGGCAGTCCGCAGAGTGTCTGGAACCACATGAAAGCCGACGAAAGCGGTCCAAAACACAAACATCAGCTGAAAAGGTTTTAGAACGTATTTGTTGGGATGCTCAGCCAATAATCCTGATCGACTATCTTGAGAAGGGGCAAACAATCACCAGAGGCTATTACGTCAGTTTACCGTTTGAATGGTAAAATCAAGAAAAAAAGGTCACATTTAGCGAAGAAAAAAGTGATGTTTCACCAAAATAATTCACCAGCTCACAGCTCCATAAAATCGATGGGCTCTGAATTGCTTCCCCATCCGCCATATTCATCAGATCTGGCGTCCAGCGAGTATTACCTCTTGCCAAATTTGAATAGGTGGCTCTAGAGAAAGAGATTTGGAAGTCAATTGGGTAACTAAGGCTTATTTTAGAAAGCTCGACTCATCATACTATATGAAAGATATCTAAAGAAGGATCGCTGGAACAAGTGTATCGCTCTTAAAGGATGCTGAAGAATAAAATCGATTTTTGGCAAGAACATTGTTTTTTCTTCAAAAATCTTGGAACTTTTCACCCCCTGTAGTAGTTTTGTTCCTTCGTATTGAACTTTCTTTTCACTCCTTCTCACTCGACTGATGGAATAGTGTATATTTTTATTTTTTATTTTTTTTTTTTTTTTTTTTTTTTTTTATGGGTCTAGCACACGTGCTACAGGGAAGTCCCTAAAGCGCTACAGGAGCGACACGTGTGCGGAGAAAAAACGATTCACGTTGTTCTTGAATCGCTGTAGATTGTACTCGATGGGAAACACAGTCCTGGGTAAACCATTCCAAAGGTATGATGTTCTCCATATAAAAGACTGCTTGAAAAGCGTTGTACGAGGAGTAACAAGCTGAACCTCATACGGATGTGAAGCATTAGCGCGACGTGTACTTCTAATATGCACCGCTCTGGGAGGAATTAAACGGGCCACATCTTTCGAACACTTTCCATGAAAGTACTTGTAGAATAGGCTCAAGTCGCCAACCGTTCTTCTATGTTCCAGCGAATCAAGGCCGTCGGTCAATTCCGGGTGTCCAATCAGACGAACAGCTCTTCTCTGGATAGAATCCAACAAATGCAGTGTATGTTTGGGAGCGGAGCTCCAAACATGGGAGCAGTATTCCATAGTTGGTCGAATTTGAGCTTTGTAAAGAATTAACAGTTGTTGTGGAGTGTAAAGCTTTCTGGTTCGAAACAATATTCCCAACTTTTGAGAAGCTCTTCTTGCTATGCCTGCAACATGTTCATGCCAGGACATATTTGCTCCCAAATTAACGCCTAACAGATTGAGTGACGATGTTAGAGGGATGGAGTGCCCCGACATAACTATGTCGGGTTCTGCAACGTTAACTTTTTTAGAAAAAAAACTGCCGCCTGGGTTTTTGTAGCGTTAAATTCCACTTGGTTACTGTCACCCCAAGATAGAATTTCTTCCAGGTCTTTGTTAAGTTGAATGACTTCCTGCTGTCTGCGGATATTTGTCTGAGTAGCCGATGTCCGAGCGTTCAAAGAGAATGAAGAGATAAGTGTACTGTCATCTGCAAAGCTGTAGATTGGATTCTCGGTCTTTTCCAGCAGATCGTTAATATAAATGAGGAAGAGAGTAGGAGACAGTATGGAACCTTGGGGCACACCGGCGTTGATAGTGAAGGTGTTAGAAAGAAATCCGTCAACTGCCACTCGTAAAGAACGCTCTCTGAGGAAACATGAGAGCCACAAACAGAACTTTTCAGACATACCATAAGAACGTAGCTTAGCCAACAGCCCATCGTGCCAAACACGGTCAAATGCCTTGGATATGTCAAGAGCAACCGCTCGAGATTCTCCAAAGTGTTCAATTGCGTTGTTCCAAACATGTGTTATATAAGTCAGAAGATCTTCTGTTGATCTATTTTTACGAAAGCCATTATTATATAAACGTTTTTAATATGAGTTCAACAATATATGATTTGATTCGTTTATCATTTATGGCTCTCTTATAATCAATTAAACCCATTAAAACCTATATACATGCAAATAGAAATATACAGAGTGTTAGATTTAAAGATTTGGGACAGTTTCACACATGAATACAGTGAAGTAAGTTTGCCTTCGAGATATCCTTTATGGGTTTTTGCTTCTTACATAAAAATAAATTGTTTTCGAGTTATTGAAAGTGGTCATTTATTATTAGAAAGCCCAGTATATATTTTCCTACATAAACGCTACTTGCCAGCCAAATGCTTAAGCAACATCTGAATTAAATATTCTCTAGGATTCACTAATGTAGTGCGGTCAAAATAATCATGCAAGGTAGCCATAATTTAAGTAAATGTTTATGACGTCAAATACTAATCGAACACGGGAAAAAAATGATGATAAAGTACTATATTTAGTTTGCTTGCAGATTGTTACTTTCAATCTATCAATCTACACGTGCCATATAAAGTTTCTTAGGGTTCTCAACTGGAACCTCTTCACTTTAATTTATATAAAACATTGAAAGAGTTCGGAGTTCGGGACAAATTTATTTCGAGCAAGTAGAAGTTGTATTATATCATATACACTTGGGCCATTCTTATTTTGTATATACATCTGTAATGTTACTAGTTGTCTTACGTATTTAAAGGACCACTTATACGCAGATAACACACAATTCTACGCATCGTTTTTCCCGCAAGAATCGCATGCTGTCCAAGAAACAATTATCGAAGATTTGCGTCGACTAGGAGAAGTTTCCGAGAAACATAACTTAGAAATTAATGCATCAAAAATAACTTTTATGATGTTCGGGAACAATCATGATTTCTTCTTCTTCTTACGACGCCGTCTCCTCGCGAAGGTTGGCGATCCATCTAGCTAAATGAACTTTAGAAACCGCTGCTCGAAAAATATCACTCGAAGCATATTCAAACCACCTTTTCATGTCCTTCAGCCAAGAATTCTGTCGTCTTTCGATCAATCGTGTGCCTTTTATTTTGCCTTCAATAATTAGACGTAGCAATTAGCACTTTTTGCCCCTCATATGTCCGCAGTATTGAGTTTTTCTTATTTTTATGGTTGTTAGTAATTCCGTCATTTTGTTAATTCTTTCCAGTACTTTTGTGGTTTTTATTTTCTCTACCCAGGAGATGCGAAGAAGGCGTCTATAAATGTACATTCCAGTCGCTTCTCTGAGCTAGGGTCAAGGGTCCAGCACTCACATCCATACAAGAGCACGGAGAATACATACGCTCTCACCATTTTCATTCGGAGTTCGAGACTGAGACTTGTGCGATGGAAAAATTTATTCATATTCATGTTTGCTACTCGGGCCTGTTCAATATAGGAATATATTTCCTTTCTTGGGTCCCACTTGTCATTTTTATTGGTTCCCAAATATTTAACTGTGGAGACCTACGGTGTTTTCCCTTATTTCGGGGGATTCTGGTGGTAGATTTTTTTTTATTATTATTACCATCCACTTTCTTATATTCATAGTTAATCCAAATCTTTCACTGGTTGTTACGACTCGATTGATCAGTTGCTGGAGATCTTTGATATTATTTGCTAATAGAACAGTGTCATCAGCATACCGTATATTGTTCAGTATACTCCCATTAACTGTCATTCCGTCAATGGATTCATAGATGACCTCATTAAACGCAGCATCAGAATAAATATTGAACAAAAGTGGCGAGGGAATGCAATCCTCTCTTACACCATGAGCTATTTTTATGCTTTCAGACTTTTCCAACCGAATTTTAACTTCTACTGATTGATTCCAGTACAGATTTTTAATAATATTTAGATCTCTTTTGTCTATATTTGTTGTTTCTAGAATTTTTATTAATATCTCGCACACAGTCGAAAGCTTTATTGTAATCTATAAAACATGCATTCACATCTACATTTATATCTTTACAACGCTGGACCAGTACATTTAATGAGAATAAAGCTTCCCGTATACCCATGCCTTTTCGGAGTCCGAATTGTGTGTTGTCTATTTCTACTTCACATTTTCTATATATTCTGGTATGAATGATTCTCATATATATTTTGACGACATGAGACATTAAACTAATTAGGCGATAATCATCACATTTCAGTGATTTTGACTTTTTAGGAATTAGGATGAACGTCGACTTTAGCCACTCGAGAGGGATTTATTACAACACAGTATTAAAATAAAAATCAGTGGAGATGAAGGTTTACCCTCTGAATCTTGTAGATATTTAGGATTATTTATTGATCACATCTTAAAGTTCAAACGACATATAAATAAATGTATTTAAACTGCCTATGTAAATTTAAAGAGGTTATTCCCACATAGACACCTTTTATCTCAATTTCTTTCGCCATTTCAATTCTTCTGACGCTGTTTACGGTACCTGTACTGATACAGATGAAAATTCGTGTTCAAAATTTATATACAGTATTCGTTGGAATGATCCTATTCCTTACAAGTTAAATGAATTAGCATGGCACATTTCAATTCAAATTCAATAACAATATCCTGCACGTTTTCTTCAACTACTCTTTTTTTCATGGGTCTAGCACATGTGCTGCAGGGAAGTCTCTAAAGCGGTACAGGAGCGACACGTGTGCGGGAAAAGCGATTCCCGTTGTTCTTGAATCGCTAAAAATTGTACTCGGCGGGAAACATAGTCGTGGGCAAATTATTCCAAAGGGATGATGTTCTCCATATAAGAGATTGCTTGAAAAGCGTTGTACGAGGAGTAACAAGCTGAACCTCATACGGATAACATGCATCGCTCTGGGACGAAATCGAGCTACATCCTTCGAACACTTTCCATGAAAATACTTGTAGAATAGGCTCAAGTCGCCAACCTTTCTTCGATGTTCCAGCGAATCAAGGCCGCCGGTCAGTTCCGGGTCTCCAATCAGACGAACAGCTCTTCTTTGAATAGAATCCAACAAATGCAATGTATGTTTGGGAGCGGAGCTCCAAACATGGAAGCAGTATTCCATAGTTGGTCAAATTTGAGCTTTGTAAAGAATTAACAGTTGTTGTGGAGTGTAAAGCTTTCTGGTTCGAAATAATATTTCCCAACTTTTGAGAAGCTCTCCTTGCTATGCCTGCGACATGTTCATGCCCGGACATATTTACACCCAAATTAGCGCCCAACAAATTGAGTGACGATGTTAGAGAAATGGAGTGCCCCGCCAAAATTATGTCGGGTTCAGCAACGTTAACTTTTTTAGAAAAAACTGCCGCCTGGGTTTTTGTAGCGTTAAATTCCACTTGGTTACTGTCACCTCAAGATAGAATTTCTTCCAGGGCTTTGTTAAGTTGAACCACTTCCTGCTATCTGCGGATATTCGTCTCGGTAGCCGATGTCCGAGCGTTCAAAGTGAATGAAGAGGTAAGCGTACTGTCATCTGCAAAGCTGTAGATTGAGTTTCCTGTCTTTTCCAGCAGATCGTTAATGTAAATGAGAAAGAGAGTAGGAGATAGTATGGAGCCTTGGGGCACACCGGCCTTGATAGTGAAGGTGTTAGAAAAAAATCCGTCGACTGCTACTCGTAAAGAACGCTCTCTGAGGAAACATGAGAGCCACAAACAGAACTTTTCAGACATACCATAAGAGCGTAGCTTAGCCAACAGTCCATTGTGCCAAACACGGTCGAATGCCTTGGATATGTCAAGAGCAACCGCTCGAGATTCTCCAAAATGTTCAATCGCGTTGTTCTAAACATGTGTTACATAAGTCAGAAGATCTCCTGTTGATCTATGTTTACAAAAGCAATATTGGTGATCGCTAATAATGTTGAATCCTTCAAGATGTTTTAGAAGATGCTGATTGATAGCCTTTTCCATGACTTTCGATATTATTGAAAGCAGTCGGTAGATATTTGGCAAGGTCTTCTTGCCTTTTTTAGGTATCGGCGGAACTGTGGCACATTTCCAGCAGGAAGGAAATATTCCCTTTCTGAAGCATAGGAGTGATTGATTTAGTTGTGTCGTTTTGAAGCAGCATAAAGTTTAAGTTCATTCATCTAAAATAGTTGAGTGACTTTACGCATGCGATTTCCTTGGGCACCATAGTTATAACCACGGGCTTGGCGTAGAGCAACTGAGAGAGAAAGCAGCGAAATACAGAATAAAAGAGAGAGGAGGCAGCGAAATACAGACTAAAATAAAAAATATTATTATTGTTATTATTAATAGATAGGTATATTTTCTGTGATACAATACAACTTCTACTTACGCGGCATCTCTAAGAAGCTCGACGAGGCACATTTTAAGGATCCGGCCAGCCGGCTTCGTTTGGTCTATGTGTGGCGATAGCTATATTTTTTTGTGGTACCGGTGTTGCTACTTATATTTGATAATTTTAATAGCTGGTTGTAAGTAGTTATATATAAGTTATTAAAGTATAACCTTAAAAAATTTTCAGCTGTTCCTTATAAATATAATGTTATGCACTTTCTTCTCTGTTAACTCACATTATGCACACACTAAATTGGACTTTTAATGACATTAAAAAACTAAAGAATTTTTTTAATTTTAGAGATAAGATAATACCATACATTTGACTGATCCACTAGCATGGGATCCAGTCAATCAGTTTTCAAGCCACGTAAGATCCCATTTTAATGTAAATATGTGGAGCTTCGAGTCTACGCAAGTTTTAAGCAACGTGAATTGTAATTTAAGCTTGAAAAACAATTTTAAAAAGTGGCTGAATTTTGTCAGATAATAAATTTCTGTCTGTTAAAGACACCCAAACATTTTTACAAAAATTTTAACTAAATTTGTCCATAAACTGTAAACCAACTGTATGATTGTTTTGACCGTTACTTCACAGAAGTTTATTTAATTTTTGCTGTACCAGTGTGCATATTGTAAATTACTAACAATATATTTTCTTTCAAATGCAGGTTTAGAGAAAATCTAGCCCGTTCACTAAGTTTAAAACAGGGAGATGAAGGAGAGTGTGAAAAACTACTACATAGGCGATCTTCAAACTTGTCTACCTCTCCAAAAACACCTCTTACCCCTCAATTTGAAGATAATTTATAGTATTTAACCAAGTATTTAGTACGATTAGTATAAAGTAAGAAGATTAAATTATAATTTTGTATGAATTTGTGACAATAAGCTCAAACTTAATTAGATATATGATAATAATTTAATCCGGCCGATAATTTATACTATTTATTGCTTGCGTTCAGTTAATCGACGCTCTGAGGAGCTGTTTTTTATAATGCTATGTATGAGATAAGGCACTAAATTGCAGCGGAAAAAGTAAATTTCATCACAAACAACAGTTTGTCCGTCGGTCTGTCTGGGGACACGATAATGCTCTAACGAAATGAGAAATCGATTTAAAATTATCTATACATATACATCCATAGATTTTGACAATACTCCTAATACGAATATTCACATAAGAGAGATTTTGCTGCTCTTATTTTGGTAGGCCATTGTCTTTATCTTTATTTGAAGCATGCGGCCACCATTCGGAGCTTGCGCAGTATTGAAACAAAATAAGAGAATCCTTTATTAAGGATAACGATTTCCCTTATTTAAGAACTTATAAGAGAAGTTATTTGAAGTTCGTTATTCTTATCGCTATGATGGTAGGGTTTGTTTTTTTGTGTTCCGTACGGAACACTTATAAGATGACTTCGGTGTGTCTGTCCGTCTGTCTGTCACACCCGATTTTCTCCGAAACTATTTGTCATAGAAAGTTGAAATTTGGTAATAATATAGGAATTGATAGCCTCATCAGAGCCATATAGTTTTGAAAGTTAAATTTTGACTTAAGGAGTTAGTTTTGGGTGGTGAAATCGGAAGTAAAAAAAAAAAAAAATTTACTAGGTCACGAGTGTGGTGCCAAATGAAAGCTTGTGAAAACACGAGTAAAAAATATATATATATATATATATATATATATATATATATATATATATATATATATATATATATATATATAATGTAATACTTGCGCGCACTTTTCTTTGTATTATTTTTAAAAAATCGCGAAAAATCGCTGTTCCCCCGCCTTATCTCGAAAAGTGCTTATCAAAAAATTTTGGAATATTCTCCACGGGGTGTAGATTGAACGAAAATTATCAGGAGTGCATTACCTTTAATAATTTATTTCGTATATAAAACAAAACGAAAAATTTCAAAGTCATCAGTTTTCAGTGAAGATTGGAAACAAACTTTGTTGAAAACTCATTTGGAGTGTGTTTTGTGAAGTCACTGATCATTTTATACCTCCATAACAAAATTTTTTATTTTAAAAGCAATCAACGTACGGAACACTAATTCCGCAAGTTCAGCTTGCACTTGACCGGTTTTTTTCCTACTTGGGTATACAAACCACTAAGAAAATATAGAAATGATAATCTTTTCTTGCAAATAACACTGACGACAGTTAACTAGTGTTCAAATTATGTTGGGATTTTCCAATTTTTGGCACAATAGCATTACAGTGTGTGAAGTGCTAATTTCAAATGAAATTTTATTTATCGTACATTCGTATTACCTGGGAAATCTAAAGGAAGTGATAGAAACTACAATTTTAATTTAGAAATTTTTGTTAACCCATCAAATACTAATAACCGGCGTGTTTAACCATGAAATGAATGAAAAAATCCCCTAAGTTTATGGAAGATGAATACTTTACTACTAACCTTGCAATTCCTTCGCATTAATTCTGCGTATACTTGAGATAACGATAAGGACAAAGACATGTGAAAATTAAGCGTTGCAAAATCTCTCTGTTATCAGAATTAAAATTTTTATTTTTTTAATTTCATACAACGCGCATATTTTCCTCAAGTAACATCTGAAAAAGAATAATAATGCATAAGCAATACATACTCGAACAGTGTTACCAATAATACTTATACGTGAAGCTTTATATGCAGTATTTACTTTTTAAACCCAAATATACATAATATTTTTATAATATATTATTTATTAAGTAGTATTTAGGAAGTTTTCTTTTTAATCGGATAGTTTCGCCTGTTGTACTAACTTGCATTTGAAACAATAAATTTCTTAGAGTTTCCGTTTCGACACTCGAATGTCGTGGTAATGTAATAATGTAACAATGTGTATTTCTAAAGTTTACAGTATTGGTTTACTGTAATTTAGAAAAAAACGTTGTATTTAAGACAAGTTAGAAAAAGCAAACAGAAAAAGAAAGTAAGAGAAAGCCTTAGGAATGATTATATACTACAAAAATTGATGTCGAATATGTATTTTTTTCTTTTTATTATAATTACAGTCGTTGAAGTAAGAATGTGGCGCGCATTGTTTATTAAAAAATGTATTTATTTAAATTTTCCATTAAAATGGTACTGATTCAGTAATTCGTTCAGTCCCCATCAGCAGCGATGATCGCCTGGCATCTTCGGGGCATACTTTCGACGAGATTTTCCGTGTAACCTTGGGACAAAGGTTTCCAAATTGCCCGAATTTGCCGTGATAGCTGCTCAACTGTGTACACCTTTTTACTATGAAGCTTCTGCTTGATATATGGCCACAAGTTTTCGATTGGGTTTGCATCGGGCTACTGGGATGGCCAATCTAGTGTGACGATATCGGATTCCCCTTTCCACTGGCTACACGTTTTACTCCGAAGTTCGGGGTCTTTATCCTATTGGAGAAGCCACTCCTCATTTTTACCCACAAACTACCGTTTGGCAGTCTTCTTGTAAATCTGAAGAATTTTTTAGTGTTCAAATTGTAGATAAAGATGAAAAGTGTCCAAAAATCTTTTTCCGAAAGACATCCTCAAACATGGATCTTCACAGGGTGTTTCACGGTGTGCTGAACTAATCGGTTAGTGGAAATTGAGCAGGCTCGTGGGGTGATAACATAACCCCAAAATGAAGCTTTATCGGAAAAAATTACATTGCTTCAGTCTCGATCTGTTTTTCTTTGCTTACACGAGTGGTGTCTGTTTTTCGCTCAGCAATGGTTTCTTGATTTTACTCCGCCACTTCAAATCGTTAGCCTGGAGATGAGTGCGAATCGTTTTATATGATATATCGAAACCTTTCTGCCTTAGTCTTGGCAAAATCATTTTTTCATTTTTGTCCGACACTTTTCCTCTCGAACCACGTTCCGGTAGATCAACATTTTTTAACTGAGATTATCGTTTCACCGACCTGCTCACGCAATGCCCTCGACTTGCCCATATACTTAGCAGCTGCTGTAGGCGTCATTTTTGGACCTTTTTGATTACATAGGAACACAGTCTTGAAGCGCGAAGCGTATGCAACATTAATGTTCAAATGTACTATTTAACTATGATTAACCACGAAAAATGAATCTCTTTCCACAAAGCATCGTTTACAGGTGTGCCAACAATAACTTAAAAAAAAAGGAATTTTTTTTACCGACTAGAAATTATAGGCGATACGTTGTTACTTGACCGATTGTATAATTTCTCTAATAAAGTGATAGAACGTAGTGATAAAACATAAGAACAATAGATTAAAAAATATTTTTTAAACTTAGAAACACGGTGACATTTTTACAGAAACCTACATGCACTTTTGACAGCAATTTTACATGAAAGTTACCAAAGTTAAGATGAAGAAACAGCAGAAATTTGAAAGCTTGCTTTTATGTTATTACATCTGTCACAAAAAGAAATAGGGTGTTCGTAAAAAAACCTCCTCCGAGATTTTTCTTCCTAATGGTTGTTGGATCACGAAACTCAAGGTCCATTTTCCACTGGTCTGTCGTTGTGTTAACTCCTAAATGAACTGAAATACCGATTTCAAATTTGTGACTATGGGCGTTTGTTATAAAGAAAAGTGCCATTTTACAACACTGTACAAAAAAAGGACGCGGAGAAGATGTTTATAGCAACCAGAACTGGGCAGGATTAACAATACCAATTGGTATTGTTTTTTTTTGTTGTTGTTGATTGATTGGCACTGTTTATTTTATTGGCATTTGCCAGCATAATTATTATTTTACCATATCCAAATCTATTAAAGACGAACACAACACCCAAGCAGACTGGCGGGATCGAACCGCCGACGACCATCAGATTCACGGCAGGTTTCATTACCTACTGCGCCAATGGTCCCGCCATTGGTATTGTTAATCTCGCCAAATTCTCGTTGCTCTAAACATCTTTCCCGCGCTCTTTTGTTTACATAGTTATAAAATGGTGTTTTTTTCTTAATAACAAACGCCCGAAGTCTTTCAAATGCTAAAGGAATAGTTTTTGAGTAACCTGGCGTTAGGAGTGAGGATCAGTAACTTAAGTATAGTTTCTGTGGAATGATAAGATTGTTGAGTTCCTTCAATATGCGTTTTTTTGATACATCGTGCAGTAATCAGTGTTCATATATCTGATGCCCTTCCAAAACTCAGCTTTTTTATTACTATCGCTTCATAAGGTATCATTTTGTTCTTTAAAATTAACAATTATTTAAAAAAAAGACAAACTTCATATTTAATTCATCATCATCAACCTGTGTCGGTCTATCTCTGGACATAGGCCTCCCTCAGTTGTTTCCAGTTTTGTCAGTTTTGCTCCTCCTGCAGCGAAACGATTCGTTTGATATCATCCGTCTAGCGCATTGACGGTCGACCTCCTGATCTCTCCTCAGATATGACCTCTACTCTAGTATGGTTTTGTTCCATCTGTTATCATGGTATGTCGCAACATATCCCGCGAATCGCCATTTCAGTTCGGCAATAGCTTCTCCAACGTCGTTTATCTTTGCTATACCCCTTATTATTTCATTTCCTTTCTTTGTCTTAAGGATACTCCAAGTATTAGCTTCTCCATAGTTTTTTGTGTCATTCTTAGCATTCTCATCGATTTCTTCGTTATTGCCAGGTTTGACAGGCCATAAGTCATTGTAGAAAGTATACGTTGATTGAACAGACGGGAACGGAGACACATTAGAATATTGTCATTGTGTTTTCCAGTTTTCCGAATACTGACCATGCTAATCTCTTCCTTTTAATTATCTCTGGTGTTTGATTTTTTTTCCTTTAAGGATATTGTATGTCCTAAGTAAACATAGTTTGAAACATTTTCTCTGACTGACTGTTGAGTTCATTATACACACAACGACATTCTAAGAAACTTAGCAAAAAGATCTTTATGCTACATCAGCTGGGTAAATGTTTGTTTCAGAATGTCCTTCGGCATTCTTTTTATCTCTCTTCGTTCACACATGGCCTACGAAATATATTTATTTGGGTGGCGAGCAGCGGGGGGCAGATTTTTAATTTAATGTGACTTATATTTGTGACCCAAGAACTAGGAGAAAGAAAAAAAAATTAACAATTTTTGTTTCAATTTAGGTGAGATGCAGTTCTAATTTTCATGTAAAAATGTCGTTAAAATATATTGTAAAAAAGACCATAGTGTGTCTTGGCTTTTATAAGACCTTTGTGATATAACTATATACTTTTTAAAATAAGTCGTTTTGTTTTTTCTTAATATTTAGGTATAATATGTGGGTACAGGTTATGTTTCTATTTGAAGGATTCTTTTGAGTTTTGAATGATATTATTTTGTAAAATAGTGTGCCGTAGTAAGATTATTTTAGTTTAATAACATTTTCAGGGCTACGCTTTTGTAGTATACTGATAGCGGTAATTTTTTTTACTTTAAAAATTAATAGACAGTAAGTAGGAGTCTTAAATAATTTTTTTCCTGGTAGAATCTAGGTTATAATAAATTTTAAAGCACGGGTGATATTCCTAAAAAACGAATACTGCTGGAGAAATTTGTAAATTTCAATAATAATAAAGTGTTTTTAAAGTAATATTTTTGTTTTTTTAACTTATTTTATTATTCTGTTATATTTGTATACTATACTGAAAATTCTCTCTCGTTGGAGTTATATGAGCCGAGTTCCAAGGTCTCCTAATTTTTTTTTGTGGTAAACTGCTTAACCCAGAGAAACTTCTGTTGTTTCTCAGCATAATCTTGTAAATGTACACATTTCTCAAAAAGTCGACAAGATTCCATTGCCGCCGATAACGAGTCTGTAGGGGTCTTTTTTTCTCGAAGGGAAATTGCAAGAGAGGCTCAACTAGAAAATGAGGTGCCATAAGGAAAGCTTGTCATCGTTGGAAAAAGCCAAAAATCGGTGTTAGCGGGGTCAGATGAGTAGGGAGCATTAGGAATCACTGTTACGAAGAAACTCGCTAAGTTAAGATCGTCCAATGAATAGTAATGTGATTGATTGAAAAAGCACACGCGCAGTGGTTTCTTACGTTTCTGGCAATGACGGTAAGAGCTTGATCCTCAAAACATGTTCATAGAATCGTTACCGTATTTCTCGCTGGAACACAATAAGAGGATTACGCCATCTCTGTCAAAAAAGATGGTCACCATTATCCATTGTGCCAATTGCTATCTGGCTAAATTGACAACGAAGGTCGGCGAGTGGGGCGCAAGTGGAGAACGTGAATGATTACACGCTGTTCTTGTACACTGAACGTCACCATTTTAAATATTGAGAATGTTTCTCACTATACCGGCTGCTATGTGAACTCTATTCACTGTACGATGCTGCCACCTGTGTCACAAATTCACAAAAAGTGTCCTTATCCTTTTTTAGAGTGGAATTGAGTCATCACTTATTAGAATCCGGAATATTCTTCCCATTTAGAAACAACCGCAAGTAATTAGAGGTAGGTGAAATAGAGAAACTTACTGGATCCTGTTGTTATATACAATTGTAGTATAACCTGAATGTACTTTATGACTACTCCTGAAAATTTGTGTACCATGTACCATTTGTGACTTACAATTAAACTTCGCGTGAAACTAGAAACATCGACCATTCGGATTTATGAACATCAAAACTGCAATATGCGAGGCACCAAATGAAGCTTTGCAGGTAAAACCGAAGTTAAAAAGCAGTTGCAATATGGCAAAGATAGTGTCCTGGAAAAAGTAAACTTACAGTAGATGGATCTTCACTAGGGCAAAGAAATGTATAATTTGCTATGGAGGGCGGCCCAAAGAAAAATCAGTAAAACAAAAAACGACCAGTAGGAGCAAGTAGGAGTCTGCTTGTGCAGAGCCTGGGTAACTCAAAAGTTAAATAAAGAAGTGTCTAAGGTCCGTATTGCCTTGAGTCGGTTCCAGACCGTAGAGATATTAAAATAGAGGAGGTAAGTTCTCGCGAGAAGCATGACGCTCACAGAAAGAGAAAGAAATGAGTCATTCTGTTTCTCTTACTCGGTGCAGCACGCCCACAACATTAAGTTAGAGTGCGTACCCGTGCGGGAATGTTATTCCTATTCGACGCTCGCTTTGATAAGACTTAAAAAATGCAAAAATAGCATTTTCTCAGCGGTTTTTTTTTGTGTCCAGGAAGCCTTTTATGAGAATGGCTTTAAGCATAACATACTACATTTTTAGCCAATTTGACCGGGATTCAATTTCCATAAGATTAGTACGGAGTTTTTTGTAAATCTCGAATGATTTTTAGCTTTTCTGAATTGTGACGTTAAATGAAAATGCATTTAAAAAGTTACAAATAAATGCAATCAAAAAAACCTTTGGGAATATTGTCACAAATATCAGTGGTAAAAAATTCTTTGAACTGAATAAATCCCGTTCTTAGGACACGACTAGAATAATTATCAAAAACGTCTTATCTTTCTTTTTTGAAAACATCAGCCTTAAATTACTATTAATAAATGCATTGTACTTTCTTGTTATATATTTTTACCTACTACACAGGCTCCAACACAGCTTTTAATGCAAAAAGTACTCATATTATTTCATTCCCTTTTTAACGACGCCACGCTTTCGCTTACAGCAGATTCTATACTTTATCTCCTCTATTCTAATATTTCTATGTTTCAGACCCTCAATTTACCTTAAGTGATGTTTTCCGTTTCATAGTAAAAAAATCTTCAATTTTACTTAGTAGTCAGGGAGTCGTATTTATCGGTGTTCCAAGCCGAATCCCTTCTCTATGGTCGTTCCAAGTTTCGCTGCAAGGCTGCCAATTTATCTTAAAGCGGCCCATGCACGGTCAATATTATTGCACAATAATTGGGCTTGTGTAATATAATTGAACGTGTGTAGACGGTATTGAAGGGTTGTGCAATAGATTGTACGAAATCAAAATTTGTTGAAATATATTGCGCAACCTGGAAAATACTGTGCCGTCTGTGGGCAGGATTGTGCAATATCCCGTCAGTCGGTATCAACAGGTGGTAGCCAACGCGTCGTGATGGCGGATAAAAAATTGGATAAACAGTTCATTTTGGAATTTATCGAAGTTTACCATGGACTTCCGGCTCCATGGGATGTTAAATGCAAAGATTATACTAATCGCGTTAAAAAAGGTGAGCAATATGACGTGCTGGTAGAGAAATATCGCGAAAAATACCCGGATGCCGAGAAGCAAGATGTCAAAAAAGTAAATTCTTTGCGGATAATAACATGCGGCAATGCGGAATAGCATCGCGCATGGCAGTGTCCTGTTTCTCGATTTTAGGAATAACCAAAGCAAGGAGTTCATCGAATAATTCATCGTCCATGTGTAAAAAGTTGCGAAAATCATTCGGTTCACACATTATGAGTTTATTGAGTAATTTTTCGTGGAGTACTTTTCTCTATCAATAAACCACTATTTGGCCCATTTCCTTCGCGTCTTCTTTTTCTTTTTTTCGCACTAATAACGCCCACAGCAATTAAACAGAGTTCAGTGTCACTCAACATGACTTCACTTCACAATACCGGCGGGGACTGACAATATTGCCAAGCACATTGTACGCCTGTACTGGTGATTGCGCAAAATATTGCACAATCATCAATATATCGCCTCCATACGATTCTATTTATTGTACAAATCCAATTATGGTGCAATAATATTGAACGTCTATGGGCAGCTGTCAAAATATTGTGCAATCCATATTGCACAATAATATTGTCCGTCTATGGGCCGCTTAAGTAACGGTTTTTGTTTCATAGTTAAAAAACCTGGCCTTGAATTTCGCTTAAGGGATAGGAAGGTCAAAAGCTCACTTCAGAACTTCGAAGTCGTATTTTGAAGTTACGTTTTCAATTGTCGTCCAAATTTTCTGGTTTCTTGTTTTCTTCTAACCTTAAATTTATTGAAACAAACATTTTTATTGTATATTTCAATTTAAATTAACTTTTGCTTGAGAAAGACAAATTCAATACTCATTTTAGAACTGTGTGTTAGCAAGAAAAGTACTATGTAAATCATTTTATCAATTTTTTTCATTTCGTTTCGGGACAAAAAATGATACAAATACATTTGTACCAGTTTCAAGGAAAAAGGTGTCATAATTTTTTCTCAAAAATTTCCAACTTTGAAATTCCTTGCAAGAATTTTTCGTTTCATAGTCTTTTCCGTTAATAGTCCTATTTTCAAAATATTAGGTTACGTGTGTTAGTTTTTTTGCATCCAAATCTCAAATTATAAAACTCGAGGACCTCATTGCTGAAAATCTCCTTGTCGACAAAAACATCAGCTGATCGAACTGATACCGTCATTGTCAAAGTCGAATTTGGTGGTCAATAAAAAGTAAACAAACCAAAGTTGCAACACAAAAGAAATTCCCGTAGTCATTTTCGATCAGAAAATCAAATGTACATCACGTCTTAAGTTAATTAGTGGTAATTTACAGTGCCTGTCACGTTTTAAATACTCCTCCCTGTCATTATGGTTAATATAAAAGGAAGAATTCTATAGACGATGAAGATTACAATAACCGCAGTCGGAGCTTTTATTTCAATGATTTTTTTAGCAATATTCCTAGCTAATGTCATCAGTTTGTTAAGTACACACACAGTAGATCCAGATGAACATCTCAAAGATAGATTCTTCAAAATTTCAGATAGATTTGATAACTTGATATGGTTTTTACAGGTTTGTATAAGCTCACATTATTCGTTTTATTTATATAAAGTTGTTTCACACTTTTTTTAAATCCCTATATTAAAAATTAAATATAGTTTCATTATTAAAACAATTAAAGTATTATCATAAACTAAAGAATTATGTTATATAGACTTTTCACTTAATAGGAAATAAAAATCCCTAGGAGACATAGGAACTTCGAAGGCGCCTGTTTTATTAGCACATTTTCTGGCTATTTCTACATATTATATATTACAGCGTGTCCGCGCCACTTCTGTTGTTGCTGTTCACCCAGAGCTGTTTCTGGTGCTCCAGTTGCCCACTATTTTGGTTGTCTAAAATTTATATTGTGTTACATACATATATCTTGTAAGAAATAATAATAAAAATTTTTAGTCTACAGTATTACCAATGACCTATAGTTGTTATATGGATTATTGATATTACTAAACCCTTTCAGTAAGGTATCTTTGCTTCATATCCTCTGTTAATTATTTTTTACCTTGAATGTCTAAAAATAAATATGTTTTTATATTATAGTTAATTTATTATCTCAAGATTAAGTATAGAAGAAACAACTACATTATAGAAAAATTTAGTTTTAATAAGTTAGATTTTTATCTACCTTATATTTGTGTTAAAATATTTTTTTTTATAAATAGAACTTTATAATCCTATAGATAATCTTTACAAATAATTTAATAATACTTTATATTAAAGGTGATCAATAACTAAACTATAGCCTATAGAAAAGTTATTATTATTAAAAATTGTATACAATTGTACTTAGTCTGTCCTAGATAAATTGTACAAAAAAATCACATTCATTTAACACCTTAAACATCTCAGCATTTCAATGTAACAGAAGTACTCTCAATCCCTTTACAACCATTCAGCACTGTTTTGCTTTTTTCTGTTACCTATCTTCTTCCATAGTCTTGTCTTTGCACATGACTTTGTAATGCAAGATGCATTGAGTAATTTAAAATTCAGTGTTCTAGTAAAATAGCTAGCAAATTAAAATTTTTTCAGGGCCGCATTTAAAATCTTAAATAATTTTATAAGACCACTTCTTCCTCATTATCCTACAGTAATATAGCACAGCGATTCAAGAACAACGTGCCGCTCCTGGAGCGCTTTAGGGACTTCCCTGCAGCACGTGTGCTAGACCCATAAAAAAAAAGTATATTTGACGAAGTAACTTATTCCAGTGAATACTATAACCCATATTATTATTTTCAAGATCTCCGATATACACATAAGCATATTTAGGGACCCATCGAGAATAACAGAATTTAAAGAATTTTGCCATTATACCATAGATAGAATTAAGCCAAAGGTAGTGTTAGCTTCTGGAGATTTGACAGATGCTAAAACCAAAGATGCAATTGGATCTCAGCAGTACGAGTCAGAATGGAGACATTATCGAGATATATTGAAGCAGTATGATATTGAGAATAAGACATTTTGGCTTGATATTAGAGGAAATCATGGTAAGTACAGGGTAAAATATTTGTAAGACTGAAACATAAATAAATAGATTATTTAATAGAGAAATCATGGTTCTTCCAATTAAATCCTGTTAGTTCAGGTAACTTTCTGGTGTTTTGCCTATGATTGCATGAGGCATCTTCAGGGATCTTTAGTCTTCAAGATTAAAGCACTAAATGAACTCGAAGGATTATTTATGCCCAACCAGTATTCACCAAACCATGACCCAGTGTACTTTTCATTTTCTATTTGATGTAGATTGTAACCAGAGTGACTACTAATATTATTAGGGTGTAAATTTCGATTGACTCCTTAACCTTTTGTCCATTCACTTCGGGTAAAGAGGCAGAGTTTATTCTCTGAAAACTATACACAGTGGTGGAAATTCGCACTTTTTCAGAATGTTCTTGTGTTAAAGGTTGTTGTATTTGAGGTATTGTGTTAACAATTATCGATAAAATATCAGTAAAACGTCTCGGCGAGAAGTGTTGTATGGTTGGCTGACAAAATAGTAAAGGGAATTCACCTAATACAATATTCTGTTGCTTTTCTATAAAAAAAAACATAAATTGGAGCAATGAGAAAAATAGATTCAAGCAGTGAGACGTTCAAAGTGAGTTTATGAGAATTACAATACTTTTCTACAGAATTTATTTATTGAATAAATTTTTCTGCAGGGGAAGTTCTAGAAACTAAAATAGTTGCGAAAGTAAGAATACATATTGAACGGATCATGCAACGAATTAGAACATATAATATTTTGTCAAAATTCACGTTAAAAAAGCTTCCATCCGCAGATAATATTATATTCATGTGTTGCGCTTTAGTGAATTTGCAACCTCCGATTATTAAATCAGCGGAAAATTCTCAGTGTCTGTAAAAAATGTATGAGTTGTTCAGTCAATCAATTAGATATAAGTATGATTTTATAATATTCCAAACGGTAGATTTTACATGTCATTTGCGACATTGTCAATGGAATAGTTGAATAAAAAAACTTTATATACAAAATCAATGCAACATTTTTTATTTAATGTGTACCACTTAAATTTTTTAATCTACTGTACATAAATATCGCCTCAATCATGGAAAAGAAAAAGTATTTTTCTTATCTATTGCCTGACTTTACAATTTTCATTTGAATTCCCTCTCAAGACAATTTTTCCACTAGAAAAAGTTTATATTGCTTCTTGCAAATCCATACAATAGTTTTGTGGTGGATTTATCAATTTAGTCTTTTTTTCTTGCACAATTCAGGCAAAAAATAGGTAAAATAAAAATTTTCCAACTTCGGCACGATATCCTTTAAAAACTTTTCATCTCTGTGCACTTTAACTCTGTTTTACCTTTTTTTTGAATATCACAGTTTGTGAAAAGCCGGTGCTCAAAACGACTTCTATATTTTACCCTCTTTTTTACAACTAAATTATGAGGAATATTGGCTTTAACCTGAAATTTTTTGGCCTTGCACTCTGGGAACTAGCTTAAAATAATTAACCGGTCAAGTGCAAGTTGAACTTGCGCAATTAGTGTTCCGTACGTTGATTGCTTTTAAAATAAAAGATGTTGTAACGGAAGTATAAAATGATCACTGACTTCACAAAACACACCCCAAATGAGTTTTCAACAAAGTTTGTTTCCAATCTTTACTGAAAATTGATGACCTTGAAATTTCTGTTTTTTTTTTATATACCAGATAAATTATTAAAGGTAATGCACTCGTGATAATTTTCGTTCAATCTACACCCCGTGGAGAATATTCCAGAATTTTTTCAAAATTTTTTGAAAAGTCTTTTTGAGATAAGGCGGGTGGACAGCGATTTTTCGCAATTTTTTAAAAATAATACAAAGAAAAGCGCGCGCAAGTATTACATTATATATATTTTTTTACTCGTGTTTTCACAAGCTTTCATTTGACACCACACTCGATTACCTAGTAAAAAAATTTTTTTTTCACTTCCGATTTCACCCCCCAAAACTAACTCCTTAAGTCAAAATTTAACTTTCAAAACTACATGGCTCTGATGAGGCCATCAATTCCTATATTATTACCAAATTTCAACTTTCTATGACAAATAGTTTCGGAGAAAATCGGGTGTGACAGACAGACGGACACACAGACACCGTTCCGTACGGAACACTAAAAACAGTTGAACTTTCCCTGAATGTTGACACTGTGCACCTTTTTTTTTATTGAGAAAATAATAAATTAAGGAGGAAAAAGCGTCAATTTGCCATTTGAATCAATGTAAACATTGGTAGAAAAAAGTGCGACATTTTGACGTCTGGCACTTGCTTCTTTGCCCGAAACAAATAGAACTTGACGACAGATGCAAGAACTGGGGTGTCCATAGACATAGAGGATGGACTGAGCTTTAACTTCACAAAATTAACCACTCTCTAGAAAGAGACAAATGGACTGTGCGGCCAATACCTGTCTCTTTTCTGTAGGCCTGTAATAAACAAGGCGCAGTACCCTAAGACGGAATTCAAGGCGAGAAAAGCCCCCACCCGATTTTAGTTTAAATAGAACACTTAGAAAAAAAGAGCGCCGTAGAGACAGCTACTGGCCGCTGATTCGCTTTGTCTCTCTCACACTTTTGTGTCCATATTTACTTCACAGCATGATACGGAACACTCAGTCCATCCTCTATGTCTATGAGGATTTCTCTTACATAACCTGTGGAGTGTTCAGCTACAGTTGATTGTAAAATATATTTCTTTATGTATTTTTTTTTAGTAAGTTCAAAAATGTATTCACCCTGAATCATTATATACGAATTTTCCAATTAACGATTCAGTTTCTATTATATCAGCTAGCTTGTATCTTAAGATCGTCTGGAAAGTTGCATTTGCCGGGCTAGTTCGGAAAATATTTTCTGCTTAGGAGTTACTAATTTTCTAGATGAATGCGCAAAAGATAACGTAAGGTTTTTTTTCAGATAATTTTAATGTTATTAGCGTAAAATCCAAAGAAAATTATTTTACAAATTATTCAGTACAAGGAAGAGATCATCCTAGATCTTACCTGGTACAAGTGAAGAAAGGAAATGCTATTTACTCATTTATCGGAGTTGATGCATGTTTGGAACCAGGTAATTTTCAAATGTAACAAAGGTGAATTTTTTAATCTTCATAGAGGGTCTGGTACAGTCATACATAAGGGGTGATTCATTAGTCTCGAGACTAATTTCGGGCGCGTGTATAAGTGAAACCAGGAAAAATATTTCAAGTGCAGTTGTTTATTATGTATAAATTTATTCAGAATCTATCAAATAGCACGTTTACATTGCAGCGAATGGACCATGATCTTTGATTTTACGCAGCTTGCTTGGAACGCCATCTATCAGGTGTTGGAGGACCGAAACGTCGATTTCTTTCAACTTCTTCTTTATTTTGGCAATCAAGTGCTGGTTCTATGCTTCCCAACCATTTTCATAAACTTTACGTGAAAGTATTGCCCAAAATTTTTCAATTGGTCGTGCCTGTGGAATCTTTGGTGAATTGTCATTTTGCGGTTCAAATTCGATTTTTTGACTTTTGAGCCATTCTTATGTTTTTTTTTTGCATCATGACAACGTGCAAGGTCTGGCCAGAAGCTTCTTTTGTTGCGCGCTTGATTTTCTTTGATAAACTGCTTCAATTTAGTCAAGCATTTATTGATATACACATCAGAATTGACTGCAACAGCAGCTTGGTTGGAAATATAGTGCTGAAATACCTTTCGATGAAATGGCAATCCATACCAACACTTTTGGGTCAAATTTCATTTTGCCGGCGTATTTGACGTCGTCTGGTGCTGCTTCATAATGGTCAGTATAGAAGGAATCTTGTCCACTAAGAGAACTGTTCGAAAATGTGAAGTATCTTTTATCATCCACCACGATGAATTTGTCATGCGTGAAATGCTTAACATGAAGTGCACGGCAACATTATGGTATTTTTTCGAGCAGTCTTACGGTGTATTTCGGTGCCTTTTTACGTTTTTGAATTTGCACATTATTTGTCTTCAAAATTCGATGGACAGTTGATTGCGAAACACCGTATTTTCTCTATAATTTTCTTTGCGACTGCCCAACTTTGTCTTTTTTGCGCTTGACAGAAGATTTTTCGTTGTTCTGCTAGGTGGCCGACCGGATTTTTTTTTTTAATTTTCTCGGTTCTTTGCCTTCACGGCAATCATGCAAAACACGAAATATGGTGGCGTGAGTTATTGGCTTATCTTGAAACGCTTCGAGAATTTGCTTCGTGGACAAGGAAGCCGCACCTTCGAATGCGAATAATCAAATGCGCAGATTCTGAAATCAAAGTGAGGGTACCGTTACACCTTCAGCGTAAACAACATTGTCTCTGTCAATTGTTCAACATTTACCCAAATGCCTAAAATTAATCTCAAGACTAATGTATCACGCTTTGCATCATTTTATTATGTGATTACTGTGGGGGTTATTATAAATCATTTTCAAAACCCAGGCAAATTGGGCCCTGAGACATAAAAACAACTTTCTTTTTTAACCGTATTTTTAACCATCTTTAAAAAAATTAGTTATTGAAAGGCTCTATTTGCTGGAATTTTGGAAAATTTTTATGATAATCACGAAATTAAAAAATAAAATAATAAAGGAGTCACCCTATCAGGGTTTTAATGATATTTTCAATTCAAATTCTTTTCTGTAATACACACATACAAAACATATTTTTTTTAAGGTCCACGAAGACCTTTCAACTTTGTGGGTATGTTAGATCAACCTGAAATAGATGAGATAAACAGATTGATTCAAAAAACTCAGGAATCAGGTAAATATTTATTTATTTATAATCCAAATATGAAAACAAAGTATTCCAGAAGCCTGCAGCCCGCAGTAGGTCATACCTGTATGCAGGCTTGCATAAAAACATAACAAAAACTTAATAATGAAACATTACAAAATTAAAAATTAAATTATAAAATATAATGAGCAAAATAATTTAAATCAATTGAAAGAAAAAAGGTATTCAGACTTCAAAAATGCACTAAAATTCATTTTTTTTTTCCATACATGTCCCATCAACAACTTTCTAAAACCCTTTTTTTTAAGTTTGTTCTTGATAACTGTATTACTCCCAGATATATTTTTAAGTTCATTTGGAAGCTTATTGAAAAGTTCAATTGCCATATATTCATGACCTCTTTTTTCCTATTTCTAGATAAACCCTTCTAAGTGCAATATTTTTATTTCTGGTATTCTTTTTTGAGGTGGTGTACTCATCACGCAAATTCGCATAATTATGCATAAGGATCTCCCGTGCATATGTTTGTTTTATATTTAATAGTTCCTTGTTAACAGTTATTGATCTAGCTTTATTAATGTTCTTCACAAATCTTTTCTGAATACGTGCAAGAGATGCCAGTGCATTATATGCAGAACCCTATGCCACTATTCCATAACTTGCAACACCATTAAAAAGGCTATGATATATCCTGAGGAAAGTGTCTCTGTCCACGACCTTTACTAGTTTTGCAAAAATATATATCAAATATCTAGTTCTCTTGACTATATTTTCTATATTTTTTTTTCATTTTATATTTGCATCAATTTTTACCCCTAAATTTAGTGTCATCAACTCTCTTCAATTCTTGTGTATTTATTGTCAAGAGTGCCTCAGGTAGAACTGAATCAATGTAATTGGCAAATGTAATGTATACTCTTTTTGCTACATTGAAAGAAAGTTGATTTGTATTCAACCACAAGTATACCTTACCCAAAAATGCATTTGCTTGTATGACTGTTTTTGTCCAGTTCTCCTCAATACATAAAATAATAGTGTCACCAGCATACGAGACTATTCCATTGATTGGCAGAGTCTCAAACAAATCATTAATGTAAATGAGGAAAAGTAAAGGCCCTAAAATAGTACCTTGTGGTACTCCAATTTTCACGTCTCTAAAACTACTTTTAGTATTTCCTATTTTTACAGTTTGTGTTCTATCAGCAAGATAATCTTTGACGAGCGTAACACCCCTTATACCATAGTACTCTAGTTTTTGTAATATCTCATGGTTTACTGTATCAAAGGCCTTGGCCAGGTCCAAAAAATGGCTTAGTGTTTGGTTTGCTCTGATATACAATAGTCAGATACAAATGCTAAAGCATCTTTTGTACTAACACCTTTTTTGAACTCATACTGCCTGTTTGATATAATTTTGTGCTTATTTAAAAAATTCGTAAGTCTATCGTGGAGTATTTTTTCCAATATTTCAGCAAAATTTGATATTAAGGAGATAGGCCTATAGTTTGTTGCTTCTGTCCTTGAGCCTTTCTTGTGGATTGGTAGTATTTCTGCCATTTTAAAGTGATTGGGACATTTCCCTCTCTCAAAACACATGTTTATTATATGTGCAGGTGGCTCTGCAATATAACTGCTTATTTTTTTTAATGACCCGTGTATATTATCTACACCCTTTGCCTTATTTTTTAACGGGTTTATTGTTAGCTCAATTTCATAAGCATTGATAGGTCTCAAAAACAAGGAACTGCAAACCTTCTTTTTAGGTGTACAACCTGATTAGTTTGTTTTCGGAATTTCTTTGGCAACCTTTACTCCAATACCACTGTTATATGAAAAGTATTTTTTGTTTGAATTATTTTATAACGGAAAATTGACAAGTCACAGTAGAAGTCAATTTTTGAGAGTAAATTTTGATTAATAATATGTGAACCTGTAGAAATATTTATAACTACTACATGGGGTGAAAAATCGCGTCACTTGCCGAGAGATTGCAGCACCAACAAAAAACTATCAAATTTAGATTCACAGTGTCTTGTATGAGTGTAATATCCAAAAGAATTAAACAATGGCTTAGTGTATGGGTTGTGACATTCAAAAAAAATGTATATTTATTTTACTACACTTTTTGAGCTACTATGCATTTAAGAATATTACTTTTAATGAGCCGCCCTGTATATTATAATTTCTATTTTACACACAATACTTGGATTAACAACAATATAATTTAGATACCATTTTTGAAAGCTTTAAAGCCACACTTATCATACTTATATAGGAAAAATAAGTTATTAAATCGATTTATATTTTAAACATATAAGTTTTAATGTTTGTAATGATATTTAACCTTATAAGGTACCAGCTGAATTTGTATTCTGTTTGTTTAAGTATATTTTAAATAAATT
This sequence comes from Pachyrhynchus sulphureomaculatus, assembly GCA_019049505.1. Lineage (NCBI taxonomy): Eukaryota > Metazoa > Arthropoda > Insecta > Coleoptera > Curculionidae > Pachyrhynchus > Pachyrhynchus sulphureomaculatus. The sequence continues at coordinate 184,880,032 of CM032449.1, forward strand.
GCGCTTAATAAAAAAATAGATACACGTGGTTGAAAAATCGATTATTCGATTTCTGACAAGCATTCGAGTTTTCGTTTTCTTTATACATGGTGTTTATTAAGTTGCGTCGTAAGGAAGCATACTATGACATTATTAGGACATTCTCACTGATATCCTCAGGATATGAAAAAGGGTAAAGTCCGTACTTAGGCGGGGAGGTGACCAATAAGAAAAAACCGGCCAAGTGCAAGTTGAACTTGCGCAATTAGTGTTCCGTACGTTGATTGCTTTTAAAATAAAAAAAATTGTTACGGAGGTATAAAATGATCAGTGACTTAACAAAACAAACCCCAAATGAGTTTTCAACAAAGTTGTTTCCAATCTATACTGAAAACTGATGACCTTGAATTATTTTTTTTTATATATACCAGATAAATTATTAAAGGTAATGCACTCGTGATAATGTTCGTTCAATCTACACCCCGTGGCGAATATTTCAGAATTTTTTCAAAATTTTTGATCAGTACTTTTCGAGATAAGGGGGGGGACAGCAATTTTTCGCCAGTTTTTAAAAATAATACATAGAAAGGGTGCGCAAGTATTACATTATATATATATATATATATATATATATATATATATATATATATATATATATATATAGGAGAAGGGTAGTCTTGACTGACTAGTTAAACAGCAGTATTATGTTCTTGGGGTAAGCGGTCTTTGGAAAAGAACTAAAAAGTTTTGGACACCTTTTTAGTTACGCCAAGCTTTCGAAAATATTTCATTTTCTTCATCAGGGCTACAATTACAGTAGATTATCAGTATTTTTGAGATTAAAAGTAAAGAACAACCCTATTTTATATGTAACATTAAAAGTACTTACTGCTATGTGGTGTGTTCAAAAACTGTTGTTTGTGGGGGCACTTTATTACACTTATTCATAAGAAAAAAACAAGAAAAAATACTAGAAAAACTCGACATACTCATCTCTCAATAAATTTTTTACTTCATTTTGTTAGGATAGTACAGAGAATTTTGTGGATGTAAAATGATTTTAATTTATAGAGGATTTTTTTATTATGTTTTCTTGTCATTCCTATCCTATCATAATCTGTGACAGACTACCTCCTCAAGGAATCCATCCCTAAACTCTCCTTCAACTTACCATTCATAAAAAAATTTGCTGATGATAACATTACCTCGATACCTTACAATAAAATGGATGAGATTCCCAGAATCTTTAATGACTTTCATCCCAAACTACAGTTCACTATTGAAGAGGAAACAAACAGTGTCCCCTTTTTAGACACTCTTCTCGTCAGAAAAGAAGATAACTCCCTCATAGTAGATTGGTATACCAAACCAACCTACTCAGGAAGATACATTAACTTCCATTCCTCTCATATCACTAAAATCAAAATAAACATGATATCGAGCTTGAAGTCAAGAATAGAGAGAATCTCTCATCCTTCCCTCAGACTGAAAAATCTAAATAAACTACGAGACACTCTACGCACCAACTCCTATCCAATCCAATTAATAAATAAATTATTATTTAACTCAACCACACCCCCCTACAACAAAACAACAATCTTACACCGGATATTAGTGCTTTCCTCTCTGAAAATCGAATCAAATGTTATTTTTCATTTCCATACTTAAAAGAAATTTCCACAAAAATAACTAAACTCTTCAACCAATTACCTAATTTAAAAATTGCTTTTAAGCACAAAAAACTATCAACAATATTTTCACTTGTCTAAAAGACAAAGATGAAATCACAAAAGTTTCAGAAGTAGTTTACAGCATCCCTTGCTCTCAATGTGAAAAAATCTATATAGGACAAACATCTAGAGTCCTAAAAGACAGAATTACTTCCCACAAAAGTGATTGCAGATTAAAGAAAAACTCTTGTGCGCTTGCTCAGCATAGTAGCCAATTTTCACATGAATTTAATTTTGCCGAAACCAAAATCCTATGTAAAGAGAGAAATCTCGGCAGGAGAATCTTTAGGGAGATGGTGGAACCTTGAACCGAACTCGATCAATAAAAAAACTGACATTGAAGATCTGAGTTTAATTTTCTCCAATCTATTACAAATAGGCAGTCAAAATGAAAACTCTTACAACATATCTGACATATCTCTTTGATAACAATCCCACTGATTTTCACTAACCTTTCAACTTTAAAATATCAAACAAAATGTCAACGTCATTCTACTTTCAAATATAAATTAACCACAACTTAACTAAGAGATAGAAACACACTGCCCTTAGCAAAATGACAAGAAAACATAACAAAAAAATCCTTTATAAATTAAAATCATTTTACAACCACACAATTCTTCGTACTATTCTAACAAAATGAAGTAAAAATTTATTATATTTCGCAGAGATGAGTATGTCGAGTTTTTCTCATGTTTTTTCTGATGAAAAAGTATAGTAAAGTGCCCCCACAAACAACAATTTTTGAACACACCACTTAGCAGTAAGTACGAGGCATGTTTTTTAAGTAAGTACCGTTTTGGAATTAAAAAAAAGACGTGCAAAGATATCGCTATAATTATATTTTTACATGAAAGCCTGTACCTTAATCTACTTTTCTACATAATTTCCGTGAATATTGAGGCACTTGTCATAACGTGGCACCAGTTTTTGAATACCCTCCTCATAAAATTCTGCCGCCTGACTTGTTGACCACTGTATCACAAATGTTTTGACTTCGTTATCGTCTTGAAGACGCTGACCACCCAGGTGCTTCTTCAAGTGCAGGAACAAATGGTAGTCGCTGGGCGCCAGATCAGGGCTGTATGGAGGATGATCTAGAGTTTCCCATTTAAAAGATTTGATGAGATCTTTGGTCCGATTAGCCACATGTGGACGGGCATTGTCATGCAGCAAAACGATACCCTTACTCAACTTGCCACGTCTTTTGTTCTGGATTGCACGACGCAGATTGTTCAATGTCTCACAATAAGACGCTGCATTGATTGTCTCATTACGAGGCAGAAACTCCACTAGCAATACTCCTTTTCTGTCCCAAAAAACTGTGCACATGATTTTGCGGGCAGAAATTGTTTGCTTAAACTTCACTTTTTTGGGTGATGATGAATGTCGCCATTCCATGGATTGTTGTTTCGATTCTGGTGTGACGTAGGCCACCCATGTTTCGTCACCAGTAACAATTTGGTCTAAAAAATGTTCACCTTCATTGTGGTACCGCTCAAGGAAAGTCAATGCACTGCCTAAACGTTGGGTTTTGTGCAAATCCGTCAACATTTTTGGAACCCAACGTGAACACAATTTCCGGTAATTCAAGTTCTCGGTCACAATGCGATACAAAACACTACGAGAATATTGAGGAAAGCAGTCGCACAATGATGAAATTGTAAAGCGTCTGTTTTCTCTCACCTTTTCGTCCACTTTCTGCACCAAATCTTCATTAACGACCGAAGGACGCCCACTCCGTTCTTCATCATGCACATTCGTGCGGCCATCTTTAAATGCTCTCACCCATTTCCTTACCATTCCATCACTCATAATGTTTTGTCCGTAAACTTCACAGATCTCACGATGAATATCGATCGGTTTTACGCCTTTAGCACTAAGAAATCGTATAACAGCCCGTACTTCACAATCGGCGGGACTCACGATTGTCGGAGGCATCTTAAACACTCAGTAAACAACGTATACAATGAAGAATCAGACTGTAATGGCGTCAGTGCGTAGACATGAGATGTAGGTTACCAGCGCGCATGCGCGGAACGCCGACCGTATCGCTGCGGCGGCGGAATCGCAAAACGGTACTTACTTAAAAAACATGCCTCGTACTTTAATGTTACATATAAAATAGGGTTGTTCTTTACTTTTAATCTCAAAAATACTGATAATCTACTGTAATTGTAGCTCTGATGAAGAAAATGAAATATTTTCGAAAACTTGGCGTAGCTAAAAAGGTGTCCAAAACTTTTTAGTTCTTTTTCAAAGACCACTTACCCCAAGAACATAATACTGCTATATATATAAGTTGGATTGAATTCTTTCTTGAACCTTGGAATATTGAATATATATTTTTTCAATTTCTTGGGCTTTATGGTTCTTTTGTTTTAAGGATAGAGAAATTACATCATGTTCTAGTTAGAATTTATTGAAAACGTTTCGCCCGATTTTCAGGCTTCTTCAGTTCATCTAAAAATTGAAATTTTCTGTTTTGGATATTCAATAGGACGCACAATTTTTTTTTTTTTTTTTTTAATTATGAATATATAAAATTCTTAAACTTATAATACAATGTAGAAGGTGAAAATAATAAAATATATATAAAAACTTACATGTGTGGGTTGAAACGAAGACACACTTAACGTTCTTTAAAAGGTGTTACTAAGACGGTCACATTTTTTAAAATAACTTTAGATTTGTATAGGGAACGAAAGTCATCTTTTGGTTTGTTTATGTGTTTTTTATTTATTATCTGCTATTGAGTTACTATGAGAAGAGTCCGAAATAAATATGACTATACAAATCTAAAGTTATGTTAAAAAATGTGACCGTCTTAGTAACACCTTTTAAAGAATGTTAAGTGTGTCTTCGTTTCAACCCACACATGTAAGTTGTTATATATATTTTGTGTGTATTTTTATTATTTTCACCTTCTACATTGTATTATAAGTTAAAAATTTTATATATTCATAATTAAAAAAAAAAAAAAAAAATTGTGCGTCCTATTGAATATCCAAAACAGAAAATTTCAATTTTTAGATGAACTGAAGAAGCCTGAAAATCGGGCGAAACGTTTTCAATAAATTCTAACTAGAACATGATGTAATTTCTCTATCCTTAAAACAAAAGAACCATAAAGCCCAAGAAATTGAAAATATATATATATATATATATATATATATATATATATATATATATATATATATATATTTACTCGTGTTTTCACAAGCTTTCATTTGACACCACAGTCGATAACCTAGTAAAAAAAAATTTTTTCACTTCCGATTTCACTCCCCAGGATTAACCCCTTAAGTTAAGTAAATTTAACTTTCAAAACTACAAGGCTCTGATGAGGCCATCAACTCCTATATCATTACCAAATTTCAACTTTCTATGACAAATAGTTTCGGAGAAAATCGGGTGTGACAGACAGACGGACAGACAGACACCGAAGTTATCTTATAAGTGTTCCGTACGGAACACTAAAAACTAAATAAAGTTTCTTCTTCAAATACAAGGGGTTAATTTTTTTAACATTTATAGTGAAGTAAACTCGGCGATTGTAGTGATCATTGAACTATATCTTTCATGTGTCATACATTAAAACTCTTTCTAAGAATAACACACAATCGGTCTACAATAAACTGGAAGCGGATATGAGTGAAACCTCTATGGGATTCAGAAAAAAGTGGGGTAAACGTGATGCTCTATTTGCGATTAATGTCCTGTCACAGAGGTGCATGCACGTGAATCAAGGATTATACACTTGTTTTATAGATTTTGAGAAAGCCTTTGATAAAGTCCGTCATGATCAGTTAAAGAAGTACCTTATAAATAAAAGTATTAATCGATATATCCACATTCTATGTAAATTGTACCGGCATCAGACAGCTAGGGTGAAAACTGAAAACGTAACAACGGAAAAAGCATAGATATGCCAGGTCTATATTCTGTCACCTCTTCTGTTTATATCTATAGTGAATATATCTGCCAGGAGGCGTTATCTGAAAGAGATGAAAGCCTAACAATAAACGGTAAAACCCTGAATAATATAAGATACGATGATGATACTGTCTGGTTAGTGAGTAGTTTGGAAAACCTACAACATCTTGTCGAAAGTCTAAATAACAGTTGCGAGAATTGTAGAGTAAGAATAATAATCAAGAAAAGCCAGTCTTTAACAAAATGTGAAAATTCTTTCCTAACAGAGATCTAAATTTGCTACTGCATTTACGTATGTTACGCTGTTATGTGTTTCCAATACTACTTTTTTTATGGGTTTAGCACACGTGTTGCAGGGAAGTCCCTAAAGCGCTCCAGAAGCGGCATGTATGCGGAAAAAGCGATTCACGTTGTTCTTGAATCGCTGTAAATCGTACTCGGTGGGAAACACAGCCCTTGGCAAAAAGACTGCTTAAAAAGAGTTGTACGTGGAGTAACAAGCTGAACCTCATACGGATGTGAAGTATTAGCGCGACATGTATTTCTAATATGCACCGCTCTGGCAGGAATTAAGCGGGCTACATCCTTCGAACACTTTCCATGAAAATACTTGTAGAACAGACTCAAGTCGCCAACCGTTCTTCGATGTTCCAGCGAATCAAGGCCGCCAGTCAGTTCCGGGTCTCCAATCAGACGAACAGCTCTTCTCTGAACAGAATCCAACAAATGCAGCGTGTGTTTGGAAGCGGAGCCCCAAACATGGGAGCAGTATTCCATAGTTGGTCGAATTTGAGCTTTGTAAAGAATTAACAGTTGTTGTGGAGTGTAAAACTTTCTGGTTCGAAATAATATTCCCAACTTTTGAGAAGCTCTCCTTGCTATGGCTGCAACATGTTCATGCCAGGACATATTTGCTCCCAAACTAACGCCCAACAAATTAACAACTTTACGGCGTGGACGCTGAAATATTGATGCCCTTGAGATATGGTGCTATCACCTTATTCTGAAGGTATTATGGACGGATAGAGTGACCAATAACGAGATTCTCAAACGACTGAAATAAGAACTCAGAGATGATGAACACTATGAAAAGGAGGAAGCTTGAATACTTAAGACACATGATGGGGTCAGACTATTCACTATTGGGTAACAATATGCAGGACAAGTTCAAGGGAAGGAGAAACGTGGGAAGACGAAGCATATCCTGGCTGCGTACCCTACGTGATTGATATAGGTGTAGCTCAATTGAACTGTTTAGATGAGCCGTGGATCGAGTGAGAGTGGCTGTGATGATTTTCAATCTCCTATAGGAGAGACACTTAAAGAAGAAGAAAAAGTGAAATAAACTATTGTTAAGTTAAGAAAAAACTTTCTATTATGTCAAAACGTAGGTCTTAGAAATAATATCACCTAAATGTGAACTTTTACTACGAGCTCTTCTAAGCTAGCATTGATATTGTTGATCAATACCCCGCACGTCGTTATCCTGATAGCTGCCATTTCCGGATATGTTTTTAGTGTTCCGTACGGAACTCTTATAAGATGACTTCGGTGTCTGTCTGCCTGTCTATCTGCCCGTCTGTCTGTCACACCTGATTTTCTCCGAAACTATTTGTCATAGAAAGTTGAAATTTGGTAATAATATAAGAATTGATGGCCTCATCAAAGCTGTGTAGTTGTGAAAGTTAACTTTTGACCTATATATATATATATATATATATATATATATATATATATATATATATATATATATATATATATATATATATATATATATATATATATATATATATATATATATATATATATATATATATATATATATATATATATATATATATATATATATATATAATATATATATATATATATATATATATATATATATATATAAATATATATATATATATATATATATATATATATATATATATATATATAATGTAGTACTTGGACTCACTTTTCTTTGTATTATTTTTAAAAAGTCGCGACAAATCTCTGTCTCCCCCACCTTATCTCGAAAAGTACTGATCAAAAAATTTTGAAAAAATTCTGGAATGCTCTTCACGGGGTGTAGATTGAATGAAAATTATCGCGAGTGCATTACCTTTAATAATTTATTTGGTATATAAAAAAAAAAACAAAAATTTCAAGGTTATCAGTTTTCAGTAAAGATTGGAAACAAAGTTTGTTGAAAACTCCTTTGAGTCACTGATCATTTTATACCACCGTAACAAAATGTTTTATTTTAAAACCAATCAACGTATGGAACATTAATTGTGCAAGTTCAACTTGCACTTGACCGGTTATTTAATTCTTTCAGGAAATGACGATTATTACCGTATACTTAAGTTTCAATATTTCCTCAAGGCTACGTAGAGGTGAACTGATCTCCTCTATTGGCAATCAATTTATTCGGGAAACTTTCTGGAATTACGTCGCTCTGATGGAACACAACCAAATGTCCAAGGACCGAGGGGAGACTCTGTTATCCGATCTTGCCTCAAACCATTTTAAACTTACAGACGCAAGTGACTAATATCGATTTTATAACCATCTTAATCATTTTCTTAGGCAGTAACTACACCATATGGTTCGGCCACTTCCCTACCTCATGTGTCATTTCCTCCGGTACAGAAAACATAAGGAACCTTATAAGAAAAGACAAAAATGGTCTGGTGTATGTATGCGGTCATCTTCATACTTTAGGGGGGCTAATACCCAAGATGTACACCATGCAGAGGGGAGGATATTTGGAGCTGGAACTAGGCGATTGGAAGGATAATAGAATGTAAGTAAAACTGACAATTTGCTATTCCATTATCAGTATTAATGCTCGAAGTACAAGGCGTTTTCTCAGTTTGAGCATTTTTTAGTAAAGCAAAGTATACTATTCACTAAAATATGCTTTTTCTAAAAATCTACTGTATACAAAAGTGGCCTGTTTGTATAGTAAATGAGAATTAAGTGTATATCCAGTCAGTGATACGGTAAATATTAAATTTGTCTACATTTTTTCTTTTCAATAAAAAATCTATAGATTTAGATCTATTCAAAACACTTTATGCTTTAGTGCAGATGTAAGCCTCTAGAGAAGGAAGATAATAGATAAAGATTAAAAAATACTGTTAAGGCGTGAAGTAATCTGGATTAATCTAAGTTTGGTTAATCGAATAGGACAATTTTTCATTTTAATTCATTCTCTCTGTCGCACTAGGTAATATTTTAGACACTTTTAAATTAATTTCGTTTTAAACAGTAGATATAGGAATATAATATGAATGAATTAATATTTTTTTAATAATAGTATATTTTATTTTCTTTCAACATTTTTCTTATAATATATATATATATATATATATATATATATATATATATATATATATATATATATATATATATATATATATATACATATATATTAGGGCTCATAAAAATGTCCACATTCTACCTAATAGACATGTCACATGAAAAAGAGGGCCAGTTTTTGAGGACGTTCCCAAGGAGCAGTCGTGCTCAACTTACAGAAAGATCCCTCCTAAAAATAGTTGAGGAACAGTGCGCTCTTTCGCCCCGTCCCATATGCGCAGAAATACAGAAATAATCTCACTGTGACATTTTTCGGTCTGGCAATGTTACATTCTTACTCTGATCGAGACACGAGTTGTTTATGTTGGGTTTTAATGTTTTGGCGCATTTTTCGAGGTTACGTTTATATTGGAGATTTTTAATAGTACATAAACAGTTTCTTCGCGATTAAAGAATGGCAGATTTGTTAAAAAAACTGCTGAAAAAATAAATATAGCATTAGCTGTGTGTCTGGTGCAAAAAAAAAATAGGAAATTCAAACAACAATGAATGAAATAGTTCAATCTAAAATTTCTGATGACAATAGTATAGTTTCATTTAGAGAGTTAGCTAGAAATCTGAAATGCATCGGCTGCAGAAGTCTTTTAGATATGGAAAAATTGAGTGATTTTAAAAGGGAAGGGCTTCATTCAAAATTCAAAATAAAATGTGACAACTGTACAGTGCGACGTCGCCAAGTCGCGAACTTTTATTTATCAAGTTATGCAAGGAAAACTGAAAACGATCAAAAGTAGTTCGCTTTCAACATTTTTATATGAAAAAACCGGTCAAGTACAAGTTGAACTTGCACAATTAGTGTTCCGTGCGTTGATTGTTTTTAAAATAAAAATTTTTGTTAGGATGTTATAAAATGATCAGTGACTTCACAAAACACACCCCAAATAAGTTTTCAACAAAGTTTGTTTCCAATCTTTACTGAAAACTGGTGACCTTGAAATTTTGTTTTTTTTTTTTTTTATATACCAAATAAATTATTAAAGGTAATGCATTCGTGATAATTTTCGTTCAATCTATACCCCGTGGAGAATATTCCAGAATTTTTTCAAGATTTTTTGATCAGTACTTTTCGAGATAAGGTAGGGGACAGCGATTTTTTGAAAGTAATACGAAGAAAAGTGTGCGCAAGTATTACATTATATATATATTTTTTACTCGTGTTTTCACAAGCTTTCATTTGACACCACACTCGATGACCTAGTAAAAAAAATTTTTTTTCGCTTCCGATTTTACCCCTCAAAACGAACCTCTTAAGTCAAAATTTATGTTACGGTGGTATAAAATGATCAGTGACTTCACAAAACACACCCCAAATGAGTTTTCAACAAAGTTTGTTTCTAATCTTTACTGAAATCTGATGACCTTGAAATTTTTCTTTTTTTTTTTTATATACCATATAAATTATTAAAGGTAATGCACTCGTGATAATTTTCGTTCAATCTACACCCCGTGGAGAATATTCCAGAATTTTTTCGAAATTTTTTGATAAGTACTTTTCGAGATAAGGCCCGGGACAGCGATTTTTCGCGAATTTTTAAAAATAATACAAAGAAAAGTGCGCGCAAGTATAATATTATATATATATTTTTTACTCGTGTTTTCACAAGCTTTTATTTGACACCACACTCGATGACCTAGTAAAAAAAATTTTTTTTCACTTCCGACTTCACCCCCCAAAACTAACCCCTTAAGTCAAAATTTAATTCTCAAAACTACATGGCTCTGATGAGGCCATCAATTCCTATATTATTACCAAATTTCACCTTTCTATGTCAAATAGTTTCGGAGAAAATCGGGTGTGACATACAGACAGACACCGAAGTGATCTTATAAGTGTTCCGTACGGAACACTAAAAACGAATACCGCTTGTTATAATTTTTTTTACAGAAAAATATTTGTTATATTTTTAATTAATGATTCTGGATTTTTCCAAACAATTGTAAGAAGATTATCATTGTTATATAATAAAACATCCGTTTCAACATAGGTCGGGGTAGGGCTCGTATGTTAAAAATGCAAATTTTAACAACCAATATTTACAAATTTAGTGTCGTAAGAAGTTAAAGAATCAAGGTATATTTTCATCTGTGGTTACAGGTATCGTCTGATGGCAATAGATCATGGCATTTTTTCATTTATTGATGTCCAACACAGAGATTGGCCTATTGTTCTTCTGACAAATCCTAAAGATGCCCTTTTCATAAACCCTTTGAAAGAAAATTTGGAAAATATTAGAAGATCCACTCATATTAGGTAAATAATTCATTAATTTTTTGATACAATATTTGTTGGTTAAAACATTTGTTTGATAAGTACTCATGTACTTTATTTAACATTTTTCAATTCTGTTCACGATGTATGTTATGTAAAAAGGTTTTACTAGGATTGTTTTTACCAATCTTCCTCATATTTACATTAAAACACACATCATTGGTTGTCTGTATTAACTACTAACAAATTGGTGAAATGATAAATAATATACCATATGGGGTGAAAAATCCCGAGACTTTCCGAGAGATGGCGGCACAAACAAAACATCATATAATTTTCAGTTAGTGTCAACTCTTAGAAGTTTCGTGTAAAATTTTCATGACGTCTTGTCTATTAGTTTTCGAGTGACAGCTGTTTGAGTCAAGCTACTTTTGCTTTTTGTAAAACGATGGAACAAAAAGAATTTCATGTTTGATTTTTGATGCGAAAAAATACAACCAAAACTCACGAATGATTTGAGAAGTGTTATGGAAAATCTGGTCCGTCGAAAGCAACTATATGTCGATGGTTTAGTGAACTTAAATGCGGTCGTACAAGCATTACGTTCCGGACGTCCAAATGACTCCAAAAAATGCAAAAAAAAAAAATCCGTCGTATTGTTCTGAATGACCGCAAAATGAAAGTGAGAGAGATGACTGATATCGTGAAGACACAGTAAACATAAAACACAGTAGCCACAGTCCGACTCGGTACCTTTGATCTCAAGGAGTTCGAGTTTGTAATGATCACATTATCTGTGGGCATATTGCTGGTATGATGCCCGCGAGTTTTTGAAATATTCAAATTCCTTTTAAGAAAAATCCTATTTTGTAGCATAAAAATGAATTTTGCTGATTGAAAGGAAGAAAAAAACGAGTAAATTTTTTTTAGAAATAGTTTTTTGTCAAGTTCTTATTAAAACAGATATACAAAAAAACAGGGAAAAAGGCAAAAAATACAAGTAAAAACACACAAAACATTCGGCTTCAACGTTTTTTACACGTTATGCATTTAAATATCTCATCGTTGAATTTATATTTCTCAACTGTTAGAGATATTATCCGGGGGGGTATTCATTTTGAGAATATACACTACCATCAGAAAGTATTTGCCCACCTAGTTATTTTAGTCCCAAGACAACAAAAACCCAGATAATATATATTTTTTTAAAATTTTAATGAATTATTATTTATTTTCACATTATTTACAGTCTAGAAAATCAGAAAAATATTCATGATTCTCCAGGATTCTATGTGACTCCTTTGTTTTTAATTACCGCTTTACAGAGTTTTGACATTCTGTCCAGTAGTTTCTTCAGAGTTTCTTCGGTTATTTTAACCCATTCTGCTTGTAAAAATTCCCAAAAGTGATTTTCTGATGTTGGATTGACACCTGTCCAAATGGTTCCACAGCAAGTTGGATGGGGTTCAAGCCAGGTGATTGTGGGGACCAAGTCATCACTTCCAGGACGTCATCAGATTTCCCTTGGTCCAAAAGTTCTCTAATTTGTTTAGCATAATGTTTCTGGTCGTTCTCATGCTGAAAATAAATTTCCCCTGAAAAATATCTCTTCCAGAAGAAAGCATTTCAGTTAGCAAAACTTCTTGATACTGTTCTTTTCGCATGATTCCTTTTATCCTAAAGATTTTTTCCAACTTTACCATTGTCAAAACAACCCCAAACCATTACTGAACCTCCACCATGTTTTACTGTAGGCAACTGACAGGCTTCCAACATCCTCTCTCCAGCTGACCGTCGCACGAAAACTCGTCGATTTGAACCGAAAATTTCGAATTAGATTCTCCAAAGGACGGAATTCCATTGTTCTGATGTCCAATTTTCAGGTTCTCGGGCCCATTAGATTCTCCAAAGGACGGAATTCCATTGTTCTGATGTCCAATTTTCATGTTCTCGGGCCCATTCTAATCGTTTACGTTTATTCACTTGCCTAAGAAGTGGTTTCCTTACTGCATCTCTCTCGTGTAGTTCTTCACGGTTGTCACGGTGATGGGGATGGGCCGCTCCAGGTTTACTTGAGCCGTGATTTCTGGTGCGGTTAGGCGGCGATTACGTCTGCTGGACATTGTTATAGCTCTGTCTTCAGCGGGAGTCGTTTTTTCGAGGCCTTCCTGAACGTTTTTTGTTGGAATTCCATGTCCCATAGAAATTTTTTTTATGATGTAGTCCACCGTTCTCCTTGGCATCCGCATATCACTCGCGATTTGTCGACTGGAGTGACCATTTTGATGTCTCGCAATTATCAGCGCCCAATTTTCAACGGAAACTTCTATCGTTTTTGGCATTTTCACAAAAAAGTTGAGCCTGTATCAATGACAAAGAATTGTTTGCGAATGGTTAATTTCCAAAAGGGCAATGGTATTTATAGCATAGTTTTTATCATAAAACGTAACTAGGAATTTCCATAATCCCTAGAAACTTGAAATGAGTTCTTACTTCAACTGGAATTCTCAGAAATCGCCTCAAAACGATTATCATGCAAAGCTTAAAAATTTGTTCTAATTGGTTTTTAATTTGCGATTTCAGCAAAAAGGCTTATCTAAACAATTTAATGGACACTTGTTAAGAACAATTAAATTTACCTAATATAATAAAAGGGTTTAATTTCTAGGTGGGCAAATACATTCCGACGGTAGTGTGTCTCTGCACACCTTAAGCTTCGCATGTATAACGTCAACAATCATGCTCGTTATATTTCAGCGAATCCCAGTAATCTGGAGAGATTAAAAATAATTATAATTGCCATTTTAAGATGAGATCGTCTTTCTTCTGAACGTAAACATAACTGTTTTAAAAATAAAATGACAAGACAATTAGAATCTTTATATAATATATTGCATAATAGAAATAAAGAACTATGAAGAAATTACGTTTTAGGATCTTTGGGTAATCTAAAAATACTAATTCCTTTGGCATATGGCACGTATATTCTTACAAGTACTAATCGCACAACAAAAACTTCCTCTTGACTTCTTTTTTATAATTATTTTCAATTATAACGTCAAACGAATTATTTGCTTATTCGAAAATTATTAATTTTAAATTTCGGAGCACGTTATAAAAAGATTCTTCTTGAATTCCAGATGTAAACACAACCCGCGACCGCGCTGGCAGCCATGTTATTGGTTGGACCCAAAAATTTTCTTGAGCGTCGCTACTGTGTTTTTCTGTTTACTGTGGTGAAGATCAACAAAATGTATGAAGCATATTTTGCATAAATATTTGCATATGAAAAAGCTACGTGTTCGATGGGTGCCGCGCACTCCTACGATCGATCAAAAACAGCAACGTATCGAAGATTCAGAACGCCGTGTGTGTCGAGCGATTATTATCTCGTTGCAAAGTTGAAAAGATGATCCAAATGTTGGAAGATCGCCGGAGTAAGCGGAATTGGCTATGTTGAAGAATAATATCGATTTTTGGCAAAAACATTGTCTATTGTCTCTCTGTCTCGAGATTTTTCACCCCATGTAGTATATACGTATATCACGTACGTACGTACATATCACATATCTATAAAATCTTTTATTTTGACCTAAGATTCCTTTTTTAGAGTTTTGGCCTTTAGTATGTCTAGAATAAAAACGGTTAGAATAAGGATTAACAAGGAGCCTTGGACGGATCTCAAACATGTTAAGGGTCCCTTGTACGTTACTACATGGGACCCTGAAAAATATTTAAAAGGATTGCATGATATTGAGGTAAATATATATGTCAAAAACGGCTCACTTGAGAGAAAAATTTTATCGCAGATATTAATTTTAATGTAGTATTAAGGGTTAATGCCACTCTAGAGCTAAGAAAAAAGCCTGATTTTGATATATTTTTTTTTAAATATAGTGACCGCAATCCAAAATTTACTCAAATGCTTTTGTTATACATACCTTAAAGTACATTACAAATTTTTAACCAGTACCCAGTAAAGGAAGATACATCTTAGTACTTTGCGACCGAAAAGATTCCTCCTTCAAGTTTTTACCTGGAACAAAGTGCAAGTTCTACATAAGATTTTCTCGGGGATTACATGAAAAAAATTTAAAAATATTGATTTTTTTATGAATGGTACATGTTTGAAGAAAGTGTTTCATTTTTCGGTAAAAAATCGTTTATATAAAAAAAAAGTTCAAAATAAATTGTAAAATCCGTACGTACTTTGCTAGGTAATGTTATTTTGAAGGTACAGTTAAAATTTCAAATAAATCGGTGATAACTTGAAAAAGTTATGTTTCCGGCCAGTTTGAAATATGTAGTTTTGAGAAAAACGTGTTTTAAACTTTTACGTACTATTTTTTTATATATAATTTTCTGGATACCTCTAATCTGCAAAGTCTGTGCAATATAATTGGCCTTCTAAATTGATGTTTTTCTCCTTTTCTTCCTTTCTGTCAGATTTCAAAGACAGTCGAGCTTCTTTTGCTGTGTTAGTCAGCCATCACTCTGAAAACTTGATACGACGGGCGTCAGCCTGCATACGGAACAGTTCAACCTAATTATCATACCTCATAGTTTCATAATTTTCATTATATTGGTAAAACCATCGTTGTAAACACATACAGCTATATTTGTTGCAATATCCATAACAACTTTGCCACTCGAAACAGATTTAGGAGTTATCGACCAGACTCTCGCATTGAATCAGTTTTGCGTGAATCCACCAATGCGGCGTTCAAGGAGTTCATCTCTGCTGCATAAATGACTTTATTATTATATTATTGGACCAAAAATGAGCTGCGGAAAAGCTGGCTTATGCAAATATGTAGCCAAGGAATTGGTGGCCTTCGCCTTTTGCCAGGAGCACCATGATTTTTCGCCAGGTAGTCATTTATCGTGCTGTGGCTTATCATCGGTCGAAAGCTTATGCTGCAATGTTGCCTAGGTTAACAATAGTTCAATAACGGAAGAAAAAAAGCCTCGTGTGAACAGCGTGACTTTGACGGTTTATACTAATACTATGGGGTTTACATACTACTGATGCCACCTAGAAACATCTAGATGAACTTAAATTCTGTAGATAAATAGATTTCTGCAATATTCAGGAAGGTACAGTCATTTAAGCAGCACGAAGCATAAGAACTCTCGGAGAGTTTGGACAGCGCTGCGAGATAATTACGCGCACTTGATAAAATACATATTTATAACCTTCTTACCCTCATAAAATCTTTTGTATCTTATTTCTAAGTCCGTAAAATATTATTTAAGCCAAAAAAAAAAATTTTTCATATTTCTAGAGTGACATTCTTGTATAGAATTTTAATAATACTTTTTTTTACATTTATGCTAAAGCCTAATTTCTTATTTCAGGTGTATGCCAAAGATATCGAAGGGAGAGAAAAGACTGAAACCATCCAATTTTCACTCGACGGCACAAAAATTTCATTCGGGGTTCTTCCGAGGTTAGCTCTCATGTCAAATATAAGCTGTGTGGTAAGCGTTTGTCGGTTAAAGGTTTTTTTTTACAAATTTTTATTTTTATTTTTTTTTTGTAGTTTTGGTCATTCTTTATTGCAACTTTGATAATATATCTGCTTCCACTGATTGTGATGAAATACTTTCACAAGGTTGTAGCTGGTAAGTAGGTTGAACTCTTTTATTTTGTGTATGCCTCTTCAGTAGGTATTTTTAAATTACACAGGCCGACAAAATTGGACGAAACTGCAAACCCTGAGACCGGAGTATACTTTCCCTGAAGTTTTTGGTGCGCTTAATCCGAATCCGACCTCAAAATTGCTCCATCGTCTCCGGCTTTCGAGATATTCTAACTTAAAAATGCAAATACACGGTTTTTCGCTATATTCAGGATTATATTAAACCGCGAATAAATTTTTTTCCACAAAACTCGTTACGGCATATGAAAGTACTACTCTTCCCCATCAAAATGCATTTGGAATTTTCAGATATCTTATTTCTTCTCGGAGAAATCATCTTTCCAGTAGCAACATTGCTTATTTGTTATCATACCTGGCGTCCCATTTTAATGTACCAAGCTTCTTAATTTTTTAATGTCAACTTTTAATAAAAGAAAGTTTCAGACAAAAGTTACAGGGTTCTGAAAGGACAATAAAATCATATAATTATGATGTGGTCATTTCGAGGTCAACTTTGACTTTTTTTAACGGGAACCCAGATTTTTTATGACGGCATCATGTTTCTCTACCAAAAATACACAACTTCTGTTCGAAAAAGTTTTCTCGATAATACTCCGTTCTTCAATATTTCATTGATAAAAGACATTAAACTCTTAATCCCCAAACAAGCATAAAGGCAAATGAACTTAACATAATCTCAGGCGTCGAGTGAAAATTGATAAAAGATATTATTACATTATCATATCTTAAAAGAATCAAAATTTAACACAACAGAAGTTTTATAGCAATTTAGACTCGTCATATCGGATCCGCCATTTTGAATTTCTTGAGGTTAGGGACAAACCATGACTCGATGGGGTTAAACCGACAACGAATTCGGATTCAGCATCCCAAAAATCATATAATTACACTCTCGCCTGCTGGATCAACTTTTTTTTTTGGTATGGTTGTAACGAAAACACCAAACTAATTAATTTTAACGGACGATTTCTCGGAGATGAAATAAAATATCGGAAAAATTCAAAAAGCGTTTTGAAGGGGAAGAGTTTCAGATGCTGTAACGAGTTTTGTGCAGAAAAATTAATTTGCTGTGTAATATCATCCCGAAAAAAGCGAAAAACCGTGTTTTTTGCATTTTTAGGTTAGGATATCTCGAAAACCTGATGTGTGATGGAACAATTCTGAGGTCGGTCTGGTCTCAGAGTTTGAAAAATGTTGGCCTGTGTTATCTATAACCATAACTATCATCCCAGTTCTTATTTTCCATTTACCCAGAATTAAGCCAAATACTGTGAGGTGTTTCTCCAGTCAAAAAATAGACAGAGTTTGTCGTTCATAACATCCATAAAAAACTTCAGTAAGTGCGATATGGACACATAGATAACACTAAACAGGTTTCCAACCCTATCTTATGGAAAAATTACCTTATTCCGCGTCCATGGAGCGCTGCTAAAAACCGGAATGATTGCACGTGTTCTGCTAGTAAAAGCGGCTGTGGATACGTATCGACGTTGTCACTTGTGTTGGTTAATTTTAATAGCAGATTATATGTAGTTGTATATAAATAATCAGCTGTTTTTGTATAAATATAATGCTATTTGCTTTCTTCTCTAGCTTAAACTATGCACCATAATTTTACTTTGTTAGATTAGACTTTTAATAATACGAGGCTGGTTTGAAAAGTCCGTGCAAAAATAAAAACTACTTATGTGTTTGGGGTAAACCTTTTTTATTTTTCGACATAGTCTCCTTTTAGGCTTATACACTTCGTCCAACGATGTTCTAGTTTGTTGATCCCTTCCGAATAATAGGATTTGTCCAAGTCTGCAAAATATCCATTAGTGTCTGCAACCACCTCCTCGTTTGAATAAAATCTTTGTCCCGCCAGCCATTTCTTCAAATTGGGGAACAAATAGTAGTCCGAGGGAGCCAAGTCTGGAGAATAGGGGGGATGTGAAATGAGTTGGAATCCTATTTCCATTAATTTTGCGACCACAACTGCTGAGGTGTGTACTGGTGCGTTGTCGTGATGGAAAAGGACTTTCTTGTGGGCCAATCGCGGGCGTTTTTCTTGCAGCTCGGTTTTCAAACGGTCCAATAACGATGAATAATATTCACCTGTAATAGTTTTACCCTTTTCCAGATAGTCGATGAGGATTATACCTTGCGAATAAAGACAGTCGCCATAACCTTTCCGGCCGAAGGAACGGTCTTCGCCTTTTTTGGTGCAGATTCCCCCTTGGTAACCCATTGTTTAGATTGTTGTTTGGTCTCAGGAGTATAGTAATGTATCCATGTTTCATCCACAGTGACGAAACGACGCTTAAAGTCCTCCGGATTCTTCTGTAACAGCTGCAAACCATCCTTGCAACACTTCACACGATTCCGTTTTTGGTCAAGCGTGAGCAATCGCGGCACCCATCTTGCGGATAGCTTTCTCATGTCCAAATGTTTATGCAAAATATTATGTACCCGTCCAGTCGAGATGCCCACAGCACTAGCAATCTCACGCACCTTAACTCTTCTGTCATCCATCACCATATCATGGATTTGATCAATGATTTCTAGAGTCGTAACCTCCACAGGCCGTCCAGAACGTTCAGCGTCACTTGTGCCCATATGGCCAGTCCGAAAATTTTGAAACCACTTATAAACTGTTCTAATCGAAGGTGCAGAGTCACCATAATGTTTATCAAGCTTCTCTTTAGTCTCCTGAGGCGTTTTGCCTTTCATAAAGTAATGTTTAATCACCACACGAAATTCTTTTTCGTCCATTTCTTGAAAATCACTCGACTTCCTTGATTCACACGAATGCCAAACACAAAGAAATAGACCAATATGGCTGAAACTTGGTGTGCCTTCATTCAAGAGATGCTACTAACTAAACATGACCTCGATACGCGCCGGTGGTGCCATCTCTCGGACTTTGCACGGACTTTTCAAACCAGCCTCGTATATGGTAAACCATTGAATATTATAATTTCTAGAAATCTGACGACACGTTCAATCAAATTGTAACTTATAGTTTCCAGTTGCCTTTCCTCGAGTCCACTGTTCATCTTGGATCGCGTTTATATGTAAACAAGCGGAACCTTGGTTATCTCAGTGCACGAGGGCCGCCTTTTAAGTTTTTACAAACGACCACTAGATGGCGCTATTGAGATGTGACATTACTATTGATGTAAAATTTGATATTTGTTATTGTTAAAAGAGTGGCAGCTCAGAAATTGGTCGAGTAGTTTGTTTACAGTGAGCGTAGAGTTTTGTGAACAAATGGAAATTTCACGTGAAGGTTTTTGTTGAATGATTTTTTACGATTTTAGCAAAGGCTTAACTTAACAACGATGCCTTTTTGTGAATGAATCACAATCAGAAGATACTGTTTACAACTGGTTTATAGAATTTCGTCGTGGTCGTGCTTCCGTCAGCGATTAATTTCTTGAAGGTCGACCAAAATCGGTTAATGTTCCAAAAAATATCGATGCTGTGCGCAATATGATTAAAGAGGATCGGCATGTGACTTACCGTGAGATAAAGGCATCCTTAGGCATATCGAAGACTACAGTACATTCGATTTTGTATTAACATTTAGCTGTAAAAAAGATTTGTTCCAGATGGATTCCGCATAATTTGGGTGAAACTCAAAAACAGGCTCGTGTCAACGGGTGTAAAGAAATGCTCAAAAAATTCGACCGAGGACGTGCAAAATTCGTATACAGCATCGTAACAGAAGACGAAACTTGGATATATTTGTACGAGCCGGAAACTAAGCAACAATCAACTGTTTGGGTGTTCCAAGATGAACTGAATCCAACAAAAGTGGTTCGTTTGCAAAGCATTTCCAAAAAATGATCGCTTTTTCTTTGGTTATATTGGATATGTTGCAACCATTGCTTTAGAGGATCGAAGAACAGTTAATGCTGACTGATACACAACAATTTGTTTACCAGAAGTCATCGATAAAATCAGGAAAAACAATCGAAAACGTCGCATCATTCTTCGTCATTATTTGACGGAGAACAACATCAAATTAATGTTTCATTGCCTGTATTCACGTGATTTATCGCCTAGCGACTTCTTTTTGTTCCCTAATGTCAAAAAAGAAAATGCGTGGATAGCGATTTTCATCACTTCAAGAAGCTATCGAATCCTTTCAAACCATCTTTTCGAGGTATCAACTTCAGAGTGGAAAAAATGTTTCGAGGATTGATTCGAACGCATGCAAGAGTATATAAATCTTAAAGGCGAATATTTTGAGAAACAATAAAACGATTTGTATCAAAAAATTTTGTAAAAACTTAAGATAGCCTTCATATGTGATTTTGCATAAAAACGTGTCGCCTATAAGTTATAGTCGGTATAGGAAATTCCTGTTTTTTTCTGAAGTCATTGTCGGCCCCCCCGCAAATATTTTTTTTGTGGAAAAAAATTCATTTGTAACCTTATTTATTATTGAGTAGTACATTATCGACCATACGCTTCAAGGCTGCGTTCCTATGTGTCATCCAAAAGGTTCGAAAATGACGCCTATAGCGGCTGCTAAGTATATGGACACATTGAGAACATTTATTAGCTAGTGGGTAAAACCATACTCTCAGTCAAAAAAATGTTGATGATCTACCCCAACGGGATTCTAGAGGAAAAGTGTCGGACAAAGACGAAAAAATGATTATTAAGATGTGAGAAAGGCGCAGATACCAAAGCAGAAAGGTTTGGATATATCCTATGAAACGATTCGCACTCATCTCCGCTCTAACGATCTGAAATTGCGAAGTACAATCAAGAAACCAGCGCAAAACACAGAGAGAAACGACTCGTGTGAGCGGAGAAAAATATAGGTCGAGACTGGCACCATGTAATTTTTTCCTATGAACCTTCATTTTGCCTGGTCAATGTCCACTAACCCATAGGTTCAGTGCACCATGAAACTCCCTGTGAAGATTCATGTTTGGAGATATCTTTCAGAAAAAGGTTTTGCGAAACTCGTCATCTACAATTTGAACGCTGAAGAATGCTCCAGATTTACAAGAAGGCATTAGTACGGACTGCCAAACGGTGGTTTGTTGTTGTTGAGGGGTGGATTTTTCCAGAGGATATCGATCCTCCAACATCGGAGTAAAACGTGTAGCTAGTGGAAAGGGGAATCCGGTATCGTCGCACTAGATTAGCCATCCCAGTCGCTTGATGCAAGCGTGTAATAAGTTCGGAGTAAAAACGTTTACACACTGAAGCAGCTGTCACGACAAATACGCGGAAAATCTCGTCGAAAGTATGCCCCGATGATGCCAGGCGATCATGGCGACTGGACGAACTACTAAATCATTAGTATTTTTAACGGCAATCCTTTACTATCGAATGATGTAAAAAACTTTTAAATAAATACGTTTTTTAATGAACAATGGGGACACGTCCGTACTTGTCCAACTGTACCTTATATATTTAACAGAGAAGACTTTTGGTCTATAATTTCCCAGCTCTGCCTTATCTGCTTTCTTATGCAGTAACACGATTATAACATTGTTCCAGTCCTACGATATTGCCTTTTCTTTAAGCCTTTGTTTAGTAATATATATTATTAAATATTCTCCTCCGTATTGTGTAATTGTGATTAATACCTAAAAACGTCAAATTATAACGCTTGGATTAACTGATTATTTACTTTACCGATATTTTTTAAGCTGGTTATATATCCCACCCAAAACTACGAGGGAATTTGCTAAAAGTATGGATTAAAAAACTATGGATAATGACGACTGTAGACCGGATATTTTGGCCTATAACGCTGTATCCTCTATATCTGGTTTTTGGACCATGGTCGATCGGATATATCGTTGAAGATTATATTGGTGTTATTTTTTCATGGGGTATTTTTGTAGATGGTGCATTTTTGCCTGGATCGTTTACTTATGCGTACGGATTTATACAGGCAAGTAGACTTATATTTGAAGGAAATTAATGTTGAAAGATTAATTACAATTTTCGGTTATGATGACTTGTAGAGAATGGGGACAGTATTCTTAAATAATCATTTTTGTTTTAGCTTATAACCTTCCAGATACCATTAACATTTATTATGATCAGTGCAGTTCACCGCAGGTAACTCCACTTTATGTAAAGAGTATTTTCTAAGTTGGACAATTTTTTAACATGTAGTACACGCTGGATAAATCGCTTCACCATCTGCGAAATTTCAATTACAGGGAAAGTCCTGCCTTTCAAATTTTTTTCCGTTTTTTTCATTCGGATCTGTAAGATTTTAATCCTTAATTTTAACGGCTCTTTCTCGATCCTATCGGTACGTTTTTTCTTTAGGTTCTGTTAATATTTCTTTTTCAAGTAAATTCTTTTTGCGCTTAGAAAAAGACACGATAAGGTACAATAAGGAGTGATATTTTAAAGCACTTTCTCTTCAGCCGGACTACCATTTACATTTTTCTTAACAGTTTGAAAATTTTTGTCTAAGCTTAATTTGGCAGAGCGATTTATTTTATTGTACAGAAATCAAAAATTTAGTAAACACTCTATATATTGGAAACTCTCTGTAAAAATAATAGTATTTTTAAAGATTACTTTTCGAATCAAATAGAAACCATAGTTTTCGAAATCTGTTCAGGCATTACTTTCGAATGTTTTGCTTACAAACGCCCGGGTCATCTTCAGGAATCTATTCTTCAAAATTAGAACGTTGAATAAGCCCGAAAAGGCAGTCAAATATTTAATATCGGATTGATGTTCACTGGACCACGACCCAATGTAAGAATCAGTACCCATTGGTGAGGCATACCTTCATAAAGTCTGATCTTTCGTCTATAAAAACTGGAGAATTAAGCAAGAAATTTGTTATACATGGTTTCTGCTACATTCCCGCCGTATTCTTTTACGATCTCAAGCATTGCCAGTTTTTTTTAGGCGTTGAAATTGTACGAACTGTGGGTATTTCAAGTAATTTGGTTGCTCTATCTGCGATTCCGTACACATAAAGTAGACTACAGTGTCTATGGGGCGACTCTTGTTACAATATTATTTGGGAGTTGTTTTCAAAGCGGGCAAGTGAACATTTAATAACTTGAAGATACTTTAGGCAAACAATCTCAAGAACTATGATTTCTTTACGACCACCGCTGCGAAAGCATTTGTTCCATATCAGAGATTTTTTATTATTATTGTTGTAGATTCACTGAAGTGTGCCTCAAGTCAGGCAAAAAGTCTTCCATAATACAAGCAATATGCACCCATCTCCCATTTTGTGTGGTGTTTACTGTGCAAGTAATAATGGCCTATCTCTTCTGGTTGGCCTACGGTACTTTGGCCTTTATTCTGGGCCCCTTGAGGACGTGGTCGTTGATATTGGCCGCCATATTGTATTATACTGCCTTGCATCTACCAGAGAAGAGTTTTAGGTACTTATTTTTTTTCTTTAAGCGTTAGTAATTTTACCACTTGCTTTTTAACATAGAAATATGTTTAAAAACGTAATTTCTGCTATATAGTCGTTTTTTAGTGTTCCGTACGAAATATTTATAAGATCACTTCGGTGTACGTCCGTCTGTCTGTCTGTCACACCCGATTTTCTCCAAAACTATTTGACATACAGAGTTAAAATTTGGTACTAATATAGGAATTGATGGCCTCATCAGAGCAGTGTAGTTTTGAAAGTTAAATTTTGACTTGAGAGATAAAATCGGAAGTGAAAAAAAAAATACCAGGTCATCGAGCGGGGTGTCAAATGAAAGCTTGAAAAACACGAGTTCAAAAATATATATAATGTAATACTTGCGCACGCTTTTCTTCCACAATTTTAAAAATTTTCGAAAAATCGTACCATTATCTTGAAAACTACTGATCAAAACATTTTGGACTATGGTAGATTGAACGAAAATTAGTACATTACTTTAATAATTTATCTGGTATGTAAAAAAAACAAAAAATTTCAAGGTCATCAATTTTCAGCAAAAATAGGAAAAAAACTTTGTAGCAAACTCATATGGGATGTGTTTTGTGAAGTCATTGATCATTTTATATCTCTGAAACAAAAATTTTTATTTTAAAAGCAGTCAACGTACGGAACACTAATTGCGCAAGTTCGACTTGCAATTTACTAAGAGAATTATCTGAAATTTAAGATAAAACAAACAAAAGAGAAGAAGGTTAAAGCATACAAGGTGTAACTAGAAATTGACCACACTGATATTGTAAAAATATATCATATTTTACAGCGGCAATTTCGTCACTTACTTCTCTCCTCGTTACCTATACCGCTCCGTGCAAGATTTTTATTGTTTTAAGCAATGCTTCAGGTTGTTTTCTGAAATTTCCTTCGTGGATTATATCATTTTTGTTTTCAGTGTTGGTCAAAAATGACTTGACACGCAGTGCGTTGTCGGCAGGAACGTTTTCCTCGAATCCATTGCCAGTTATTGCACAAGTTAGGATGTTTTCTTCTTTCCTGCCTACGAAAGGTAGTCAGGATTTCTTTGTTTTGTAGTATTCTTGGTTTACGGTGTAAGCTTCAGATTTACAATAGATGTGCCCAATCGCTCCGATGTCGCAAATACCGATCATAGTTGCTTTAAATTTCGACTTAAATCATCCGTGCTTTCTTTATTGCTGCGAACTTAATGATGCTTAGTTTCAGATTCGTATCTAAAAAAACACGATTCATCGCAGATCATCACTCTCTAAAAAGTTTGGTTCCATTTCTATGTTTTTCAGAATGTTAGTACAAATGTTAATTCGAGCTTTGTCATGTTAAACTTTTATGTTTTCTCGAACTCCTTGTCAATTCTCGTTGAATGAGTCTCTTTCAACAATAACTCAAACTATTTATCACATATATGATAAAACTAAACAAGCAACAAGGAATCCATTTATACTATACTGCCTTTCAAAAATACACTAACAAGAATCTAAATAACAAGTTGAGAAAATGTTGCAAGATAGTACAAACCCATGTTCAAGTTCAATATGGATCGTATCTAAGAAAATAGATGCGAACGAAATCGCGTTTAGTAGTAGATTACAGAAAATTAAATAATAAAACAATAAAAGACTGTTTCCCGATCCCAAACAAAATGTCAATATTTTACAAGTTTTGGTAAAGAAATAGTATAGAGAAAGATGAGTTTTCTACAGATTATGGACATTACGAAATTTTTGCGTGCCTTTGGGTTCAATAATGAGCTTGTCACTTTCCAAACCATATTAAATGAAATTTTATCAATTATAGATTTTTTTAATATTCACGCTACCATTTCTTAAATAATTATATGGAATCATTCCAGATTACCGACCGTTTTTTATCTGCAGCCCAGTTTTCTCGGAATACAGACTATATCCGAACTACATGGGAGCAAAATCTTGTGATGCCGCTCTGCATGTGCTTTACTTTCGCGGGTTTACCATTTAACAGCAAAAAAAACTAGTTCGGCTATTTTTAGTTACACGCAGAAAGTAACAGCAGAATTCCTATTCTACAACTTAGTTGCAGGTCTGTCTTAATATCTAATTTTTATTTTGCAGACAATCTAAAGAAATATGCTTAACAAAATCAGAGCTAAACATCGAAACAGACACAATTTCCCTGTCGTTGGAAAAATCGGCAGATAAGGTAGGAAAAGTAAACTGAACGGTGATATTATATTTTTACAGAGGAAATATATTTTTATTTATACCTAATTCTCTTGTGATACTTTTAGTGACTTTACATTTGTATGATGTAATAGACCTATTTACGATTTTTATTTATTTTCTAGTGAAACTTTTTGACTATAAATAAATAAATAAATAAAATACCAGGCGACTTCCCTTTGATATTTTGTATTCTATTACTTGAAATATATTTTTATACATTGAATACCAACATGCAATCAATCAAATTGGAATTATGTACCAACATTTCGCCTACGATAGCGTAAGGTATCTCCGAGATATTTACTCTTTCAGACTAAAGCATTTTCAGTGCTGTAATTCAGAAACGTGAAGTTCTCTTGGTCTTTAAAACATACTGAGGAAAGTCTCCAAACTCAACACTATAACTTATGTTCCAAAGGAATATGCACAGCAATTCGAGCCTAGTCAGTAATAACATTAGTAGATCCACAACATAAGAAACTCGTGCGGTATAATAGAATTTGCTACAATATTCAGATAGATTAGGCAGGACATACTACCTGTATTGTTATAAATGATGAAGACTGGAATCGGAAGAATAAATGATCACGTAAAAAAAAACGAAGGTTCTCTCATCATGTAGTCGTGGGCGAAATGTCGTAAAGTATATCCAATATGGTTCAAATCAAGTATCATTAAGGAGGAAGGTAACGTGCTTTAAAATATTAAATATTAATTTCTCTTAAATGAAATTTTTCATTATAATTTTTTCCTATATACTTTGGTGCCATGCATGTATTCAACCTAGTCATTTGTACTATCCTTTAACATATTTGCTAATTTAATAATTATTTTGTTGAAAAAAAATTAGCAAATTCTATCGGGAGTAATAATATACTATCTCAAGTAACTGTCTCAATCAATTTCCCGCTACTTTTATGTGCGGAACAATCAATCCTAAAGAGGCAAGATCACCAGTTGCTACATAGAGATATTAGAATAGAGATGTAATTTCTCGCGAGAAGTATGGCGCTCATAGAAAGAGAAAGAATTAATATGAGTCATTCTGTGTCTCTTACTCGCTGCACGCCCCGTGCCCCGCTATAGCGGAACTACTATATGGCGGAAAATTCAAATTTAAATTTGTCCAGATTTAAGCGCCGCACCCTGTATATGATTTCGAAGCTATAACTTTGATCTTTCGGATGGTGACATTCTAGACAACGCAAAGATGGACTGAGATTTTGTCTTTTCTTTGGGATGGAAAATTCCCCCTCATGCAACGTATTTTCAGCTCATGTCCTCATCTGATTAGTTTTAAAGGGTTCTCAAAAAAGTATTTTAAACTAAAATTGACACAGTTGTTTTTTATAATTTGAAAGATCTTTATTAAACTCGCTATGTGCTATGCGGTTCTCTTCCAATTCCACCAAACACACAGCATTATCTGTGCTTTGCCATCGTTTGCTTCATCCTTTTTCTACCGCGATCTTTTTCGAACTTTTTATCGCCCGTGATCCACCGCTTCAGAAATAGCTCGATTTATTTATGTAGAGCTTTGCAGATAAAAATTCGATCGAGTAAATGTTTTAGCGCGAGATCATGGGGCACCCAGACACCGAGGTTATTTTTGTATCCAGCTTTTTCCATATGGTTTAAAAATGTTTGGCGATGTCATGACTACTTACATGCAACTTTTTCTGTCATTGGTCAACCAGTGCGAGGCGCATCTTTGGCTTCAAAATGTCCAAAACGAAAGCGACTGGACCATCTTTTAGCTGTTGCTTTTGGTAACGCATCTTGACCATAAATATTACAAATTTCTAGTTAGGCCTGCGCATCATTTGTACCTTCGTCGAAATATAAATATAAAATGTAGCGAACTTTTGCAGGAATTTCACTCATCTCCCAAGCGCTCTAAATTCTGTCTGAATAAATCAATTTCAACAGTTTGTGCACTGTCAAATGCCAGCTTTTAACTGACGCTAAATATGGCCTGATGTGACTTATATTACTTGAGATACGTGAAGGTCGGTCTCTGCAACATCATTCAGATTCTCATTTTACTTGGCCACAATTTCGTTTCTGGAGATCTACCAGCTACCTGAAAACTGGGCAAAATGTGAGGAGAATAATGGGGAATAATTTTCTGAATCGAATTTTATTCTGTGCGTAAATTAATAAACATTTGTTAACGCAAAACGGTACCGTCATAATTTGTACACTGTTATCACAAGAACAGGGAATTTTATAACTAGTTTCAGTTCGTAAAAGAATTAATTTTTTTGGGGATCTCGAGCATAGAAATTCCTTACAAGTATTGAAATTTGTGCAATGCAAAATGGCTATTTTGTCTGCTGTATTGAGTATGCAGAGTAAAACTACACTACCTACTGTTGAATCCTTTTTACAATTTTCTGAGTTGGGCTTTTAAAGCGGTTGAAAAATCATTCTAATGTAGTCGGTGCAATATTCGTTGTTTTTTGTTACACTTTTAATCTC
Organism: Pachyrhynchus sulphureomaculatus; assembly: GCA_019049505.1. NCBI lineage: Eukaryota > Metazoa > Arthropoda > Insecta > Coleoptera > Curculionidae > Pachyrhynchus > Pachyrhynchus sulphureomaculatus. Next base: position 184,909,008 of record CM032449.1, read on the forward strand.
TACGATGATTGACATGTTCATCGTTTATTGATGAAGCTCCAAATATTAACGAGTTAACGACAGATATTTTTTGAGAAAAATAGATAATATTTCGAATTAACTTGAAAAAGATATTGCCGAGGTAAGGCAGATGTAAAATTTGTGCGATATGATTAGTGAGATTAAAGAAAAACTTTTGTTGCCAATGTTTTAATTCATATAAATCTTCTTCAGAGTTTAACGGACTCAGTTGCTTTTTATTCTTATAAAGTGTCGATTGTCTCCTTGGAATTCAATATACTTCGACCTTTTGTGTGGCTGTATGTCTGTCATGCTTTATATTTTTTAGTTTACTTTAACAATAAGTAACCCAGAAGGACCATCTTTTTGCATCACACAACAATAGTCGAGCATTAATTAGTTTTTTCTATTATTATTTTTTAGAGTATATTTTTTAAATTTTTAAACTCACTGTTCACCGTATCTATGGATAGTACAACTCCAACTAGGTTATTGATATATATCCATACTAGATCTAGAATTATGACTGAAAACAAATAAATAGAATGTAGGAGTGCAAAAAATGGTAAAAAATATTTTAAAATCTATAAATGTTGTATAATAATAGGTAATAGAATAACAATAATAAATATATTTCACATTGTGTGGTAGTTTTATAGATATTTTTGATCTCTTAATTTTTTTGCTATATTGCACTAATGGCATTGAATATTATTAGATATCAATCTATGATTAAGATCTCCTCAGATGTTTACCAACGTTTAATTATTTGACGAATTATAATGTGAAATGCGCTTAAGTCCCTTAATTTTTTTTTGACAAACTACTTACACCAGAAAGTTAAAACTTCTGTTGCTTTTCGGCATAATTTCCCTGTAAACTCACACATTTTTTACAACGTCCCCGCAATGATTCCTTGGTGCCGAAAACGATTCTATAGGGAAATGGCAGTTAAGATCGCATGGTGAGTAGGAGCTGATATAAAAGCACATTCGCAACCTTTTCTCTGGTTCTCTAAACACGTAGGATGTAGTCGTAACCGTAGTGCCCTTTGAAATACAACGTTGAGGTTTACGCTTTAGCTGTCTTAAATGAACCATCATTTTGTCATCACTGGAGATAACTCGAAATTTCTTCGACGACGGCGAGTCGATTGCCGTTTCGTGTCAGAATTAAATAACGACATCCATTGTGATAGCTGATGAAAAAAAGCACCATTCGTGCCGTCATCATGCGTCAACATAGGCTCAACAAATTGTAACTGCCGCAGCCTTGTGTTTGTCGGTCACTATTCGGGATAGCCGCATTGAAGAAACGTTCCGCTTTCTCAGGCTTTCACGCAGGATGGTATACACAGATCTCACGAAAATGCTAACTTTAGAGGTTATATCATGTACACTTGTTCGACCCGCACAATCATGTTACTTCAGCTGGTTCGTGACCGAGGCTTCTTGTTGTCACACGAAGTTCGGCTTACTTTAAACTGTCGCACACGAACGAACGAAAAATTGTTGACAAGGATGCAATAAAACTTTGAACAAATTGATTCGATATCAGAAAATATGTTCGAAATGGTATGAAATATTTTAGAACTAAAGGAATACATTTTTCCAACATTGTAAACAATATCTGATGTTTATAACAACGAGAATTTTCCGGGATTAATTTTCTCTGTTGTTAATCTCCTCAAATTTCGGTTGCTATCAAAAAAAAAAAACACCTCTTTTGTTTACAATGTCGCAGAATAAACAGGAATTTTGACGTAACTACAGATGTCTCTTAGAAAAAACTATATTAATTCATTATTTTTAAGGGCTTAGGCCACCCTAGAGCGGCGAAAAAAGCTGTTTTTCATGAATTTTTTTTTCAGTGTAAATAATACGCAATTTAAAAATCTTTTTTATATCTTTATTCAGTAAGTCTTGAAGTATATTTTCGAAATTTTTAACGACTTCGAGCATAAAATAAGGCCTGTATATAAATAATTCGGAGGGGTCTCCGGCGATGTAGCATCTGTCGGGCGGACTCGGGGCACACCCAGGTAATGACCTAGAACAAAAACAAAAATATCCCTTTATTTTTGACTTATTAAACTACAGAAGTACCAAGCCGATTTGAAAAATATGCAAATGTGAAGAAATAGGACATATTTGAAAAAAAAGTTCAATTTTCACATAAAAAATTCATCATAAAATTGTTTATAAAAAAAAAACTATGCATTTTAAAAATAAAATCTCAGGTACTTCTCTAGAAAAAAGTATTCTGCGTCAATGGCAAAAAAGTTCATGTCAATTCGTTGATTAGTTTAAAAGTTACGTGTCCGCCCAGTTTGAAAAACATGGTTTCGAGAAAAAACGCGTTTAAAGTTTAAGTTATAGTTTTTAATCAAATTATTACATTTACCTTTAGTCTGCGATGCCTGCGCCATAGAATCTTCCTTCTAAATTTATCTCCGAGTCATCTTGCTCCTTTCTGGCAGCTCTCCGGGCCATTCGTGCTTCTTTGGCAGCCTCTGTCAAGGAATTGTCTGACAGCTCGATTCGGCGCGCGTCAACGGAAGTGCAGAAGTTGTAACAATTGGTGCCGATTTCGAAGCCCAAAATTTCCATAATCTTCATAATGCTATTCAAGCCGTCATTGAACATGCACACGGCAATATTTACAGCAATGTCCAATACATTTTTGCCACTTGATGTAGATTTTGGAGCCAAGGACCAAACAACAGAATTGAAACTTTCGTTGCTGTTTTGCGTATATCTTCCAACACAGCGACTAAGGAGATCATCATTGCTTAGATCTTCGTATATGGGCTTGATTGCATCAAAAACTTGTTTCGAGAGAGCAGGTTTGTGCGTATATTCGTGTAAAGTATTCATGGATTTCGACTTTTGCCACGAGCACCAGGAATCAGTACCAGGTGGACATCTGTCGTGTTGCGGCTTATCATCAGTAGAAATTTTATGGTATAATGTGGCCCAAATCTCATTTCTCATTTTCTCTATCGAATCGTGATTGCGACGAATTGCTAATCCATAGTAAATTGTCAATTCGTCAATAAGTTTTCCGGTCAGCTTGCCTTTTCCTCCAAGTCCTTTGGTATTTTTCTTCAGATTCCGAAGACGTGTGCCCATTCGTTTTTGAACGTGATCAATACATTCCTTCTTTTTGACGACAGTATCTGTGTATGGGTCTGCATCAAGAATATGTTTGAAAGTTTTTGAATCGCCATCTCCGATGTAATTCGAATAATTAACAGAATGAAGTTCCTGCGACCGCTGAAACATTTCAACGACTGCATCACATTCCATCTTACCGGAAGAGCCCTCGTGATTCGCCTGACATGATTCCGCGTGTGTTTCTGCCCATTCGATATATTCCTGTGTATCAGCTTTTTGTTTCCACAACTCACACGATTTACAGTACTTGGATTTCACACATATGTCAACAACTTTCCCGGTAAACCAACCGATAAGCGACACTAATCCGGACAAAGACGAAAAGCCACGTTTTCTCCACGACCCGTCACCTGAACAGTCAAACCGTTTTCATTATTTCGAAAAGACTCACTTTTTTCCTGTTCTGCTGCTTTTTGCATACTCATTTTGCAAACAAGTTCACTTGCAGTACGAATCTTGTCGACAAGTTTATCGTAAAACGAATGAAAAATCGGATGAGGTAGATCCATGAAGGCGCAAAACTTTGGAATACCGTGAAGACCAACTCCTATTAATCGCATTGCAAGAATAATTCTGCGATTTATTTCATATCCTGTACTAATGAATGGGCAATTCGGAATCATTGTTTGTCCGCAGTTATCACATGAAATAACTACTTTAAATCCTAAACCACGTATACTGCTTTGAGTGAATTTCACATTTGATTTACATGTTTTACACACAATTTTTTCCGCAATTGCACTGAAAACTGTCATAAAATTCAATATACAGTATGCCACGTTAGGATTTACTTCAACTTTGTAATAGTTCTCAGCGAGTTTCAATTTCTTCGCAGATGTACCAACGCTCTGATTATCTGAGGTTTCCAACGAGGTACGGTTTGGTGGCCGTCGATTTGTAATTTTTGGTCGTTTTACACTGCTGTTACCTCCTCTCAATCCCTTTTTATTTGAGTACACTTTTTTCGGCATGTTTCTTATACAACTTCACTCACAAAATCCGATTTTCTTCGATTTGAACTGCAACGAAACAACTCGTAGCTGTTTAACGGTTATACTGAATGTAATAGAACAAAGCAATCAAAAGTGAAACTCATACTATAAACGACATCTAGTGTTGAAAAAGGGCAGCCCAATTCGTCAGAAAATGATCGGTAAAGTTACCCTAAGAATTATGATAATGAAACTCGAGCGACACAGAAAAGAAGGCAGGGCCCGCCGAGCCGTCTCAGTGGGAGCTCTAAGCGCGCTAGCAGTCGATAAGCGCTGACCCAGATTTGAGGCACAAAGAGTTCCGTGCCGGCTATAATACTTATGGTCCCTTATTCTAGACATACTAAAGTATCGTTTAAGCCAAAAAAAAGGCATTTTTTTTTTTTCGTTCTAGAGTGGCCTAAGGCCTTAAGGAAACTAATCTTATGGAAAATAAGACCCGGCCAATTTTTTTATATTACGCTTTTTTTGTAACTTTGGTAGACCTGATTAAAAGTCTTCACTGGCAGAAACTTTTGTTTGTTTTCACATAGGGATTCTAGAAGCGTTAGCAAAAAAAATTAGCTAGGTCTCATTTTTTATAAGATTAGTGCGGAGTCCTTTATGAGTGTACATGTGATGTTTGGAAACTTGTTTTTCGTAGTGGGTTGGTTCGAACGAATTTATGATAACCGTAAAAAATTTTGATTTAATTTATTTGAACCAAGGTTGTCGAGAATTTGACTGTCTAAGGCAGTCTTAATATTCTTAAAATCGGTACAGTTATCAAATTCTATAATCAACTTGGCATATTCTTGATTGAGGTAAAATTATAGATTATCAAAGATATCTTTATAACGAGAATTTGCACTGTAGATAACTATATTTTAAAAAAAGAGTAATAATCTTCCTTATGCTAAAAAAGAGTAATAACCTACAGGTGGAAATTTTATATTCAATTTTATAACAAGAAATGATAGCTCTGAATTGTTTGACTCGCGAAACTGATTTTATTTTAGTACGGAAGCTCTCTCAGTCTCGAATAAACGAGAAATTGTGGTTCTTGGGATTACACTAGACACCTTCAAGGATCTTTGCTATTTGAATATTAAAAATCCCTGAAGACGCATCATGCAATCGTAGGAGAAACGTCAGAAAATTACTCCAAATTGACACCATCAAATCCCGAGAACCACGATTTCCCATCAGATTTTATTTTAGTGATTTCAATTCTGTCGTGACGTTATCATTGTTTGGGCTATGATGACGATTTTTTTTCTCTTTTTAAAGTATTGTATTCGTGGAAAATGAATCTCGATTTTTGTACTTCTATACCTCACTCCCTAGATCGCGAAAAACTGTCTGCCTGTTTGTCGGTCTGTCTATCTGTTTGCAGGGATGCAGTCAATCAATCTTGTAGAGTTTTAATTGGATTTTTTTCCTAAATTTTTGGTTGAGAAAATAAACAAAATTTAAAATTTACTAATTATATGCAGTCAAAATGTATAAGGAATAGGCTAGGAGGTTAGAGGAGATAGTTTCAATTATATCATGTTATATTCTTTTAATCCTAATAAATAGTATATAATGGGACGTGATTACAGAGTGACCTCAAAACAAATTAACTTTACAACTTGTATTTTAAAGAGGCATTTGGCAAGAAACTAGGTTTTTTTTGTTGTAGAATTGTTTACATTTAAAGGATTCCACTCTGTATTTATATTTATAAATAGATGTCAAAAATTAATATATGTATTTTAAACATTTCTTTTTTTGCTTTCAAAATGTGATATGACAACAACTCTACTACGTTGATGCATAAAATGACAAAACTTTATTTAGGCATTTATTATTCACATAATACAGGGTAAGTCAAAAGTTACCTTACCATTTAAAAATTGAATAGATTTTCTACAGTCACAAATCTTTTGTTTTTCGTTATAAAATCTGAAAAGAGAATTTTAATAAATGTGTACATTAATAAGGGACCTGGAGAGACTTCTCCTGGACGGCATATGGCAAACTGGGCTATATATTTAAATCTGATGTGTTTAAAAAGAGAAGTTTCTCACAGATGAGTACTACCTGTTCTTACGTACGGAGCCGGCATCCTCACATTGACAAAGAAAAATATCAATAAAATATGCAAAGAAAAATGAAGAGGTCAATGTTAGGCGTTACTCTTAGAGATTACATCAGGAAATAAGGAAAAGAACGGGGGAAGTCAAATTCATTCTATATCTTAAATGAAGCTGGGCTGTTGTTAAGTTTATAAGGATGGACGATGGACAAAAAATTATAGAGTGGCGACCAAGATCCGAAGCCTATCGAAGTCTAGGTAGGTTACCAAGTCGGTGGACTGAGGATTTGAGAGAATGGCTGGAAATTGGGTACAAGTGGCCCAGAACAGAAACAGGTGGCAAGATTTGAGGGAGGCTTTCGTCCAGCAGTGGATGGTATAAGCTAATGATGATGATGATGGTGATGTACATTGATGAGAAAATTCATCATCGAACAAAGAACAAACTTTATTTTGTTTTACTTTAAAAATAACGCTAGGTTATTTTTACTTGAAGGACGCAAACATACGTGCGTCATTTTTATCAAAGAAATTTTCTTTGAAGATTCTTGAAAAATCTTTGTTCCTGAAAATAGAAATCTGAAGCCAATATCGCCGGTTTCGAAGAAGATTTATGATGAAAATTACCCATGTATGCCCCCTAGATAATAGTTCTTTCTTCAGAATCTATAAAAGTAAAAAAAAAATTGTAATTGCTAGAAAGTTGTTTATTTTTTTAAACGATAAAGTATTTTTTTGACTCAACCTGTCGCTATGAAACAAAAGCAAAACTTTATTGGATTAATCCGTTAATATTTTTATGTATTTACAAATACAACGTTTTATGTGCGATTGCTTCTTAAAAGATTTTTTTTACAATTTTTACTTCTAAAAATGAGAGAAATACTGCAACAAATAATTCATAATTTGTTATGGTGGCGTCGACTTCACTCTTCTACTAGATGACTTAAACAAACTGGGGCTGTTTGGCCGAATGTCGTTGTCTCCCTATCGCTTCATGTTATAGTATTATGGTATAGTATTTTTCAGAAGTTAAGAAAGTGCGTTAGCATTCAAAATTCAACAAGATTCGAAAGTGATTAATTTATGGCCGTTTAATGACAAGGCATCGTGTAGGGCCGCACTTTACCTGATTGTATAATTGTTGGGTTTAAAATTTCATTGTGATAAGACAGTTGAATATTAATATTTTATGTACTGAATAATACACAATATAGTAATTACACAATTATATTAAAACAGTGTACAGTGTCCTCGCGTACATTTGTTACAATTTTAGTTGTTAATTAATCACATCATCATTACTATCTTGCAAATCAATAATAAGTTTTTTTACCGGTTTTAAACTATTTATATTTATGTACATACATCTATATGAGTTTTCAATTTTTTTAATGTGTTGAATACAGTTTCTCCAGTTTTCAACGGTTACATTTTTGACTTCTGTCTTTATGAACTCAATTACACTACTGTTTAGAGTGGGTGTGTTATTGTGAGCACGTATATTAGACTTTATTTTATGCCATATCAACTCGATCGCATTAAAAATACAATAATATGGTGGAAGCCGAATTATTTCGTGTCCTGCTTCCTTGCAATTTTATCACAATGATAATCCAAGCTGGAATCTGAAATATTCTTGGCTGCTAGAAATAGACATTCTGGTATTCAGCCTTCTTCTGACCCCACATGTAAAATAGTTATTCTTTTACCTTTATTTGATGGAGCTTTGGTATGTCATTTTTTGGATTTATCAATCCATCCTTTATTGGGTGTGCCGTGGGTGTCATACCAAGTCTCATCTAGATAGATTATCGTTCGATTTTCCGATTTAGCTGTATTTATTTTTTCAAGATATTTCATTCTGAGTTGTTGTAAGCGCCCTGATTCCATTATAACTTGCCTTTTGTCTAGTTTTTTGAACAAAAAACCTCAAACGACATAGAATACGCCATAAAGTTGTAGTGGAACATTTTATCTCACAACTACCTCGGACTGCCTCCGTGAAAGTGACAATAACGTAGCATCTTTTTGTTCTGCGTACATTTCATAAATTTTGCGGCGGATTAAGTCTTCTTAACAGAAATAGATACATTTCGACACACCTTTGTCTTTTCGTGTTTTTTAGGCGCTATCGAATTATTTACATTTTTCCAAACTGTACTTTCAGGGATGCTTGTTAAAGCTGATGTCTCCATCAATGAAAAGTACTTTTCGTGGCCTCGCTCCACTAGCTTTAAATAAACACTTTTAACTCTTTTGCCTCAACGGGCAAACATTTGCGGCTTCTGATGGAAAGGGCTTCGGACATTTTAAGACACTATTAAACTTTATAATACACACTATTTCAGTATAATACTGCAGATAAAATGAAGAATATTTTTTCTATTTATAAACACGAAGTAGCCAATAAAATGTTAGATTGAAAGGGAGGTATATATATCAATTACGACCCTGTTACGGCCAGGTACGTGTGAAGATCTTAACGGTGGTTTAATGTGTTTATTGCATCATTTTGTCAAATCACTTTCTTAGATCTTGAAAAATACCATGCAAAGGTATTCGGGGAACTTAAGTTACGAAGTAATCAAATGAATGGAGTGAGTCAAACACGCGATGCTGTATGTATGAGAGTGTTTGATGATTGCAAATGGCTAATGTGAACGAAATTTCTAAACAGTGTCAAAAAAAGCTTTTCATAGCGTGGAAAAGCGTACATGAACATCACCGTAATTATGTACAAGAAAAGATAAATGAACGAAGACAGAAGCTCTATTTAATGTGCATTTACTACTTGTAAAACTGTATGATCATGTTTTTAATAGTCAACTAGAATGGAGTGGAACTAGGCATGGCGATTATTTTGACGAGAAGAGAATAGCATTTTGTGTTGCTATGCTATTTCTTGTAGGTAAAGTTATACTAGACACCTTACTATTATGATGCAATCGTACATAAATTGTTACATGTAAATTGAATACTATCATGGGCGTAGCCAACTTGTGAGCTGGGGAGGGGGAAGCTTCTCAAAATTCCATTAACATTTTTTGTTTCTTATTACTATAATTTTTTAGGCCCTCAAGGATCTAGGGGTGGGTAGTTGCCCTCCCCTGCCCCCTCTCCCCTCGGCTACGCCCATAAATACTATGTTTTTCGGATTTAGTGCCGTTTCGTCGATTCCCGTTTTGTCGACTGGCCTTTTAACTAACCTATACATCGGTGTTATTAACAATTCCCTTTTCGTCGATTCACTAAACCTTTTTATCTGTTATGGAAATCTATATTAAGGGTAAATATTAATTATTTCTTAAAAAAATCGATAGAACAAAATTCTTTCTTTCCTTCACACTTTCTACAGACTTAGAACTGTCAAACCCGAACCTGAACTAACCTGAAAGCCTACGATAATCTAACTGGCCGCACCCTTATATTGTATGAAGATAAATACCCAGGTAAAACTACCTGTAGAGGGTTGAAGGCCACCTACAGCTTTACTTGGTAGCTTTATTTCGGCGAGTTGACAAAAAGGGAACGGTTTCAAATGGTCAACGGTCAAACGGTCTCAGTCGACGAAAGGGTAACAAAACAGGTAAGAATGCCCAGTCGAAGAAACGGTCAAACTGGGAATTCACCGTTTGTTCGAAGTGTGTTCAACAAAAAAACTGCGCATTTTCTAGCTTAATCGTTTATAAATTACTTTTTTTAATAAAAATATGCTATTTAGTGTTTTGTAAAGTTCTTCCACTGATATTTTACGGGATATTCTATTTCCTTTTTCACGTTTTATTGATAGTTTTATTGATAAAATTTTGTGTAAACAGGCCTATCGACGGCTTAACATATTTTGAGCACAGGGTTTTATATTAGTTTATTTATTTATATACCGATTATATATTTCTACCGAATCTTTATATTTGTTAAATGTGAATAGTGAGAATAAATAGATTCTAAATAGATAGTTTGTTTGTTTGTTTGTTTTTAGTGTTTCGTACGGAATACTTAGGGGATCACTTCGGTGTCTGTCCGTCTGTCACACCCGAATTTCTCCGAAACTTGTTGACATAGAAAGTTCAAATTTCGCACAAATATAAGAATTTATGGCCCAATCAGAGCCGTGTAGTTTTGAAAGTTAAAATTTTGACTTAAGGGGTTAGTTCAAAGAAAAATATATATATATATTTATTTAGCTCTTGGCAAGTTGATAACAAACAAACAATATACAACTTATATGCTAAGTGTTAAGTTCTCAAATATAAAAACAATCTTTTTTTGAAAATACTTAAAGTAGGAGCATTTTTTACATTACTCGGCAAATCATTATAATAACGCAAGTCGTCATAAAAATGTGTTTTTTTGCAACCACGCCTTTCTCACTAATTAATGATGTCTATTTTTAATGAGACCGGATTATATGCAACATAAAAATCTTGAAATATGCATGCAAATATGCATGAAAAATGCTTAAAATATGCATGAAAAGGGTCAAAATATGCAATAATAAATAATAATAAAAGTAGTAATTTTTAGTTTTTTATTTCAAAATCAGAATAAAATTAACAAGTTATCGACGATGTTTAAATTTAATTAACAATTATTTAACATTTTTAAAAATTATTTAACATTTGTATTCTTGTACACGTAAACAATAAGGTATTGTTCCAAATGTTGGGTAGTAAGATTGTGTCTTCGATCACTTAAAATATTTTTATAAGTGGAAAAAGACCGTTCCACATTCACCTAGGTAACTGGGCAGTATTTGAATTTGGGTGCTATGTTAGCCCTTATTGTTTCTGGTAAAAGTTCACCCGTCCCATTAATAAAACTATCAATTTGACACAAAGGTTCAAAGCCTGGGTTATTGCAAAAAATGTTTTCAAACCTTTCTTTAACACTACGCGGGAATACATCGGGCAATCTGGAGTTTATTTGACGGATTTTTTCATTAACTGAATCGAGTCAAACCTCGAGTTTTAAGCTTTTTAATACCCGCAGGTATGTGGGAAAAGTGAGTGCTAATCAAAGCTATGTTTTTTTTAATATCAGAATCGTTAAATGCATCCTTGGATTGACGAACTGCCATAGCCTCTGCTCTATCGAAGCCATTTACTACACCTTTGATGGCCTCGAAATGTTCATTGTAAAATAGTACAGCTTCAATCCATGTTCCCCATCGAGTTACGACTGATTCGGGAGGTAAAGGCACATTTGGCAGTTTTTCTTTATAGGCGTTATTGCGAGCAGGTGCCTTAAGAAACACTTTCTTTGCTGATGAAATCAGTTTATTTCCATTTCCAAATGTGGATCGTACTTCTTCAGCGAGTCGATGGACTCCGTGAGCAAAGCACGTCACATGAATTAAATTTGGATAAAATACTTGCAGGACTTTGGCTGCCTTGATCATATAGGGAGCAGCATCTGAGAGAAATATAAACACTCTTTCATCTGTAGAAGATTCAGGAAATATTTTTTTAATACCCTCATTCACAAATCTGGCGATCGTAGAATGATTTATCTTGTCAAGTTCTTTGCAGGCCACCAAATAGGAAGAAGAAGGCTCTAATCTTAATGCACCCACAATTAAATTCGCAATATAGCGACCACAACTGTCGGTAGTTTCATCAGCTGAAATCTAAAGAATGTCATCCTTAAGTTCATTACGTATTTCTTCCAGAATATGTTGGTAAATTGTTGGTATGTAATTTTTACGCAGTGTTGATTCGTCTGGCATTTTTTAATTAAAGTAATATTTTCGCAGAAAATCTTTGAATGTAGGATTTGTAAGTTCGTGGAGAGGAATATTACTTGCAAGCAATGCTTCACATAAATCCATGCTAAAGTGGTTTTTTTGTTTGCCTATAGAAGTGGAATCACTGCTACTTGCTGCTGTTATAAGTTGTTGTCGTGGGCCTTTTTTTGCAATCCTGCGATATGAAGACAATTTGAAACTTTTTTGTGCACGAAACATTTTTCTTGCAAACTCGACAATATAAAACATTTCCGTCGTATGTAAATGTTCCAGGATAATCAGCTTCCCACGAAGAGACACTTTTTTTTGCGGGTGGCATGGTACACGTTAAACTTTAACACAACACGTGAAAATGTGCAAAAAGACTATGCTGATGCAAACGCGTCAACAATAATGTTAAAACTGATATCTTGTTTTAAAATAAAAATTTGTCTTCGAGAAAATTGTTTATTTGATCCACGCTCAAACAAATATTCTTAGAAACTAACTAGTTATCACTTAATATCTCGACCAAGAAACAAAGGAATAAAATACCGTCGTAATTTTGGGTATTCTCTTGGCACTATAACCTAATCGATGTTTAGACTATTGCAGGTTATGTCCCGGCGATAAGATCGGTTCCAGACGGCGACATTAACAATACCCTGAGCAATTCAATTGCCTAGTAATACCGAAAAATATTGTAAATATAGGGAAAATATGCATCATTATTAGATTTTGGGTAAAATATGCAATAATCGGTGAGAATGGTCTAAATATGCAAATGCATATGAAAATATGCAAATGCATATAATCCGGTCTCTAGTATAACTATGGTAGTTATATATTTTATTTAAAAATGATCTGAGATAATCTGGCTGCAGATCATTCTCAATCATATATTAAAATGTGATTCGCTCTCCTGATAAAATGACGAATCTCAAGCCAATTTAACGAATCTAAATATATTTATTGGGTGTGTACCTATCACAGTTCAAGAGAATACGCATTGTTTTATTTTGTAACAGTTGCAATCTTAGCACATCTTCCTCAGTACACGCAATCAACAATGAACAGGCATACGAGAAATGCGGCAATATAATAGTGTTATACACCAGCTGTTTGGCCTATGGAGATAAGCACCCTGACACACGTCTAAAAAAAAAAAACCTTTTTTTTCCATAATTTTTTACACATATAATATACATGATTACTAAAACATAATTGTCGATCTAAGACTACCCCTAAGTATTTAATTTCACACAAACTGAATAATATCATCATTTATTATTGGTTTTCGAACTATTCAGCTTTAATGTATTCTCACATAGCCACTTTGATAGAATTCTTAACTAGTTTTGTGGGTGAAATCGGCAGTAAAAAAAAATTACCAGGTCATTGAGTGGGGTGTCAAATGAAAGCTTGTGAAAACGAGTTCAAAAATATATATGATGTAAGTCATAATATTTTTAGAAAACCGTCAAAAATCGCGGTCCCCCTCCCTTATCTTGAAAAGTAATAATCAAAAATTTTTAAAAACTGTAATATTCTCCATAAAGTGTAAATTGAATGAAAATTATCTCTAGTGCGTTACCTTTGATAGTATGTGGTATATAAAAACAAATTTTTCAAGGTCATCAGTTTTCAACAAAGATCGGAAACAAACTTTGTTGAAAATTCATTTAGGGTGTGTTTCGTGAAGTCACTGATCATTTTATACATCCGTAATAACATTTTTGTTTCAAGTTGAATCACCGTACAGAATACTAATTGCGCAAATCTGACTTGCACTTGGCCGATTTTTTTTAATTTAAAGTCATTATTAAATGGCCTACATCAATTTGTACAATATACTGTTTTTTCTTTTTTAAATTGTTTAAAGTTTTAATTTTGGTCCTGTGTGTCGTCTTTCATCATCTCATTCGCTTGGATTGGCACTTTATTGTTTTTTACAGTGTTCTTTTTCAAGAAATTTTTGTTTGGTAAAAAGCCACGTGTATATGAATAACAGTGCAGGTAATGTATAGGGTGTCCCAAAGATATGGTCAAAAATGGAGGATCTAGTAGATTGGACCAAAATAAGGTCAGAAGTTCCTATAAAAATGTCTTCTATCTCCTTCCGTTAGGGGGCTACAGCCACCCAAATGAGGAGCCTGAAGATGAGCTTTCATTGAATATTTCAGAAACCGTTAAAGACAAAAACATGAAATTCAGGTTCTAAAGTAAAATTTATGTGCTGAATCGGAATTTTACCTTATAATCGCTGATAATTCAACCGGTGCGTCAAAAGTAGGGGAGGGCGTGGTAAAAATAGACTTAACTTTTTTACAATAACTTTTTCGCGCCGGATTAGGGAAGCTTGAGATCTTTGGCGAAAAAAAGGTACTCTTAGTTTAACACGATTGGACACATCAATTCCGAGTTAAAATCGATAAAGAATTTCCATCTTAGAAAAAGAGCCTATTACCTAATATTATTACGATTATTAGCAATACTTCAAAACATCCAGATATTTTTAAATGACTATACAACTAAATAATAATTAAAGGAAACATAATCATCAAATGAAGCAAAAAGCTTATTTGTATTTATCAAATCAAAAGAACAATCACAAAACACAGCTAAAAAAATCGGAAATGTTAATTTAAAGGGAAATAAAATCCATGCGTAATTTCAACTAGGGAATATGTTCGATGTGGGCACCTCGTACAGTTATGCATTCCCTTAGTTAGTGAGAAAAGCCCTTTGAACTCTAAATAACATGCCGGGATTATTCCATTTCAGCACAGTGAAAAAAAATTCTTTCTAACAGTTCTTCTCTAGTTTGTACAGAAGTCGAATAAACAAGATATTTAAGGTGGCCCCATGAAAGAAGTCTAAGGGATTTAGATCTGGTGATCGGGGTGGCCACGGGAATGGCCCGTCCCGACCTATCCAACAATTGGGAAAATGGTTAACTAAATATCCCCTAGCAATGTTGCTACAATGTGTTGGTGCACCGTCATGCATTAACCATATATTGTTGCGAACATCTTCTAATAAATTATTTAAATCATCTCGAAGAAATTGCAAATATTTAGCCGCCCGTCAATGACATATGGTCCAATCAAATAATTCCCGATAATTCTCATCCAGAAATTTATGTTAGTTTTTAGTATGAATTATCGCATGTGGGTTATTCTCATCCTATAAGTGAAGATTATGGGAGTTTATTATACCATCCTTAGAAAATCCCGATTCATCTGTAAAAAGCACTTTGCTTACAAATGTGTTACCTTCTCGTTGTTTTTTTTTTGAAACCAATTAGCGAATTTCACTCGTGCAGGATAATCATCGGGTGACATAGAATGAACTTTTTGGAAATGGTAGGGATGGAGTAATTGCTCTTGAAGTACCCTATGCACCAACGATTTGCAAGTATGAAGTGGTGCTGCCAATTTCCTTACACTATTAATTGGATCGTTTGTTATTAGGTCAAAAATATTTTCTTCCATTTCAATGGTACGAGCAGTTCTTGGACGACCTACTTCTCCAAGTTTTGGTTTAAGACTACCTATATATATATATATATATATATATATATATATATATATATATATATATATATATATATATATATCCAATGATAAGCACACAATTTGAAAAAACAAGACATAATAAACCTGATTCTCGACAAAAGTAAAATTTGGTACAATGAAATCGACTGCAATTTTTTGAATTTTCAGATTCGACTTGTGTGTTGACATTTGAACAATTATCATTGCACCTGGCAGAAGCCAGATAATAGGCTCTTTTTCTGACATGGAAATTCTTTATTCATTTTAACTCGGAATTGGTGGGTCTAATCGTGTTAAACTAACAGTACCTTTTTTTCGTCAAAGTTGTCAAGCTTCCCTAATCGACGCGAAAATGCGATAAAAGTTATTGTAAAAAAAGTTAAGTCCATTTTTACCACACCCTCCCCTACTTTTGACGCACCGGTTAAATTATCTACAATTATAAGATAAAATTCCGCATAAACTTTACTTTAGAACCTAAATTTCTTGTTTTTATCTTTAACGATTTCTGAAATATTCAATGAAATCCCATCTTCAAGCTCCCTATTTGGGTGGTTGTAGCTCCCTAACGGGGGGAGATAGGAGACATTTTTATAGGAAGTTTTGACCTTATTTTGGTCCAATCTACTAGATCTTTCATTTTTGACCATACCCTTTGAGACAGCCTATATAGAGGATATATTAAACTAAAAAAAAGATCCTAGTTAATAAAAAATATATATTTAGAAAAAATAATAATACATTAATAAATATTTGTTGTACTTATGTGTTTTAATTTGTTTATTATGATTTTTTTAAATTTTTATGCTCCTAGATATTATACAATATTTGTAAAAAAACATTAACCATTTTTTGGTTTGCTAGCATAAACAATAATGAGCTTATATTTCACAGGAATTTTTTCATCATTGTTATTATCGGCCAGTTTTAAGTTGTATCCGTATATCTTTCTTACTTCCTCTGTAAAATCTTTCATGTATTTGTTCTTTTCGCTGGGGTTCAGTTGAGGAATCGTTGGATTGACGGCGATCGCAGATTCTGAAACAAAAATGAAGATATAATGAATTTTAGGAAAGTTTAGAGTCGATTCAATATAACCTATCACAGGATGTATTAGGTCTCTCGGGCAGTGATGTTGCCAGTGTGCCAATGAATTAAAAGGAAGGCTTGTTTCTATATTTCTAGGAGCGTGGAGAGATATGTCCTCTCTGCGCGCTAAATAAAGCTACGTCTCTTAGATATTCTTCAAAACATGCTCTATATTATACTAAAAATGTATTATCTGTCAGGTCGTTCTTGAAATTAGTTTGAAGACAAAAAAAATTAGCACATTGTACGTGTCGGCCCTGGAAGTTGTTTCTATGAGAACTTAGAAGGCGTGTTTTATAAAGATACGTGGTGCTATCCAAAATTCCAGGATAGCGGTATGTAGCAAGAACACGAAATAGTATTGACTTGCGTTAATAGGTAGCAGCAGGAATATCCCTAACAACGCTGAATGACAAGTTTTAACCTGCTGGCTCGTTCAGATCTGTTCCTTATGTCTTTCTGCGATTTCTACAACGGGTAAGAAAAAAGAGCAACGTCTGTGTATGCAATTTTCTTTTAAACTCGGAAATGAAATATTTCAGAAATAATTTAGGACGAAGCCCTTAGCTGTACACAATTTTTCAAGTAGTTTCGCGATTATAGGCCGGCGAATTTCGGTGGAATACGACGAGCGCTCTGAAGCGTGACAGGACTTACGAAGTTTAAAAGTAACTCAGATTTTATAGCGTTACTCTGAGAACTTTTGGATCACGTGGAGTTTTTAACATTTTCTTCTCAAAAGAGAAATATACCTATAAAATAATAATAAAGTGAGGTGGTGGACGAGAATTTTAATTAATATTTTTATACTTGAAACAATAAAAAAAAGGTTAAGAACTCACTTTTTAATACATCCCAACTTTCAAAAACATACTGCCTATCTTCCACAATACACCTGCAATCTTGAAAGCCGGTTTCGATCAAAATTTTCCTGATAACCTCATCAGGGTTCTCGCAGTTGTGGTACGGGGAAACCATTTCTTTCCTGAAGTACGCAGCCCACTGAATGTTTCTTGATAAGTTTTCATAAACTTCAAATATAGGATTGGTTGCTAGGAAACTGAATAAGATGTCGCCTCCGGGTTTAAGGAGTTTATAGACGTTTTCAAAGGCTCGTCTGGATAAGAAAAATATATATTAATTTAAAAGAGAGAGCTTATTTAAGTTCTTGGTGTGGTATATGGTATTCTAATAACTCTTAAAAAAAGTCTGATTATGCTTAAACTGTGGCCAAGAAAAAATTACACGAATAATTATGGTCTATATCTAAAAAAAAATTAATTAGTCTTTTCAACATAAAAAATGTACCAGTTATAGAACTGTCTTCTTGATCTCTCACACTGGCAAGCTTTTTCTGACCATAGGGAATGAGCATCTCAAGTCTTATATATTGTCACAAATATCAGAAAAACAAAGAGGATTTATACCAGGAAATGGAACAAGGGAGCAAATTTTGAATGTGCGTCAACTGATAGAGAAAGGAAGAGATTACAACATCAAAACTTATTTCTGCTTTATCACTATGCACATCAGGAAACGTTTGACAAGGTGAGATGGCCGAAACTATGATCGATTCTGAAAGAAATTGTAACTCCTCCACATTTATTAAAGCTAATACAAACGCTTTACGAATTCAACATAGCTAAAGTGCGTGTTAATAACATGTACACAGAAAGCTTCACCACGAAAACTGGTGTCCAGCAAGGATACATTCTTTCACCATTACTGTTCAACATTTATACGGAATAAATAATGCGCGAGGTTTTCAATAACTATGATGGTGGTACCGCGGTTGGGGGAAAAGGCATACAGAACTTGCGCTATGCAGATGACACCCTGATTATAACCGTAAATAAAAGTGAATTAGAGGTCATTGTGCAAAGACTGACAAGGATCAGTAAAAGCTACGGATTGGAAGTAAACAAAAACAAGATAAAAATAATGATCATTAGTAGAACTAATGATAATCAATCCCAACATCTACTATCAATACCTTGGATCTCTAATTACCAATACTGGCCAATTCATTCAGAAATACGTGGGAGACTCTTAATTTGTCGCTCTGCAATCACATTTGTTGAGCACAGTCACCATACCCTCTTGAGGGTGATAGGACTTAGAAGGAGTAGGAATTATAGATAGATACCTTTTAAACAAGACACTGTTCGTCTTCTTTTGCAAATATTGCTTCTTAAAAGAGTAGTTATTCGAGTCAGAAAATACCAGCTATAATTAATTATGTAAAAAATACTTACTTTTGATCTGGAACCCAATGGAAACAATAAAACGAAAAAATGTGATCAAACTCCTCCTTCCACTCCTCACAAATTTGCTTACTGCTTACGTCAAACGTGCAAAAATCTACCAGAGAACTTCGGCAATTGTTTTTCGCAAACATTACCATATCGTCGCTTATATCACACCCGACCAGTTTCTGGAAGTTGTTTGGTAGTTTAGGGAGGAGAACTTCCAAGGTTGTGAAACCTTCACCGCATCCTATGTCTAGGATTTTATCCGTTTTAGTTGTATAATTTTTCCACTGGATGAGCTTCAAATACTTGTCTGTTACGTAGATGTTATCGTTTGTTTGCAGGTTGTTGTTTTTTGAGTATAATTTTGCTTGATGCATGTTTCTTTTTTAAGTCCCTACCGGAAAAAAGTTTGTTACAATTTGGATTTGGAAGGTTATAGTGAAATCATTAATTACTTTCTAGTTTATACATATATATATATATATATATATATATATATATATATATATATATATATATATATATATATATATGTATATATAGATATAGATATATAGTTATGAATGGATACATCTTAAACAAGATATTATTCGCCTTTTTTTTTCTGCAAATATTAGACTTTAAAAGAGTAGATATTTGGCTATAATTAATTAATAATAAATATAGAGGCCAAAACCGAAACCTTTCCAGCCGACTGTCGTTTCGGACGGTTTTCACCGGCTGCTGTCCACTCAGCACTGCCGATTTGATTCCGGTGTGTAGCGATGGATCCATGTTTCATCTACTATCGCATATCGCATGAAAAAAACCTTTTTACTGCGCGTAAACAGGTCCAAACACCTCTCATAATCATCTATACGTTATTGTCTCTGGTCCACTATGAGCAAACGCGAACAGAGCTTTCTCATGCCCAAATGTTCATGCAAAATATGACAACACGTTCTTTTAATATCTTTAGGGTGTCAGCTATCTCACGCATATTCATTATACGGTCATCCAAAACAATTTTGTAGATTTTTTTGATGTTTTCTGGTGTAACCACCTCATTTGTGGTCCAGAGCGTTCAGCATCATTTGTATCTGTACGACCGCGTTTAAATGCAGCATACCAATAAATTATGAGTGATTTTCCAGGGGCAGAGTCCCCGTAATACTTATCAAGTCATTGCTTTGCTTGAACGGTATTTTTTTCCCATCAAAAAACAGTGTTTAATCAACACACGAAATTCGATTTTTTTCATTGTTGAAAATATCAAAAGTAGTGTCACTAAAACCCCTGTAACTTGTAAACTAATCGTTGAAATGTCACGAAATTTTGACACTTATCGTTTGAAGGTTGGTACTTTCTAAAAATCATATGGATTTTTTTGAAAAGGGCGACATCTATGTGTCAGACCAAAAACTTTTCAGCCTACGTGTTATATATTATAGAGCTAGTGGGGTTGCAGTCTGTGATGGGGGTCTATTAAAACTCTTGATTTCTTATCTAAGCTTTTGAAATACGGTTAATTTCTTTTTCAAAGACATAAGCTTGAGTATCAATTCATAAAATTAGTGGGCATCACTCATGAATATTTTATGTCTACGGTTGATATTTAAAATATAAATTACAAAGAAAATCTTCTATATACTGGACAATTTTTCCGTCTATTCCGCAGAAAATTCCCTTTACTGTAGCGCATGATTTTATAAAAGTTTACTACTGGTACGTACGATACAACCCTCTCATATATATATATATATATATATATATATATATATATATATATATATATATATAAATCCTAAGTTTAACTGCTGGGAAACGCCCTTATAAGGAGAAGAGATGAGCAATCAAAGATCTAAAGGCTCTAGTATCTGCTTTTCATTTTTATTATCGAGCTTTCGCTGCCTAATGGTAGCTTCTTCTGGATTAAAAATTTAGCAGTTAGTTCATCTCTGGTGAAGACAATGAAATTTGCATTTTTGTTGGCCAGGTGGTATGCATGATTACACAAAACATGATTAAAAGACACTTAGAGAGTTACACAAATATTAAAAATAAAAACTTGGTCAATAAACATCAGTTAAAAACACTTTTAAAGACAGAAACACAACTGCAAGAAACCATGATGTTGAAACGGTACTCCATTCCATCCAAAAATGGAGTACCGTTTCAACATCATGGTTTCTTGCAGTTGTGTTTCTGTCTTTAAAAGTGTTTTTAACTGATGTTTATTGACCAAGTTTTTATTTTTAATATTTGTGTAACTCTCTAAGTGTCTTTTAATCATGTTTTGTGTAATCATGCATACCACCTGGCCAACAAAAATGCAAATTTCATTGTCTTCACCAGAGATGAACTAACTGCTAAATTTTTAATCCAGAAGAAGCTACCATTAGGCAGCGAAAGCTCGATAATAAAAATGAAAAGCAGATACTAGAGCCTTTAGATCTTTGATTGCTCATCTCTTCTCCTTATAAGGGCGTTTCCCAGCAGTTAAACTTAGGATTGTTTGTTGCCAGTGCCCTGTTACTGTCCTTCCTCTTTCTATATATATATATATATATATATATATATATATATATATATATATATATATATATATATATATATATATATATATATATATATATATATATATATATATATATATATATATATATATATATACGAGGCTGGTTTGAAAAGTCCGTGCAAAAATAAAAACTACTTATGTGTTTGGGGTAAACCTTTTTTATTTTTCGACATAGTCTCCTTTTAGGCTTATACACTTCGTCCAACGATGTTCTAGTTTGTTGATCCCTTCCGAATAATAGGATTTGTCCAAGTCTGCAATATTTCCATTAGTGTCTGCAATCACCTCCTCGTTTGAATAAAATCTTTGTCCCGCCAGCCATTTCTTCAAATTGGGGAACAAATAGTAGTCCGAGGGAGCCAAGTCTGGAGAATAGGGGGGATGTGAAACGAGTTGGAATCCTATTTCCATTAATTTTGCGACCACAACTGCTGAGGTGTGTGCTGCTGCGTTGTCGTGATGGAAAAGGACTTTCTTGTGGGCCAAACGCGGGCGTTTTTCTTGCAGCTCGGTTTTCAAATGGTCCAATAACGATGAATAATATTCACCTGTAATAGTTTTACCATTTTCCAGATAGTCGATAAGGATTATCCCTTGCGAATCCCAAAAGACAGGCGCCATAACCATTCCGGTCGAAGGAACGGTCTTCGCCTTTTTTGGTGCAGATTCCCCCTTGGTAACCCATTGTTTAGATTGTTGTTTGGTCTCAGGAGTATAGTAATGTATCCATGTTTCATCCACAGTGACGAAACGACGCTTAAAGTCCTCCGGATTCTTCTGGAACAGCTGCAAACTATCCTTGCAACACTTCACACGATTCCGTTTTTGGTCAAGCGTGAGCAATCGCGGCACCCATCTTGCGGATAGCTTTTTTCTCATGTCCAAATGTTTATGCAAAATATTATGTACCCGTTCAGTCGAGATGCCCACAGCACTAGCAATCTCACGGACCTTAACTCTTCTGTCATCCATTACCATATCATGGATTTGATCAATGATATCTGGAGTCGTAACCTCCACAGGCCGTCCAGAACGTTCAGCGTCACTTGTGCCCATATGGCCAGCCCGAAAATTTTGAAACCACTTATAAACTGTTCTAATCGAAGGTACAGAGTCACCATAATGTTTATCAAGCTTCTCTTTAGTCTCCTGAGGCGTTTTGCCTTTCATAAAGTAATGTTTAATCACCACGCGAAATTCTTTTTCGTCCATTTCTTGAAAATCACTCGACTTCCTTGATTCACACGAATGCCAAACACAAAGAAATAGACCAATATGGCTGAAACTTGGTGTGCGTTCATTCAAGAGATGCTACTAACTAAACATGACCACGATACGCGCCGGTGGTGCCATCTCTCGAACCTTGCACGGACTTTTCAAACCAGCCTCGTATATATATATATATATATATATATATATATATATATATATATATATATATATATGTATGTATGTATATATATATAGGGTGTTATGGAAATCACTGCATATATTGGAACTGGCACCTCCTTGTAGCAAGACTGATTGCAGAAAATTCACCTTAAATACCTAATGTCAATAATAAAGTAAAATACCGGTCAAGTGCAAGTTGGACTTGCGCAATTAGTGTTCCGTACCCTAATTCCCTTTAAGGGGTTACATACACCTTGAATTTTCAAAAAATCGGCTTTTTTACGGATTTTTATTCTCTGTACTAAGAATTATTAAAAAAATTTAAGAAAATTCCACCAATTTTTAATATTTTTTTCTTTGATTACTTTTCCTACAAAATGTCTAATAGATAATTTTTTATAAATAATTAAACATAAATTTCTTGATTGAAAGTTGCGTACTGAAGTTTGAAACACCGTAAATTTTTTATTTTTGAAAAAAAACTCTTCGACAATTTTGAACTACTACATTATTTTACAAGATCAATTTTTATTTTTGCATACTGGATTATTTTTTGTGAAGTTATCCTGTAGACAAGGAGGTGCCATAGTTTTCGTCAGTGGTCGATTTAACCGCATAAAAAATAATGTTAATATTTAAAACATATTTAAAAAAAAAATCTTATAATTTGAAGTAGGATAAAAGTATATAATCGCCATTCTTTTGTATTATTCACTTAATAACCTTTAATTTTTTTTTAAATATACATACTTTTTGCCACGCCCAGGTATATATAACGCCTTAAAATAGAAATGTTTATTACAGAGGTATAAAATGATCAGTGATGAGACGAAATAAGATTACAGGATTTTTAAAAAATTTTTTGATCAATACTTTTTGAGATAAGGGGGGACGTCGATTTTTGTCAATTTATGCAAAGAAAAGCTTGCGCAACTATTACAACATATATATTTTTGAACTCGTGTTCTTTTGACACCCCACTCGATGACATGGTAATTTTTTTTTTCACTTTCGATTTGACCCCCCATATACCAGATCAATTATGAGGCGAAATGCGCTCGTGATAATTTTCGCTCAATCTACACTGTATGAAGAATATTCCAGAATTTTTTCAAAATTATCTAATCAGTAGGGTAAGGGAGACAGGCGTTTTTGGCCAGTTTTTTTAAACAATACAAAGAAGAATGTGCGTCAGTATTACATACATATTTTTAAAGTGGTGTTTTCACAAACTTTCATTTGACACCCCACTCGATGACCTGGTAAATTTTTTTTTCGCATTTGATTTCACCCCCATGTATCAGATCGTTGTATCTTAACAAAAGAATTAAGACAATTTTTCCAAAAAAATATTGAATTTTGCAGAAAAATAACAATATTTTTGTTAAAAATTATGAGTTATCTACGGGCAACTTGTTCCATCAAGAATTTCATTTTAAGATGTTAAAATCACTGTCACTGGCTGTCAGATCTGACCATAAAATAGAATAGATAATTCTGCAATTTCATATTTTTATTTTTTAAACTCATAGAAATTTAATTACGAAAAATTTGGATTAGAACAGGCTTTGAAGATTAGAAGTGTATTGTGGCAGATAGGGAGTACGTTTTCGAAAATTGGAACGTACTGAAAAGTTAGCTTTTGTATTACTTTTTTATTGTTTTAAGTAAAAAAATTGAGCATAATCAAAATATAATTTACATTTTTGAAATCATTTTAAGTTTACCCCAACAATTAGACTCTGGAAACCATAGTGCAAAGGGTGGTGTTTTAGAATGGTGGTAGTGAAATAACACATAGCTTTGAAAACAACAGGAGTATTAAGCCAAAAATGTAACTAGAATTTATACATTTGGAGACCTCCTATAAAGGTCAATTTTTAAAAATATTCCCAAATTATTCGACAGATTTTACCCACTTTTAAAATTTGCATATTTCCGATAGTCTTATGGAATTTTTTTCTGGTTTTTGGTTGCTAATAACAAAACGTAGTCATAATGTGTCAAAGATATGTGGATTGGAAAAGCGGTAGGAGTGGGATAGCTTTTGTGTTATCTATTTTTCAGAGTTTTACAGTCAATAAATCGGAGAATTATATTATTTTCTCAATATTTTCAATGTTAATAAAAATAGAACAGTGCTTTTGCGTGAAAAAATTTGATAAACTACTTTCTTCTAATTAACTATTACGCTAATATTATTATTATTATTATTGTGACAAGAAACTCGAAAGTACTTAAAAAAAACATGCCACAAATATAGAAATGTTACTTACAAATTTTGTTGTGTTCCGTTTTTCCTTAAAATTCACTAATTAAGGAAACTGAAAACCAACTTGCGAATATTTTTATAAATTTTCGTTGAACACTTTAGAACTAGAGCGATTTCCAAAAATTTTAGAGGAAACTAACAGTTTTGCTCTCACTTATAATAACAGAAATACTACAAAAAGAAAAATGAATTTCCCAATAAAAATTAGATATGAATGATTTGTATTACTCTAAGTAACTTCTTAAAAGTGACTTCGGTGTCAACTAGAGAAATTTTTTCATTGGCCCAACTTTTATATTAGTTTTGGCCCATCTCTTCTGAATTCAGTGATTCTCAAAATGCTGACGTGATGCGTTTATTGCAAGATGAGTGGAAATTCTTGATATACAGGGCGATGAAGTTTATCGTGGATCATTAATAATATTGACAAATTAAAAAAGCACTTGAACGATCAGAAGGAAAATTTCTAGATACAACAAACAGAAAATCTATGACAATATACGATAATAGTGTACCAAAACCTACGGGGGAAGCACCACTATTAGAAAATAAAAATTACATTAAACCGTTGTGGTGGAACAGTGAAATTAAAGACTGATGCTCAAGAAACAACAGTTGTTCTGAAAATGCCCTTGCACTAAACGAGAAGAAGATAAACGTATATTTCGATATATTTGTATTCTTCTCATTTATTTAAAAGGAACAATTCAGAGAACAGTAACAATAACCAAGAAAGAAATGTGTGATAAAAAATACCAAGTTGGGAAGTAGTGCTGGGAAACATGGATAATAACCCAAACAACTCATCGTTCAACTTAACAAAGATCTGAAAGTAATCCTATCTTGGAGTGACAGTAACCAAGTAGAATTTAACGCTTCAAACACTTAGGCGGGAGTTTTTTCTAAAAAAGTTAATGTTGCTGAACCCGACATAGTTTCGTGGGGGCACTCCATTCCTCTAGGATCATCACTTAAATTGATGAGCGTTAAATTGAGAGCAAATATGTCTTGGCATGAACATGTTGCAAGCATAGCAAAGAGAGCTTTTTAAAAGCTGGAAATATTATTTCGAACTAGAAAGTTTTACACTCCACCACAACTGTTGATTCTGTACAAAGTTCAAATTCGACCAACGATGGAATACTGGTTTCAGGTGTGGGGCTTTGCTCCCAAACAGACACTGCATTTGTTGGATTCTATTCAGAAGAGAACTGTTCGCCTGATTGGAGACCCGGAACTGGCCAGCAAACCTTGATTCACTGGGACATCGAAGAACGGTAGGCGATTTGAGTCTCTTCTACAAATAGTTTCATCGAAAGTGTTCGACGGATGTGGCCCGCTTAATTCCTCCTAAAGTGGTGCATGTTAGAAATACATGTCGCGCTAATACTTCACATCCGTATAAAGTTCAGCTTGTTACTCCTCGTACAACCCTTTTTAAGCAGTCGTTTATATGGAGAACCCTATGGAATAATTTGCCAGGAATTGTGTTTCCGACTTAGTACAATTTACAGAGATTCATGACCAACGTGAATCGCTTTTTCCGTTTACGTGTCGCTTCTGTAGCGTTTTAGGGATTTCCCTGCAGCACGTGTGCTAGGCCTATATAAAAAGAAGCAACAAATACACTCCTGGACAAAATTAACGCAACAATATATTAAATCATACAAATCTCTATAATGAATTAATTTTAATAATTTTTTATGAACATTCGTTACACTAAAAGTTAGAAAAAACTTATTCGGATACTTTAAAAGTGAATTAGCTACCAAATTTCTCTGTAAGATTCGAATTAAAATTATTCTTAAGACGTAATAACAAAATCGTTGAAATTATATAATAATGAAAAAAAATGAACTGGGACACTAGTAGCAAAATTAATGGTGTAACTGGGACACTAGTAGCGTGTGTTGCCTCCTCTACTTCGGATGACAGCGTTTTTATGCGCCTAGGCATGCTTCTAATTAAATTTTGTATAAAATCTTGAGGAATTTGCTCCCATTCTGTGATAACTGCATTTTCAAGTTTCCTCAGGTTTCTAGGTGCAGGTATATGACGTTTCACATTTTTCTTAAGGTGATTCCATACATGTTCTATCGGATTCAGATCCGGGCTTTTTGGTGGCCATTGCATAATCGGTATATCAACCTGATTAAGATAATCGAGTACCTCCCTAGCCACGTGAAGTCGAGCGTTGTCTTGCATAAACAGGAAACATGTTCTATTACAATATTCTCAAGATAGTAGTCAGCATTCATGGATCTCGTACGGACAGGAACTAACTCTGTGCGAGCATCAAAGCAGATGCCACCCCAGAATATAACAGAGCCATCGCCGAATGGAATCCTTGCAGAGATATTGCAAGGAGCAAACCTCTCTCCTGGTCTTCGCCATACTCGCTCACGACCATCTGGATGTTTTAGACTAACCCTAGTTTCATCTGTGAAGAAAACTTGTTTCCAATCATCCACAGACCAGTTCTCGTGATTTCGAGCAAAACGTAACCTGGCAACTCTGTTCTCTCTAGTAAGCAAGGGCGCAGTGGCTGATCTCCTACTGTTTAATCCAGCTTCATTTAACCGTCTTCTAACTGTTTTAGAAGAAATTGTGACATTGCGAACAGCTTCGAGTTCGTTTCTTATTATAGCACTAGTGACAGTCCTGTTTCTTAAAGCATATTGTCTTATAAAACGTTCATCTAGGTTGCTAGTGCATCGTTTTCGCCCTTGCCCTAGCCTTCTAGAATAAGTTCCTACTTCATTCAAGCGTCTTACCATACGACTTATTGTGGAACGATGTTTGCCTAACAAATTGGCAACATAACTCTGACAATATCCCTCGTCCAATAAAACTGAGGCTCACACTACCTCGTGTTCAGTTAAATTCCTTGTTCGATTCATTTTTCTAATTCTTCGGGGTGAAAAATAAAACCGTCTACTACAAAAACGTACTACTTTGAGAAAGGGAACAATTTGTAAGCTTACTTTTAAAGAAAATCTATCGCATTATTACAGAAAATTGTTTATCTTCTAAAAAATTCTTTAAAACTGTAAATCTAAACGAATTGTTTTGATTTCTGTCATGAACAACGAAACAAAATATGCATAGCCTACTATTCAAATACTCGATAAACTTTAAAACTGACATAAGAAAAAGATAAATTAATTTTCAGATTGTTGTGTTAATTTTGTCCAGGAGTTTATTTAAGTTGTAGCTCGAGTAGCAATTTTTGCAGAATAAATCAGATGTGGGGTAACGTAACTGTTTGAAATATAAGTCATATTGCGCATGAATCACTAGTTATTCCAGACGAATGGAAAAAGCCATTTATCCATTCCAGCCATTCTCTTTTTTTATAAATTGGTAGGAAATGTTCAATCAAAAATAATAACAAATTCACAAAATTTTAGGGGGGCGATTCTTTCGTGCCGGAGAGTTGAGAAACAACATTTGAGAACTACTGATTCCTTTTTCCACAAGCCCCAAACCAATTGTTATTTTTAACAACTTATTTATAAAAAATAACAATAGAGAAAAAAATATCCTTTTTTATTGTCATTTAAAAACGTTCACCTCTCACCCCTACATACGTAAGCCACTACACAACGAAGTTTTTCTTGTATATTTTCATAAATTATTCATTAATTTTTAAAAATAAATTTTGTGTTTAAACGGCTTGTTTTTTTCTTTTTCTTGACAACAATAGTTGTAAACATTAATTACATCATTTTTGATAATAATATCAGTGTATATTGTTGTCAAAAATATTACACAATTTTATATTTTTACGATAATAACATGTAGGCTGAAAAGTTTTTGATCTGACACATAGATGTCACCCTTTTCAAAAAAATCCATATCATTTTTAGAAAGTACCAACTTTCAAACGATACGCGTCAAAATTTCATGGCATTTCGACGATTAATTTACAAGTTACAGTGATTTTAGTGACGCTACTTTTAATATATATTTAAAATCGAATTTCTGGTGTTGATTAAACACTGATTTTTGATGGGAAAAAATACCGTTCAAGCAAAGCAATGGCTTGATAGGTGTTACGGGGACTCTGCCCGTGGAAAATCACTCATCATTTACTGGTATGCTGAATTTAAACGCGGTCGTACAGATACAAGTGATGCTGAATGCTCTGGACGCCCAAATTAGGTGGTTACACCGGAAAACACCAAAAAATCCACAAAATTGTTTTGGATGATCGTAAAGTGAAATTGCATGAGATAGCTGACACCCTAAAGTTATCAAAAGAACGTGTTGGTCATTTTTTGCATGAATATTTGGGCATGAGAAAGCTCTGTTCGAAAAGGGTACCGCGTTTGCTGACAGTGGACCAAAAACAACAACGTGTTGATGATTCTGAGCGCTGTTTGGACCTGTTTAAGCTTAATAAAAAGGATTTTTTCATGCGATATATGACAATGGATCCACCACTACACACCGGAATCAAATCGGCAGTTGAGTGGACAGCAGCCGGCGAAAGCCACCCAACACGACCAAAGACACAACAGTCGGTTGGGAAGGTTTTGGCTTCTGTATTTTGGGATGTGCTAGAAATAATTTTCATCGACTATGCTGAGAAGGGAAAAACCATCAATAGCGAATATTATATAAAGTTATTGGTGCGTTTGAAGGCAGAAATCGTAAAGAAAGGGTCCCAAATGAATAAGAAAAAAGTGCTCTTTCATTAAGACAATGCACCGTGTCACAAGTCAATTGTTACGATGGCAAAATTGCATGAATTGAAGTTCGAATTGCTTCCTCATCCACCGTATTCTCCAGATTTTGCCCCCAGCTACTATTAGCTATTCGCAGACTTCTAAGAAATGCTCGCGCTCCAGTGAAGAAGTTATCGTTGAAACTGAGGCCATTTTGAAGGCAAAGACAAATTTTTCTGCAAGAAAGACATAGAAATGTTAGAAAAGCGTTGGACTGATTGTATCGCTCTTGAAGGAGATTATATTGATGAATAAAATCGAATTTTGCAAAAAATGTGTTTTAAGTAGTTAGACCAAAAATTTTCAGCCTACGTGTTATATTATGAGAAAATATTATATTTTATATACATATTTTTT
Source organism: Pachyrhynchus sulphureomaculatus (assembly GCA_019049505.1). Classification (NCBI taxonomy): domain Eukaryota; kingdom Metazoa; phylum Arthropoda; class Insecta; order Coleoptera; family Curculionidae; genus Pachyrhynchus; species Pachyrhynchus sulphureomaculatus. The sequence continues at coordinate 184,939,166 of CM032449.1, forward strand.
TCGGCTTTTACACATGCAGGTTTTTGGTAATAAACTGACCAGTACAATATTTAAAAGTTTAAGGACCCACAATTTCGTGAAGAAGAAAGCTGAAATTTTTCTTTAAGTTTCAATATTGAGAGGTTGCTTAAAATTTTTGCTTATTGGGATCAAAAAAATAACAATAAAAATTCCTGTAACTTAAGAGCACCCCTTACTTAAAGCCCCTTAAAAATGACATGGATTCGAAGTGAGATTTTACGAGGGTTGTACGATAAGTACCTGGCCTTGACAAGAAAAAAAAAACATTTTTATGTGTAAAATTAGTCTCCTTTTAGCTCGATACATTTAGTCCAACGTATTTCTATATTTTGTATCTCATCCAAAAAATAGGATTTCTCCAACCTTCCAAATAGGCGTTTGAGCCAAATTTTTTTCCTCCGAGCCATTTTTTCATATTCGGAAATAGGAAATAATCGCTGTGGGCTAAATCTGGCCTGTTTCTTCGCCAAATGCGGATGTTTTTCTTTCATAGCATGGTTAAAACGATTCAATAAGTTGACATAACATTCTCCATTAATCGTCTTGACCTTTTCAAGTTAATCGGCGTGTATTATGCCGCGAGCATTCCAAAAGACTGTAGCCATGACTTTGTTGGCCGATAAAGTCGCCTTGGTCTTCTTTGGCGCGGGTTCGCCGTGGAAAACCCACTGTTTGGACTCTTCTTTGGTCTCTGGTGTGCTTTAATGAATCCAAGTTTCGCCAACAGTTATGAATTCAAAGTTGACACACGTGCGTGTTTATTGTCAATTATGAGCAATCGCGGCGCCCTTCTTGCGGAAATCTTTCTCATATCCAAATGAGTTATTAAAATGATCTGCACCCGTTTAATTGAGATGTCCACAGTCTCATCAAACTCACGCATTTTCACTCTCCGATCATTTATCATTATAGCATGGATTTTTTCAATCATTTCTGATGTGGTGACCTTTTGTGGACGACCTGGACGTTCTTCATCAAAAATGCTTGTACAGCCGTGTTTGAATTCAGCTGTCTAATATTTTATGGTCAATAACGAAAGTGCAGAGCGCCCATAAACTTCACCGAGTTGTACTTTTATCTCATCATTCGTTTTCTTTTTTTAAAAACAAATATTTTATTACTGCTCGATATTAAATCTTTTCCGTTGTAAAATCACAAAACTTGTTCTATTTAAATGGCTGCCACTCACAAAGTAAATCACTCAGGTACTTGATAATTTCACAGAATTCTTGTGACAGGTTATATTTACGAAATATATAATTTTTTAAATAGTAGTAGCGCCATCTCTGGCCAAGGTCAGGTACTTATCATAAAATCCTCGTAGGCAAAGGGTAAATAACTAATGTTTTAACTATTTTTTATTTTCAATAAACTTATAATCTTCACTATAGAATCACATGCTCAAATTATTAAAAATAAAAATCACACCTATTTGATTTTTTTTCAAAAATTCTTCGAACTTACTGCATTGATAACTGGTGGCCACTACTGATGCGGAAAGCTTCTAATTCAAAAACGAAAACACTTCATTAGTCACCAAGGATGAATCTTTCCGGCAAACTAAAACTTACGACTGAAATCTTTTCTTAATAATTAAATTTTTTGAAAAACTGACACATTTTGAATTTACATTACTTATGGCCCTGTTCATCTCTGCATCTCGTATTCTTCATGCAACTTGAGGATCTCAATATGCCAGCTGGGGCTAAACTTGCGCTCTAAAATGCTCAGGCCTCCCAAAGAAACCTTGCAGTCATCATCAAAATTAGCAGCAGTAGTGATTTTAACTGTTTCAACCACACTATGTAGATGTTTAGGAGCTTATTCCATAACTAGCTTCTAACATTTTTCAAACCGTCCTTTATATAGACTAGACCCTGCATTATGCTAGTTCCTACCGGTCACGCGGAGGATCGTCTAGGCATATCACAGACCAGCGCTTGGTAGTCGGAACAGACCTAGGCAAACAATCTGAGCCCGCTTTTCTTCGCCTGTAAATTCCTCATTTCTAGGGCTTTTTGAGTGCGATTAGCGAAAAAAGGTATCGAGAGACATCCGCGGATTTTCTTGATCATATGGTCAAAAATTCCATTTTTAAGGTACTGACCCCTACATATTTGTATTTGCTTAGCCGCCACGAAATATGCGCTGAAAAATATATATTAGCTTATCAAACTAAGAACATCATAAGGGATGATCTGGGCGTACTCTTTATCATTCACCATTGAAATACATGACTTGTTTCGTTTCATTCAGAGCATGTCAGCTTGCTTTTAAATGAAGATGATCATCGGCTCTCTCAATATATTACTACCCCGACAGCAGCAAATGTTTAAGAACCATATTTCAAAAGATACTAGTAAACGGCAGAACCGCTGAAACTTTTATTCCTAATCCCAAAACAAAGGTCACAAAGATTCCGTAAAATTATCGTCATAAGTAAATACGGTAAAATCACCGGTACTAACTGTATAGAGATAACCATAAAAATCGAAAATCAATTTAAAAGTGAACCCAGCTGGTCTCAATACGAAATTAGACTTTTAATAATATAGGGGACGCCGGTGAACCATTGAAAATTATAATTTCTAGAAATCTGACGACACATTCAATCAAATTGTAACTCATAGTTTCCAGTTGCCTTTCCTCGAGTCCACTGTTACATTCAATCAAATCGTAAATCATAGTTTCCAGTTGCCTTTCCTCGAGTCCACTGTTCATCTTGGAACGCGTTTATATGTAAACAAGCGAAACCTTAGTTATCTCAGTGCATGAGGGCCGCGTCTTAAGTTTTTACAAACGACCACTAGATGGCGCTATTAAGATGTGACATTACTATTGTAAAATTTAACATTTGTTATTCTTAAAACAGTGGCAGCTCAGAAATTATTCGAGTAATTTGTTTACAGGAGCGTTTAAAAAAACAAATGGAAATTTCAAGTGAAGGCTTTCGTTGGATAATTTTTTACAATTTTAGTAAAGGCCTAATTCAACAATAATGCCTTGAATAGCTTCGTTTAACTTTTGGTAATAAATCACCATCAGAAAAGATGGTTTATAATTGGTTTGCAGAATTTCGTCATGGTCGTGCTTCCGTCAGCGATGAATTTCGTGAAGGTCGACCAAAATCGGTTGTTGACTCAAAAAACATCGATGCTGTGTGCAACATGATTGAAGGGGATCGGCATGTGACTTACCGTGAGACAGAGGCATCCTTAGGCATATCGAAGACTGCAGTGCATTCGATTTTGCACGAATATTTAGCTGTGAAAAAGATCTGTTCCCGATGGATTCCGCATAATTTGACCGAAACTCGAAAACTGGCTCGTGTCAATTCATGGAAGGAAATCCTAAAAAAATTCGACCGAGGACATGCAAAATCTGTATACAACATCGTAACAGGAGACGAAACTTGGGTATATTCGTACAAGCCGAAAACTAAGCAACAATCAACTGTTTGGGTGTTCCAAGATGAACCGAATCCAACAAAAGTGGTTCGTTCGCAAGCACTTCCAAAAAATGATCACTTGTTTCTTTGGTTATACTGGACATGTTGCAACCTTTACTTTAGAACAGCGGTCGGCAAACCGCGGCCCGTGGGCCGCATGCATCCCGCGAGTCTCCTCCCTGCGGCTCGCAACTGTTTTGTAAATAAAGGTCTTATCATTCGTTGCGATCTCCCAATATTTTTCCATTGTATTGTCCACCAAGAAGCACTATGCTGCAAAGTTCTTGCATGGAAAGAAGTAATGGACATCGTAATATCCACTGTAAAGTACATCAGAAAAAATGGATTGACACATCGCCAGTTTCAACAGTTTCTGTCAGATATGGAAGCAGATCACCGAGATGTTCTGTATTATTCTGAAGTGAGATGGTTAAGTAGAGGTGCAGTGCTGAGAAGTTTTTTTTGACCTCAGAAAAAAAATCAACACTTTTATGATCGAAAAAGGCAAATCTGTTCCAGAACTTACAGATCCTCAATGGTTAATAGACCCTGGAATTTGACATATTTAACTAATTGGTTAAATATGCTGAATATGAGGCTTCAAGGAAAAAACAAATTAATATGTGATATGCGCACAGATCTAAAGGCATTCCAAATGAAAAACAAGCTCTTCATAAAACATATTTACGAAAAAAAGGTGTCGAGGAAGTTGGAAAAATGATAAAATGAAATGCATTTTAATGCAGCTACAAAATCAGTTCAACGACAGATTTTGTGATTTTGAGAAGATTTCTGGCAAACTGGAGATTTTTGCAAATCCTTTTTCATGTGATATTGAGGACGTACCGAGTATTTTACAAATGAATGTGACTGATCTTCAATCTAATGACATTCTCAAAAACTCCTTCTATGAAATCAGTGATCTTGTTAAATTTTATGGCAGTTTGCCATCTAATTTTGACAAATTGAAAAGGTTTGCTCAGCTCAGCAATTAATTACAATTTTTGGTAGCACTTCAATTCTCAATTACAGAAAAAATAAATATTGTTCTCGTCTCAGAGATGAGCATTTGAATGCCATTCTACGAATTTCTACGGCAGACATTAAAGCAAACATTCTACAAATAGCCAGTCAAATATAGCCTCCAAAATCACATTGATTCAGCTCGCATGCATAGTTATGTCGTCGTTCTCATATAATTTGTCTGTTTTTTGTCATTTTCTTTTTGTCATTGTTCCTGCTTAATAATAAAATTTAAATAAAATGATGATGAATAAAATGTAAAAGTAAATATTTGTGTTTTTGCATTTTTAATATCATCGACTTAACAAAACCTATTAACAAAATTATGAACAATGTCCGCTTTTATTTCATTTTGTCACTATGTGGCCCTTGCCTGCTAAAAGGTTGCCGTCCGCTGCTTTAGAGAATCGAAGAACAGTGAATGCTGAATGGATACAACAATTTGTTTACCAGAAGTCATCGATGAAATCAGGAAAAACAATCGAAAATGTCGCATCATTCTTTTTCATGACAATGCCAGTTCTCAGCACGTCAAACAATTGATTATTTGACAGAGAAAAACATCGAAATATCTCATTGCCTATATTCACCTGATTTATCACCTATCGATTTCTATTTGCTGTTGAATGTCAAAAAAAATGCGTGGACAGCGATTTTCATCACTTCAATCGTTCCAAAACCATGTTTTTGATAATTGGTTCGAACACAAGCAAAAGGCGAATATTTTTGAGAAAAATAAAACGATTTGTACCAAAAATTTTTTCTTCTTTCATTGTTTTTGTAAAAAATTAAAAGGTAGCCCTCGTATTGAGGCCAATTTTAGTATTTTCTTCGCAATATTACAGTTTCATGCAATTTCTGTTACAATTTTTTTTGGCTAGGTGTAACACGCCTTTTCGTGACTTCCAAAAGACGACCCTTTTAAACTGATTCATCTTTGTCTCACTTGGTAAGGAAAATTAAACTTTTTATGGCATGCCTTGTATATTACAAATAAACGAAGCGATTAATTTTATGCTCATCGCTAATTAATTAGAATTCTGAGTAAAAAAAGCATTCGAGTATTTGAGCACTGGATCGCTCACTCTACTACGGACATTTGTCAATATTTTCCAACATTATAAAATAATGAAGCGTTAGAGCTATTTAGATAAAATAGGGAGGCCACAGCGTTAGCGTAAAATCGTCAAAGATAAACAATTACATTAAACCAAAGTAAAGATTGAAGACACCACGCAGAAATCTCTAAATTTCTGATTTTGTTTGATGGGTCATACACCCCAAACTGAAAAAGGACCAGGCATTTTCGGTACCAAAAAAAGCTTGTCATGGGTCAGGTTTTCGGTGCAACAGACCAATTTTACTTTATTTGTTTTTTCTTAAGTTTGAGTGGTCTTCTTGACTTTCTTGTTTTCTTTTATTTGTTTTTTTTTTAATCTCATTTCTCAGTTACTCGTTGAAGTTAATTATTTTAACTTTTATAACAACTAGCAATTATTTTTTTCCTTAACATTAGAAGCCAAAAAACAATATACATCTTTGAAGTTAGAAGCAATGAATCATTTGTTATCTATCTGTACCACCCGCTTTGCCCTAAATACTTATGTATGTATATATAAATATATAAATATATATATATATATATATATATATATATATATATATATATATATATATATATATATATATATATATATATATATACATATAAAACTGCTTATTATATCTGTTTAGAACTTTGAATACAACCGATATAAGAATTACGCTTACCAACAGTCATGCTGATTAATAAAATTCTTATTCATATTCGTAGAAATCTACCGGAGGTATTAGGGTAGGATTACTGCTGAATAGAGATAAGACAAAGGCTATGACACACGAAGACAGTTCGCGAGGCTTGACAATAGAGTGCAGAACATTTGAATATGTAGAGGAATACATCTACGTAGGGCAAATAATAAAGTGTGGAAAAGCAAATCAAACGAAAGAAGTACAGAGAAGAATCAGACTGGCATGGGCAGCATTTAGCAAACTATGGAAAATACTAACCAACAAAAGAATTTCTCTGAAACTAAGAAAGATGGTATTCGATCAACGGATTCTACCGGTTTTCATCTACGCGGGCTTGGCTAAGAAGATGATGGACCAACTGAGTAAGATACAAAGAGCAACGGAACGCCAGATGCTGAATATAAAATCACAAGACAGAATCAGAAACGAAAGTATAAGACAAAAGACCAAAGTGACCAACGTCTCCATCCTGAGATTAATAGTTTAGGTTACTTGGCCATATTTTTAGAAGAGATGACGGACTGGAAAGACTTGTGGTGAGGGATCATATCGCTGGTAAATGCTCAAGAGGACGCCCACCAAGTAGATTACTGGATGAAGTAAAGAATCTAACCGGAGTTTCAGCACATGTAGCTACACATCTGGTACAAGAGAGGAAAGCCGTAAGTCATTTTGCCCATTTTGATCAGGACACTTCGGCCATGAAGTATAACAACTGAGAAGAGGATATAAACATATATATATATATATATATATATATATATATATATATATATATATATATATATATATATATATAGACAGAGAGAGAGCGGTACTACTAAAATCGTAACAAAATGAATTGTGCGCCGAATAATAATTTACTTCGAGCTGTCGAGAAGAAAACTAAAAAATCTACGCTCGAAAACCTTTCGTAAAAAATCATATGCTGTGCACTGATGATTGGTTGATAGTTATCTGGTAACTAAGATTAATAGATATCTTACTGCTAAACGCCACTGGCGGGGAATTACTACAGGCCGGGGATTTCATCCACCCTGTGAGGCATGGTGGAGGCTCAAGCTGGGTGTTTTCTGTCGTTTTTTCCCAGTAAACAATAATTTAAAAATCGCATCAAATATAAACAACTAATAGTAAAAACACCCTTTATCGTAAAATAAATAAAGAAAATATCATGTGAGACCTTATCGGAAATGATAATTTCATGAACAGACACACACCAATGGCAGAACACCAGCCGCCGTAAGGCATTCCATACTAATGAGGATGCTGTTAAAGCACCCTGTATTCGTAGAATCCATAGAATTTAAGAGAAAATGTATTTAGAATCTTGTAAGGACATTTTGAATAATAAAGAAAGTGTCGAATTTGAATTTTGAATTTGCTTGGTGGAGGCCTTCGTAGTAGGGCCGATTCAGACTTTGAACAAAATAAGCTTCGATTGTATTTTGATGAGATTGTTCAAAATATGCCATATTCAGAAGATCAAGTGATATATTAACGCGACAGTGACCCTACAGATACTTTAAAATTAGTTAAAACCTGGTTGAATAGGCAAGTAATTCAGGTTATAGAGTGACCAGCATAAAACCCTGAATCAATTAAAATCTTTTCTAAAAAATAAGGTACTGGAATATGATTCACCCCCTTCAAATCTGAACGTTTTTTGGAATTGTGTGCAAGATCAATTTTAAAAAAATATCGCTTAAACATTCTGAAAAGTTTGTTTAGACTACACGTATAAAGAAAATGTAACTTTTTGTAAAGAAGAATAAAGGTCTTTCTGTAAAAAAGAATAAAGGTCGACAAATTTATTTATTAAACTAATAGTTAAAATTTTAAAAAAGATTTTTTATTTTCCAACGATATTTTGCCAAATTGACTGTTAATTTATGTTTTCATGAAGTTTACTATGTTTGCCACTTCACATCGAAAATGGTGAGGACTTTTCTTACAGAGACTCATCTTATACCTTTGCAAAGTAAGATCCTCGGCCCAACTTCTGGTGGTATGTGTGTGGATCTTATTGAGAATATTAACTTCAAAAGGATGCTCATCTACAAACATCAATGCTGTGAAGAGTTATGATTCTCTTCGATATAAAACTTGAGCGTCATGAATCCCGAGGCGGCACAGAATATATTTTACGAAACCTATGTGTTTGTAGGGCAAATAATCAATTAGCTAAATTGACTGTTCCTATTACGACATCATAAATTGTAGGTAAGAACGCACAAAGCATAACAAATGCTCAGTAATTGCTCTGTGGAAAGTATTTTCTTGAGAGAAACGCTCGTAAAGAAGGCAGAGTTAATTTTAGCATCCACATAAATCACATGAAATAACCAAGTCCCAAGACTAGATATCTAAATTTTCTTGCAAAACGAATTACCCCAGCTTCTTGAAGAAGTTGATAACTTTGAAAGGGAACAAATGTGGATTCAACAAGACGGAGCTCCTGCTCATTACCACCGGGAAGTTCGGGAATTTTTAAACGATCGTTACCCACAAAAATGGATCGGTAGGGATGGATTCATTCAGTGGCCCCCTCGATCATGTGACTTAACACCTTTAAACTTCTTTTTGTGTGGCTACATTAAAGATCGTGTTTATGTGAATCCCCCTACAACACCAGTAGATATGAAAAATAGGATACGGGTTGCGTGCAGAACAATAACGCCCTTTATGCTAAGGAAAGTGAAGGAAAATATAGTAAAACGACTAAACATGTGTATTCAAGTAGACGGGCATATTTTTGAACTATTATTACCTCATAATAATTAATCATTAGATAAGTTAAACTATATTAAAATTATTATTAACTATTTGTTTATGTTTTCACAATAGCGTAAGTGTATTAAAAACAAGGGTAAAAACTGAAAAATTCAAAATAAATCGAAAACTATTAGAAATAGGTATATGACATACTTAATAAAAGTTGGAGTTAGTCAAGTAAGAACGTGACCGCTCGTATTCTTGAAAAAAGGTATTTCGAAAACATTTTTTGCCATCAATGTATTCTTTGGTGTGCTGACAACGGCACAATTATCTTAGTAAGTTGTCCAATCGCCTCCTGCATCAAAAATCATCTGGCACCTTCGAAGCATGTTGTTGACGAGATTTTCTGCATACTCTGCAAATTTTTCAAATTTCGCGAGATTTTAGTGTCTTTCCTCTGAGCTTTTTTTCTATAAGGGGCCAAACGTTTTCAATAGAGTTTGCGTCCGGCGATTGTGAGGGCCACTCTAGTATCTTATCGTGGGCCCAAGCGAGCCGCTTCTCGACGTAATTTTCGTCCAGCAGAGATTTCTTCAATGTGCTTCGGAATTTGACATCATGAGCAAGAAGATGTTGTCGAATGGTCTCATGGGACACATTCAAACCCGATTTTCTGAATTTTGTCGCTCCTTGACGCAGCGTCAATCTCGGGTCCCGTGAAAACAAAGACACGATTCGTTTTTCGACTTTCGGAGTGACTTTGCCTACCGAGCTACGTTTTGGCAATTGTCGACATCTTTCGTCTCGTTAAAATGATTTACCTACTTCTTCACAAAAGACACCGACTTTTTAATGTATTTAGTGGCCACGGAATGTGTCATTTTAGGCCCCTTTAGATAGGAACAAGGAAAAACTGCCTCGAACCGACTTGCAAACAAGTTTTTAGATTTTACGTGATTACGACTAAAGTTAGGAATTTACTGATACTTTTACAGTTTTCAATATAAAAAAAACCAGTCAAGTGCAAGTTGAACTTGCACAATTAGTGTTCCGTACGTTGATTGCTTTTAAAATAAAAAATATTATTACGGTGGTATAAAATGATCAGTGACTTCACAAAACACACCCCAAATGAGTTTTCAACAAAGTTTGTTTCCAATCTTTACTGAAAATTGTTGTAAAATGCGTCGTAGACAAGGGTTCCCTCTACCGATTTTTTGTGGTATCGTTAGAATCGCATGTACCAAAAATGAATTATCGCGGACATGTTATTACTTGACATCCTGTATCTACAATCTCGGAAACTCTTTGCCTGAGATATTGTTATGCTGTTCAATACTAGCAGAATTGTACGGTGGAAAAACATCACTAGTTTAACATACATTAACCAATAGCCTGCTTCGACTAAAGTAGTTATGGAACCTCTCAGGAAGACACGATTCTTCAACTAATCTGAACATTGGGAATAAATTTTTCATTGAAGTATCTTGCCCTTTTAAGTCTAAGAACGGTCCGGGACTGCTATGTTAATAATAAGTAATCGTAGCTATTAAAAAAACTAGTATCATACAATCCTTTATTTACAAATAAAAAATATCTGGGGTTATTAACATTAACTTACGTATTTAGCATTACAAAGAGTACATCAACTTTTAGACTATTTTCTTGTTTAACATTTAAAAGAAAGCTTAATTTTTATAAATGTTTGCGAATAGCATTTCTTTTTAATTATCGTTGTAAACTGTAGTTCTATTCAACAACATCAACTGTAAAAAAAATTATATTTTTTAGTTTATTCGTCCTAAATGTAATATTGTTTCAAGTTGGGGATATATTTTTATTGGGGATATTACTCACTAAATAAAGGCACCTCGTTAAATATAGCTTACATAAAAATTTTCAAAAATCAAGTGGTATAAAATTGTATTTAATCTAGTACCACAATATCATTGCCGTCGTGTTTACGCCTTAGGGTTACGTCTCCACAAAAGCGAAAGATCCTGAAATACGTCCCTAGTAGATATCATAATAAAAAACATATCCATTATCACTATTATTGTTACACATAATTTACCTGCCTATTGTAAATGTCCCTTCTATTGTATTCAGGTACATAAAGTGAAAGTGTATTAGGGTTCTTTTTATACCTGTGAAGTAAATTTACATTTTTCTCTCCCCAAAATGGAAAATATAAGAATGTAGTAGTCAGTGTAAACAGCGAAGCCAAACAGTAAACTTGTGAGCTCGTTTATATTTTCTTGTGTTCTTTTCGTGAAAATGAAGGGTTCCAGAGAACTGAGAAAATCTTCTAGCATACGTAAATCAAGAACAAAAAAGCGAAAAAATGTTTTTAAACAGAAACTGATGAAAGTAGTTTTAGTGCCACAGGATGTTGCTGAGGCTGTGTATCCAATTTATACAGATCTCAGCATGAAAAATTATTAGACAGAGTGTGGCTGGTTTCACCCAAAACAACAATGAGAGCCATAACCAACTTATATGAAAAATATCTCCAAAAATAGTTCCGTCTGGTTCTAAAACTGTGAAAATGGCTGCATACATTGCTGCCAGCGTGTTTAATGGAGGTATAACATCCCTGTTGTATTACATGAATGCAATGGGGATTTCACTTGGGCCCAATGCGCATTCTTATGCAGAAAAAGAAGATGCACAGCGCGTGACGATCTCCGAACAAAGAGCGCATGAGAGCACACGAGAGGGAAGAATGGCCCGTAGACAACACCAACTGGAATTACTAGAAGCTGCCGAAGGAGCGGAGGGTTTATTATATGGCCCTGGAATAGACAACTAGATGTAAGTTGAAAAAAAAAAAAAAAATTTTTACTCTATGTAAAGTACTTTTCAGACTTTAAACGCATTTTTCTCAAAACCATGTTTTGTAGTCGGTGACCAAGATTTCTTGGAAACTGCTGAACCGATCAGTCTCAAATTTTAACACTTCTTAAGTATATTTTTTAGTAATTAATCGAAGGTTTTTTCTCACCGATAAATATATTTTTTTTTATAAACAATTTAAGGCCAAAATTTTGGCCAAAAATATTTTTTTTTCTTGAGAAGAGGCTATTTTCGCAAAAAATCTTATTTTGCTTATTCCTTCGATTAGTAACTAGATTATACATTACTTTAACGATATCCGTTTGGTTTTTTCATTTTAGATGATCCAATCCAGAGATATCGTGGTCACCGCAAGACGCCTTTTTTGAGAGGAGCTCCTGACGATCACCTATAGCAGCCTTCAAAATTATTATTTTTACATTTAAAAAATGTTGAAATAGAATTAAAAGTTACCAGAATATATGTAAAAATTTTTACATTAATAAATTTAAAAGTTTTCTCATAAAAAATTCTTGAAAAATCCCTTTTTTTAGCCCTCCTGACTGTATATAACCTCATAATAAAACTTCTACTTGCGCGGCACAGAAACTCGACGAAGCACATTTTCCAGTCTGTCAAGTAGGAGCGCGTCCGCGATAATTCATTTTTGGTCGATGCAGTTCTAGCGATTCAACAAACAATCGGTAGAGGGAACTTTTGTCAGCGCACATTTTAGTAAAAGTATGAGTCGATTTCGAACTTTCGTCGAAATCACGTAAAATCCATATAACTTGTTTGCGCATCGGTTCGAGGCAATCTTTCTTTATTCTCATCCAAAAGAACCTAAAATGACACATTCCGCGGCTGCTAAATATGTTAAAATGTCGGTGTCGTTTGTAAACAAGTGTGAATTGTTTTAACGAGACGAAAAATGTCGACGACTTACCAAAACGTGGCTCGGTAGTCAAAGTCACTCCGAAAACTTTGTGTCAGGGAGCGGCAAAATTTAAAAAATCGGGATTAAATGTGCCCCATGAGACCATTCGACAACATCTTCGTGTTCATGATGCCAAATTCAAGCATGTTGAAGTAACCTTTGCTGGACGAAAATCACGTCGCGAAGCGGCTCGCTTGGACACACGATAATATACGAGGCGGGTTTGAAAAGTCCGTGCAAAAATAAAAGCTACTTATGTGTTTGGGGTAAACCTTTTTTATTTTTCGACATAGTCTCTTTTTAGGCTTATACACTTCGTCCAACGATGTTCTAGTTTGTTGATCCCTTCCGAATAATAGGATTTGTCCAAGTCTGCAAAATATCCATTAGTGTCTGCAATCACCTTCTCGTTTGAATAAAATCTTTGTCCCGCCAGCCATTTCTTCAAATTGGGGAACAAATAGTAGTCCGAGGGAGCCAAGTCTGGAGAATAGGGAGGATGTGAAACGAGTTGGAATCCTATTTCCATTAATTTTGCGACCACAACTGCTGAGGTGTGTGCTGGTGCTTTGTCGTGATGGAAAAGGTCTTTCTTGTGGGCCAATCGCGGGCGTTTTTCTTGCAGCTCGGTTTTCAAACGGTTCAATAACGATGAATAATATTCACCTGTAATAGTTTTATCCTTTTCCAGATAGTCGATGAGGATTATCCCTTGTGAATCCCAAAAGACAGTCGCCATAACCTTTCCGGCCGAAGGAACGGTCTTCGCCTTTTTTGGTGCAGATTCCCCCTTGGTAACCCATTGTTTAGATTGTTGTTTGATCTCAGGAGTATAGTAATGTATCCATGTTTCATCCACAGTGACGAAACGACGCTTAAAGTCCTCCGGATTCTTCTGGAACAGCTGCAAACCATGCTTGCAACACTTCACACGATTCCGTTTTTGGTCAAGCGTGAGCAATCGCGGCACCCATCTTGCGGATAGCTTTCTCATGTCCAAATGTTTATGCAAAATATTATGTACCCGTTCAGTCGAGATGCCCACAGCACTAGCAATCTCACGCACCTTAACTCTTCTGTCATCCATCACCATATCATGGATTTGATCAATGATTTCTGGAGTCGTAACCTCCACAGGCCGTCCAGAACGTTCAGCGTCACTTGTGCCCATATGGCCAGTCCGAAAATTTTGAAACCACTTATAAACTGTTCTAATCGAAGGTGCAGAGTCACCATAATGTTTATCAAGCTTCTCTTTAGTCTCCTGAGGCGTTTTGCCTTTCATAAAGTAATGTTTAATCACCACACGAAATTCCTTTTCGTCCATTTCTTGAAAATCACTCGACTTCCTTGATTCACACGGATGCCAAACACAAAGAAATAGACCAATATGGCTGAAACTTGGTGCGCGTTCATTCAAGAGATGCTACTAACTAAACATGACCTCGATACGCGCCGGTGGTGCCATCTCTCGGACTTTGCACGGACTTTTCAAACCAGCCTCGTACTAGAGTGGCCCTCACAATCGCCGAACGCCAATCCTATTAAAAACGTTTGGTCCCTTGTAAAGAGAACGCTCAGAGGACTTTGAGTCAATTGTCTTGTGAGATTCGAAAAATTTGGATATCATTGCCCGAGTATGTAGAAAATCTCGTCGACAGCATGCCTCGAAGATGCCAGGCGATTATTGATGCAGGAGACAATTGAACAACTTACTAAAGTAATTGTGCCGTTGTTAGTACACCAAAGAATACATTGTGGCAAAATTTTTTCTCGAAATACATTTCTTCAAGAATACGAGCGGTCACGTTCTTACTTGTCAGACTGTAACGACCCGGCAAAACGTAGCCCGACCTGGCTTCTTTTTGCGGCAATTTTTGTTCCGCGTGTTTATTTTTCTATAGCGATAGCTACATTTCCGGAGGCTAAGGATATTTAATAATAGCAGAAAATGTTTGCATTGTGTATCGACAAAACGTTATGATAACTTGCCCTCTAATATGCCAAGGAAAATAATTGTAAAGATGTATATAATTTGTTCGCAGTATATTTAAAAAAAAAATTCAGCATAACTCGACCAATACTTCTACGAGTTCTACGTTTGAAAATAAAATATATTTTGGGAAAACTAGATACTAAAAAGGGGGATGGAGTGGACGTCATTCCAGCACTTTTTTCACAGAGGGTGTCTTGGAGCCGAATCAAATAAAAATATGGGGTGTTTCCAATTTTAAATATTGTTTAACCCATATTAAAAGCGATATCTTATTAAGCTCAAAATAGAAATAAGAAAACCACGACTATAATCGTTTGTATTCATATAATACGTACGTCATTATCGGTTAAAAAGGTGTAATATCGTCTATAGTCAAAAATACTCCTTCCACTCATCAACTCCCGCCAGCAAGCTTAGCTGATTTTTTTCTACGTTCGCAACTTAATTGATGCTTTATTTTGAAATAAAAAAAAAGGATGTGAAAAAATAAAAAATATATTGTTATCATTTATGTAAAGGTACATGAACATTTACCAGGTGTACAAGTATGAAATGCGGTTTCTTTTTCTAAAAAAACACGTTAAATTCGAAAGAATGATAAAAAGTGCTTTATTCAAAGTATGCTCCATCGCTTGTTATACATTTTTCCATCTTTCGGGCAATTTGTGTTTACCACGCCAGTAAAAAATCTTCCCCTTTTGCTGCGAACCATTCATCGAGCCATTTTTTCACTTCTTCGTACGAACCAAAGCGCTGCTCGGCAAATGCATGACCCATCGATGCAAACAAGTGGTAATCGGAAGGAGCCAAGTCTGGTGAGTAAGCCGCATGGGGTAGAACTTCCCAGCTGAGAGCTTCCAACGTGTCGCGAACTGGTTTTGCCGTTTGTGATGGAGCACTGTTATGAAGAAAAATGACTTTGTGTTGCCTCTTTCGGTATTCTGGCCTTTTTTCAAGCAGCGAAAGGTGCAAATCGGTCAGTTATTGTTGGTAACGTCTAGTATTAACCGTTTCCCCAGGTTTTAACAGCTCATAATAGACCACGCCCCTCTGGTCCCACCAAACACAGAGCATCTTCTTTCCGCCAAAGCGATTCGGTCTTGCGGTCGATGTGGATGGTGCGCCTGGGTCTACCCATTATTTTTTGCGCTTGGGATTCTCAAAATAAATCCACTTTTCATCCCCTGTAACTATACGATGCAAAAACGACTTCCTTTTGTACCGAGCGAGCAAAATGTCACATGTGTTTTTGCGCTTTGCCTGTCGTTCAACTCATGTGGACCCATCTACCAGCTTCTGAATCTTTCCCATCTCTCGTAGCCGATTGGAAATAGCTTGTTGACTAATGCCCAATTGCTCGGCGAGTTCTTTTTGTGTTTGCGATTCATTTTCGTCCAATAATGCTTGCAATTCCACATCTTCGTATTTTTTTGGCGGTTTTCCACGTTCCTTGTCTGCAACATCGAAGACACCACTTTTGAAACGCCGAAATCATCGTTCACACGTATCTTGCGATGGAACATGCTCACCATAAGCTTCTCGAAGTAATCGGTATGATTCAACAGCAGTTTTCTTCAAATGAAAACAAAAAATTAATGCTGTCCGCGAATGCTCTTTGTTCGGTATAAATTTCGACATATTGAACACAACAACACAACACTATGCACACACTTTTCGCGTCTGACACTTGTTGATGACACAATAAAATGGCGCAGTGTCAAATCTTTATAGCACAAACTGCATTGGTGCACCATCTGTTGTCTGAAATCCGCATTTCATACTTGTACACCTGGTATAACATAATACCTAAATGTAATAATGTATATCATTTATATCGAAAAATACAATGTAATTTTATATTTATACTAACAAAAAGTAATAACAGTGGCAGCTCGGAAATTGACCGAGTAGTTTGTGTACAGTATTAAAAAACAATTTTGTGAACAAATAGAAATTTCACGTGAAGGTTTTCGTTGGATGATTTTTTACGATTTTAGTAAAACCCTAACTCAACAACAGTGCTTCGAATTTCTTCGTTCAACTTTTGGTTTTGAATCACTATCAGAAAAGCCTGTTTACAATTGGTTTGCCGAATTTCGTAATGGTCGTGCTTCCGTCAGCTATGAATTTCGTGAGAAACGACCAACATCGGTTGTTGTTCCAAAAAACATCGATGCTGTGGACAACATGATTAAAGAAAATCGGCATGTAACTTACCGTTAGATAGAGGCATTCTTAGGCATATCGAACACTGCAGTACATTCGATTTTGCATGAACATTTAGCTGTGAAAACGATCGTTCCCGATGGATTTCGCATAATTTGATCGAAACTTAAAAACAGGCGCGTGTAAATTGATGTAAGGAAATGCTCAAAAAATTCGACCGAGGATATACAAAACCCGTATACAACTTCGTAATAGGAGACGAAACTTGGATATATTTGTACGGGCCGACAACTAAGCAAAAATCAACTGTTATGTTGTTCCAAGATGAACCGAATCCAACAAAAGTGCTTCGTTCCCGAAACACTTCCAAGAGAGTGATCGCTTGTTTCTTTGGTTATACTGGACATGTTGTAACCACTGCTTTAGAGGATCGAAGAGCAGTTAATGCTGAATGATATATAACAATTTGATTTATCGCCTAATGACTTTTTTTTGTTCCCAAATGCCAAAAAAAAATGCGTGGACAGCGATTTTCATTATCTCAAGAAGCTTTTGAATCCTTCCAAAACCAGGTTTTTGAGGTGCCAACTTCAGAGAGGAAAAAATATTTCGAGAATTGGCTCGAACGCATGCAAAAGTATATAAATCTTAAAGGAGAATATTTTGAGAAACGGTAAAACGATTTGTATCAAAACATTTTTTTTTTTCATTGTTTTTGTAAAAAAACGGTAGCTCCCATACAAACGATTACAGTCGTGGTTTTTTATTTTTACTTTGTGCTGAGATGTAGCTTTTGCTTATTTTTTGTTTGGTAGTTTTTATTATAGACTGATTTTCATAAAGTAAAAAAAATGTCTTCCTGGTTTTTATTTCAAAGTTTAATGTACAATTTAAACTTCTCCATACAACAAACATTTTTTTTAAAAACATTATTTAACGTACCATTTTTTTTTTCATAAAATTTTACATCAGACATTTTAACATAATCTGGGAAAAACAATTTCAGGTTTGTTTTAATAGGAAAATCATATAAACTAGCCTCAGTGGAAGGAGGAAAAATATTAAATGTTTTTTTGCTTTAAAAAAAAAAGCGCCGAGCGGATTTTTTTCTCTATAATTACTTGAAATATTCCTAATACCTGCTAGAATCAAAATGCATAAAAATTTTGGAACTATCCCATATTTTTATTTAATTCGGCTCCGGGACACCGTGTGCAGTCAAATTTTGCATTTTTTAGGATGTTTAAGTATGCAAACTCTTTGTTTGATGAAAATTTAGATTTGTTCTGTGTTTCTCTTGACGTTTTCAAATAAATACTGTGGAGATTATTTCCTAATTTGTTTTCCGGAACTATTACGTTTTCGTAAGTTCGAAGTTTTAGATATAAAAAGCATGTGTAAGTGACTTATTCTTAATGTTTAATAAATTTTGTGAAAAGTGGTTACTTTATTGGGAAATGTACTGTATGTTACTCGAAGGAAAGTAAATAAATCTTTGACGAAGTGACTTATTATAGTGAGTAATTAAAATAATCCTTAAATTAGAGGACACCCCGTATCATTTATAAAATATTTTTACAACCTACTGTATTTCAGCTGTTTTCTATCTAATTTATACTAAAATTTTCATTTAGCTTCTTTAACACACTAATGCTATTTCAATTTTTACTGTCTTAATGTAAGTAAAGGTATATACGTGGTGCGACTCAAAAGTTACCGGACTAACTCTATAAAATCTGAAGTAACTACCTTTAAGCGTCGTTACTTCCGTCACTTTCAAAGTAATCCTCCTGCACCCGAATGCTCCGGTCCCACCGTTTTTTCCACTGGCCGAACATTTTTTAGAAGGTCGATGCTGTCACTCCTCATACAACCCTTTTCAAGCAGTCTTTTATATGGAGTACCTCATCTTCTTAGAACGATTTGCCAAGGCCTGTGTTTCCAACCGAGTACAAGCGATTCAAGATCAACCCTAATGGCTTTTTGGGCACACGCGTCGCTCTTGTACTGCCTCCATCGCCACCTGCTATTCGCGGTATATCACCTGTACCGTTTCACCGCCTCTACCTATATTTTCTTATTCATATGGTGGAATAGCCCAAAGGCACGGAGTACCAAAATAGGAGATTAAGGAGTGTGGGGATAGTAATTATAGAATTCTTCACCAAAAACTGTTGCCTATAAAACGAACTATGGGCTGGTGCATTGTCGCGATTCAAGGGAACAACCCCTTCTCGCTCTCAAGTGCTTTGGGTGTTTTTTAATCAATAGAAAGTCCGTAGGAGGTACTCAGAATTGTCTGACGAGGGCCTTTACAAGTGTCTTGTTAAGTTTTGGCGATGATTATAGGCATGGTAACAAGTGAAGGTCTTCTGCAACGCTCGTCGTCTTGCATCGAAGTTCGACCGGCCTTAAATGGCAAAAAAATACTTGAAAATTTGCATCCGCCACAGGATTACGTTCTCAAATGCTTTTTTAATCATGTCGTACGTTACAACACAACTTTTCCCGAGTTTCAAATAAAATTTTACACACGCATGCTGCTCTTTTTCTACGTCCATTTTAAAACTCGAAAAGAGACAGAATTAGAATACAGGACAAACTGAACGGGCTAGCAGGTTGGAACTTGTCACGCAGTGCCTTAACGGATATACCTACCGCCATCTATCGGCACGAGTCGATACTATTTCGCGTTCTTGCCATACGGTGTTAGTCTGGAAACTTTCGAATCGGATTACGTAACTAAACCTATCCTTTTTTCTAAATGGAATTTTGTGTTATGTTTTTTGAAATTTTATAAAAGATCTATTCTATACATTTAAGTTAGCTCTGCTAACTAAAATTCTTTAAAAATCTTAATATTACAAGAAAACTGGAAACCCCCATACTAAAAGACCCTGTATAATTTTTTAAAAATTTCTAATTATAAATAAACAATTTATTTTAAAATGGCCCCGGAAAATGTTCCAAAATCTTTAAATAATTCCAGAGTTACCAATATTAACAATAACAAGTAGCAAATGTTTTATTATGGTTATTTTATAACTAAAAAACAAAGTCTTGTCATAATAAGGCGAATATTTTTAGCAACTACATTGTAAGAAATTTCATAGTCTTTTGACAGGAAAATGTATCCATATTGCATTGAGCCTGTGTTGAATTAACACCAAAATGGTATTATTGGTTCGAATTGTTAATTACACAGGTTTACAAATTTTTAATTTGGAAAAATACCAAGAACGCCACATGCCTAGATAAGTTAATTGGGACCTCCTGAACACGAAAAACGCTATAATTTTTTTTTTTTAAGTACCGTTTTTTAGATAACGGTACTTTTGTGTTTTTCGGTGTATGGTCCCACTCAAACCCTTATGGAGCCCAACCGAAAAGTCCGATCGAGATAAATGTCATACCGTTGGAAAGGCAACTATAAATGCCTTTTCCGGCGGTATACTATAAATTTCTATGTGACAAGAAGTGGCTGAGTTATAACACCTCAAAGTTCAAAATTTGCCTATTTTTTACGTTTTTTTCAAAATTTTTCATTTTTATTTGGTTTTTTTTCTACGTTATTGTAAAGATCTGGAATGTTTTATTTTTTTACCAAGTAGTTTATTTAATAACCAACATTTTAAACGTAATTTGAAAAAAAAAAAGGATGAAAAATAAAGTTTTTATTAAGGATTTTGTGGAACGACAATATTTTCATTTTCATTGCTCACACGCTATATTCGGCGTCCATCAGAATTTGAATCACTGTATACGTTGGTAGCCCTGACACACGCTATATTCGGCGTCCATCAGAATTTGAATCACTGTATACGTTGGTAGCCCTGACACACGCTATATTCGGCGTCCATCAGAATTTGAATCTGATCACAGTAAACAGTTTGGCTTTGTACGTGCAAAAAATAAAATGTGTTCAATCGATCCCAACGAATTTTGTTATGTTTGTGGAGTTCTTGTGAAAAAGAAATCACAGCATTTGATGCGAAAAATGAATACGAAAAATTTATCTGAAGCGTATAAGAAGTATTTCGGCTTTCGACCTGCGTCTCTGGACAAACCGTGGACACCGAATAATGCATGTAACAACTGCCGAACAATATTAAATAAAATTGGTAAGGGTCAAGAGTGTTTCTTCACATTTGGAAAGCCAATGCAATGGAGAAACCCGATCAGTCATACAACAGATTGTTATTTCTGTTTAACGGAAAAGGCTGTCGGACGTAGAATTGAACCAGTTTATCCAGTTGTTAGCTCGGTGACGCTGCCAGTGCCGCACTCAGTATCGTGCCCCAAACCGCAGCTGATTGTAGCAGAGCCCACAAAAATACGAAAAAGAACAACAATAAGTGATTCATCAGATGAGTGCAGTGAATCAGAAATGCAATCAAATAAGAAACCCCATTTACTTACTCAGGCCGAGCTTAATGATTTGTGCCGAGATTTGTATTTGCCGAAATCGAAATCTGAATTACTTGCATCGCGATTGCAACAGTGGGGATATTGTGCTCCTGAGACACGTGTTACATATTACCGTGATCGTAGCAAACAACTTGCAGTTTTTTTCGCAAAAACGGGAAACTTTTGTTTTTGTGCCAACATACGTGGTCTTTTCAATGCTCTCCAACAAAGTTATGACCCAGTGGAATGGCGTCTTTTTCTGGATGGAGGCAAGGATAGTTTGAAGGCAGTCTTGCTTCATAAAGGGAATACGAAACCATCAATTCCAATCGGATATGGAAAATACATAAAGGAAACATATGAAGCAATGAAAGAACTTCTCGCTCTCATACAATATGACCAACATCAATGGAAAGTTTGCTCTGATTTTAAATTAGTTGCCATACTATCTGGATTGCAAGGGGGCAATACGAAGTTTCCCTGTTTTCTATGTCTATGGGACAGCCGTGACCGTCAGAATCACTACATCCGAAAAGTTTGGCCCGAACGAAGTGGGCGTACGCACGGAGAGTACAATATTAAAAATGACCCACTCATTCCTCAGGAGAAGATAATACTTCCTCCACTACATATTAAGCTTGGGTTATTTACAAATATTGTGAAAACGTTGCCAAAAGACAGTCTTGCCATGAATTACCTTAAACAAAAATTTCCGAGAGCCACAGCGAGCAAAATTGAAGCTGGTATATTTGATGGACCTCAAATTCGGGCTTTGTACGGTGACCAAGCATTTAATGAGTGTTTAGGTCCAGCTCATTTGGAGGCATGGGAAGCATTCCAGGACATCGTTTACAACTTTTTGGGAAACTACAGAAGTCCTGATTACGCTGAGAAGATCGATACATTACTGCAAAAATTCAATGCCATTGGTAAGCGTTGAGTGAAAGCATGTATATCAAAAAGGCCGTTATCATTTGAAAATTATTTGAAATTTATTCTTTTTAACTTTTAGGTTCAAATATGACACCTAAACTACACTTTTTATTCAGTCATTTGGATATTTTCCCCATGAACTTGGGATCCGAAAGTGATGAGCAGGGTGAAAGATTTCACCAGGAAATGCAAGAAATCGAGAGACGTTACAAGGGCTGGTGGGATGAACAAATGATGGCAGACTATTGTTGGTTCCTCATTCGCGAAGATACATCCGAAAAAAAAACGGAAAAATTCAAGTCACTCGTCATTTTAATTTAAATTTTTTTAATTTACGCCGAATATAGCGTGTGAGCAATGAAAATGAAAATATTGTCGTTCCACAAAATCCTTAATAAAAACTTTATTTTTCATCCTTTTTTTTTTCAAATTACGTTTAAAATGTTCGTTATTAAATAAACTACTTGGTAAAAAAAAATAAAACATTCCAGATCTTTACAATAACGTAGAAAAAAAAACAAATAAAAATGAAAAATTTTGAAAAAAAACGTAAAAAATAGGCAAATTTTGAACTTTGAGGTGTTATAACTCAGCCACTTCTTGTCACATAGAAATTTATAGTATACCGCCGGAAAAGGCATTTAGTTGCCTTTCCAACGATATGACATTTATCTCGATCGGACTTTTCGGTTGGGCTCCATAAGGGTTTGAGTGGGACCATACACCGAAAAACACAAAAGTACCGTTATCTAAAAAACGGTACTTAAAAAAAAAAATTATAGCGTTTTTCGTGTTCAGGAGGTCCCAATTAACTTATCTAGGCATGTGACGTTCTTGGTATTTTTTGGCTGTAAACCAGTGTTATAATCACCATTATGGTATTAGAGAGATTTTGTAACGCTTATTTTTCACATGCCTTCGTTCTTACCGTTATCTGAAGCATGGGCAGTATTATCGCGAAGGCATTGCAAGGTTAGGTTACATCTATAATATATATAAAATGCAACGTCTCTCTGTCTGTCTGTCTGTCCGTTAGTGCGCTTATCACTGGAGAACCACTTATCCGATTTACGTACTTTTTTTTTTAAATCATACATATATTCTCTGGCTAGGTTATAGGCTATATTTTATTACGATAGGTAGCATAAAGAATGAGCAGTGAGGATAATAGTGAATGGAGTCGGAAAAAAGTTTGCCGCTAGCGCGTTCCTTTGCAATACACAGCCTAAACCGTTAAATATGGAACAATATTATGTAGCAGAGAATATCTATAATCTATAATCTATAATATATATATATATATATATATATATATATATATATATATATATATATATATATATATATATATATATATATATATATATATATATATAAATACAATGTCTCTCTGTCTGTCTATTAGTGCGTTTATCACGCGAGAACCACTTATCCGATTTATGTGTCTTTTTTTAAATTCATACGTATATTCTTCTGCCAGGTTATATATTAATAATCTATATCTATAATATATATGCAACGTCTGTCTGTCTGTCCGTTAGTGCGCTTATCCCTCTAGAACCACTTATCCGATTTACGTACTTTTTTTTTTTAAAACATACATATGTTCTCTGGCCAGATTATCTATAATATATATAAAAATGCAACGTCTCTATGTCTGTCTGTCTGCCTGTCTCTCTGCCTGTCTGTCTGTCTGTCCGTTAGTGCGCTTATCACTGGAGAACCACTTATCCGATTTACGTGCTTTTTTTTTTAAACATACATATGTTCTCTGGCCAGGTTATCTATCTATAATATATATAAAATGCAACGTCTCTCTGTCGGTATATCTGTTTCTCTGTCCGTTAGTGCGTTACGTGTTTTTCTTTTAAAACACACATATGTTCTCAGGCCAAGTTATAGAATATATTTTATTGCGTTAGGTAACATAAAGAATAAGCAGTGACGATAATAATGAATCAAGTCGGAAAAAAGGTTACCGTTAGCGCGTTCTCTTGCAATACACTGCCTAAACTATTAAATATGGAATAATATCATGTTGCAAAAAATAGAATGTATATAAAATGCAATGGCTCTCTGTCTGTCCGTTAGTGCGCTTATCACTTGAGAAACACTTATTCGATTTACGTCTTTTTATACATTTATACATATGTTCTATATAATTCGATATAAGCCTATATAATGGGAGATAAGGTGAAATAATGGGAGATAAGTATAAATAATGGGAGATAAGGAGAAATAATGGGAGTTAAGCGGAGATAAGTCCAGATAATGGGAGTTATGGTGAGATAATGGGAGATAAGGAGAAATAATGAGAGATAAGAAGAAATATTGCGAGATAAGTCGAGGTAAGCCTAGATAATGGGAGATAAGGTGAGATAATGGGAGAAAAGGAGAAATAATGGGAGATAAGGAGAAATAATGGGAGATGAGGAGAGATCAGCCTAGATAATGGAAATTATGGAGAGATAATGGGAGATAAGGAAAAATAATGGGAGGTAAGGGGAAATAATGGCAGATATTTTATTACGTTAAGTAACGTAAGGAATAAGCAGTGACGATATTAGTGAATCAAGTCCATGCGAGCAGAGCCGCGGGCACGGCTAGTCTTGTATAAACCTGGGGGATTTTTTCATTCAATTCAAGGTTAAGCACACCGGTTTTTAGTATTTGATGGGTCAACACAAGTTTCTAAATTAAAGTTGTGTCTAGCAGGTTTCTATCACTGCCTTTAATATTCCCATGGTAATACAAATGTGCGATAAATAAAATTTAATTTAAAACTAGCACTACACGCACTGTAATGGTATTGTGCCAAAGATTGCAAAATCACAACATAATCTGAATACTAATTAACTATTGTCAGTGTTATTTGCAGTAAAAGCTTATTATTTTAATTTTAATAGGCTCTACCAATAATAGCGATAAGAATAACGAACTTCAAATAACATCTCTTATAAGTTCCTAAATAGAGGAAATCGTTATCCTTTATAAAGGTTTCTTTTATTTTGTTTCAATACTACGCAAGCTCCAAATGGTGGGCGTATGCTTCAAATAACGATAACAGCTGAGCCTTTGGTATATAATTTCTTCCTTTTACTACTGCGCAAGCTCCAAACGGTGGGCGAATGCTTCAAAGAAAGATAAAGATAGTGGCCTACCCAAAATAATCATTGCAAAATCTCTCTATTAATTCGACCTTAATCGACAGTATTTTGATAAAAGAAAGTTAAAGGTAGGTTTTAATCTCAAATAGTTTTGAATTAATACCAGAAATGGCTGAAACCGTAAACCATTAATACCAGTTTGGTTAATTCGCCACTATTCGATGTAATGGATATAGATTCCATTTGGTGTAAGAAGAATATACATTTTTGTGTGTGTTAACAAATCATCAAAAAAAAACTCAATTTCCAGCTATAGAATGTCAACATTTTGGCAAAACTCGTAAAAATATATTGGCAAAAAGCTATGGCAAAGCTATCTTCTTCCCATCTTTTGTTCATTAACAACATCTCTTCTATCTTCCTTCGACCCAGCAGGTCTTTTATTAACTTCACAAGCAGTTAAGGAAACAATATTGTTTTTTTCCGAAGTGGTTTCTTTATATCAGATGTACTCATATGTTGGTTCCTCTTCCAAGTCATCTGGGGTACAGAAGAAAAATTCTATAAGGTTTAGAACAGGGCCTCTTGAAAAAGGATTGTAATATCTTCCCCTCTTGTCTCGTAGATAGGGGTATCGTTTGTAGTTGACCATTTCGTTGGTGGTGAGGTTCATGCAAGCGTGGAGAACCTACAAGAATGTAAAAAAATTATGTAATAGTAGGAGTTTTTGTTGTCCTCTCTGTTGTTTTCATGTTCATTTTGTTTCTGGAACATTTTGGCAAGTCATCTTTGTAACAAACGTACATAATCTCAACTATACCGGTATCCTTAATAGGCTATCTTCGACAGAATTATAAGTATTAAGTTGATTATTAATCGAGCTAGAGAAAGTTCAAAAAACTTCTAAATTTTTAACTATACTTTTCGCATTATAACAATCAAATTAAAATATTTTCAGCAACTGATTTTGCCGCACAATAGTTTTCAATTAGGTGAGAACAAACGGGTTTACGGGGTGTAATAACGCCGGGATCACATGACCACAAGGACCACGACCAACTTCGTTAATTTGCGAACAGGTCACCATACGCCGTGCGTTACAGGTTGGCGCATAAAATCTATATTGTTGTCCAGTTGTCTTTTAATGATTCTGTTTTCTTTTCTCTATGATATACGTGTAGTACTTATGGTAAGAAATAACGGTAAAGTAAATCCCAAGATATAAGATCCTGCCTTTTTGCTTTTTCCGGGCCATAAACGACCATATTAAGGTTTTGTGCATAGTTGCCAGGTATTACGATAAACGTATTTTTATTTTACCTGCTTTGTTTACCGCCCTCACTTGCTCCTGCAATCATATTGGATCTATTTTTACCTATATATTTACTACCTGGCAACCCGGTTTGGAGCCCTTTAAGTATTTGATAATATAGGCCTAATGACCACAGGTCCCCATTAAGATTCGAAAGATACTTTTTATTATTTTTATTTTTAGTTTTACTTACAACTTACAACGTAACGGTTCTATTTTAATTATGTGGCGTCCGTGGCAAAATTGCAATAACGGCTATCGCAAAAGAAAACATTTTTCACTTGACGCTAAACAAATAGTGAAAAATGTTTACGACAGTTTGGTAAAAAGAAATTTGAATAAACAAAGTGCTTTGTAAGAAACCAGTGAACTAACAAAAACCCCAATTTCTACGGATTAGGTATTGTAGGAAAACCATCACTCAGAAATAAGAAAAAACGGAAAGATTTTCAAATGCATCATGTAGACGATTGTGAAAAAGACGTCATCAGGAGAAAAATATATTCTATGTATGAAGAGCAGTTTGTGCCGACACTAAACAAAATAAAATTAAGACTGGTGCAGGAGAGGACCAATATACATTGTGGCCGATCAACCCTTCACAGAATTCTCTTAAGAATGGGATTCACGTTCCCAAAAATCAACAAAAGGCAAGTAGTAATGGAATCAAAAAGATTACGAATTTTGCGACATACTTATTTACAAGAAATTAAAAAGTATCGTTCAGAGAATTGGCCAATAATTTACCTTGAGGAAACATGGTTCGATACCCATGACACTGTGCAAAAAGGGGTGGGTTGACAGCAGTAGAATATGTCAGACTAACGTACCTTCAAATAAAGGTAAACGAATAACCATTTTGCATGCTGGATCTGAAAAGGGCTGGGTTTCAAATTGTCTACTATTATCTGCAAAAAACATAAAAGATTCTAGTTTGGACTATCACGAAGGCACGACTGCAGAACTTTTTGAAAATTGGTTTCAAAATTTCCTTTTGCCAAATGTTCCGGAACAGAGTGTTATAGTTATGGACAATGCAAGTTATTATAGTCGCCTAATAAATAAGGTTCCTAATGCAGCCAACACCAAAAAGTATGGCTGAGAAAATGGGACACACTGTTTTGCGGCTTCCTCCGAATTATTGTGTGTTTAATCCAATTAAACATAATTGGCATCAAGTTAAATCAAAAATAAGGGCACAAAATGTTTCTCCTACCTCCTGTGGTTGAATTAGTAAAAAAAGTTATAAATGATATCATTTATCTTGTGAAAGCTGGAAAAATTCCATTCAGCAAATTGTTAAAGTTGAAGATTCATATATTTATGTAAATAATATAAAACCACTGATAATTACCTCAGCTGATGACAGTGATAGTGAAACCGAATTAGGCTTAAGTTAAAATATATTTTTATTTATACAATATGTCCCCTCTTGCAAACCCAGTTCATTCAAACTGTATATTTGTACTTCTTATCCATTTGTTTTTACATGCATCTATAAATAAACATCTCCAAAAACACTTATAATTTTATTTATTTGCATTAATGAATAAAATTCCATCTCTGCAACCTATCATAAAGGTCAGAATTTTTATATTGCCCACTTAAAACGGCAAAAAATAGGATCTTATATTTTGGGACAGGCTATACCGCTTTTAAACGAAGTTATACTTTTGTTCCGGCAACAATTGTATTATTATATAGAGTGGAATAGAAACTAATATAAAGTTTTAAATCTACCACGGCCCTATACAACATTAATAATTATGGACACTTACCGAGGTACAAGTTAAAATCCATCCAAGCCCAGAAAAAACAAAAGCTTCAACCAATCCCAACACGTACAAAATACCGAATCCTTCAATAGCTATACAATAAGACGCAAAATAAATTGTATAAGAACAATTTATAGCTACACTCATCACAAAAATAAAGAACCAAGTTCTATTCTTCAATCCGACACAGTTGTAGATAAATGGACAGTGATGGTCAAAGTACGAAACGCATCTATTACATACTCTACAATGCTTAGCTCTGATTGGTCGTAGGGTTCTACATGTATGACAAAGCCGATTCAACATGGCGTTTCTTTTCTTCCATTTGTCGAAATATGGAATTTGTTTTATGGATCTGTAGTAGGATTCAGAGTTCATCGGAATGTAACCTGGGTTTCTTCTGTTGGCCACTATCCAACATATCCACATGACTATGTTCCAGTAAATGAAGCAGTAGTGTGAGCCGCGAAGGATATTCCACGTTATCGGAATTACCTACAAATGGGTGATTTAAATTACCGAGAAGTCATAGTTCTTGAGATTAGATCGTGTCAAATTATAGTGACTTTTCGACGTGTCATACTATTGCATTAGGGTAATTTCATGACAATACTTAAATGTAAGCACCTACACAGTTACAAAAAGCATATTGCACACCTTGTCCAAAAAGAAAAAATTTCTGGATATTAGAAGATAATGGTAGCTTAAGTTGTTGTATGTATTAATTGAATTATTAGTATTGTGCTAGATCTTTTATAATATTGGGTCCATTAAATGCCGAGAATAGTGGTAAGAACGCCAGCGTGTTGCAATGAGACCGAAGGCCGAATAAATGAGGTCATCTTACAACTAAACTCGGGGAAGGTAACCCTCAAGAAGTGAGGAATATTATGAAATAAAACTTGATACCGATCGCAAGATTGATTACATCGTTTGGCCATTGTGCTAGTTTTTGAACAAATACCAATTTGGTGATTTAGCGTCTTGTAACTTATTTGTCTTCCTGCGATTTCCTCTGTAGATCAAATGAAAGCGATTTGATACCCTTGAAAATGTCCAAACAACAGTGACCACGAAAATTTACATAAAAATTCATTGTAAACGATGTATCGAAGCTAAGGGGAAGTAAAGTGTAAAAGTTTGGTTTCTTTTTGGACAGAGGATGTAGTTTTAGTTTTAGATCAAAAATTGCTTCAAAGTTTTGACCCAAATTGTACAAGGCTCGTTTTTAAAGTACACAATTCTATTTTTACATGAACGCCCGGACCTTAATCTACTTTTCAACATAATTTCTACCTATATTAAGGATCTTCTCGTATCGTAAGATCAGTTTCTGTATTCTATCCCCATAAAAATCTGCAGCCTGGTTTGCTAAACACTGCAGCACGGCCGTTTTGGCGTCGTTATCGGTGTAGCACCGATGACCGCCATGGTGCTTCTTTAAGTGTAGAGACAAGTGGTAGTCACTGGGCGCTAGGTCAGGGTTATACGTAAGATGATCAAGTTGTTCCCAGCCATATGACGCAAAGCGATCTTGGGTTCGATGAGCCACTTGTGGACGAATATTGTCGTGATGCTAAACGATCCCTCTACTGAGCACGCCACGCCTTTTTTTTGAATTGACTGCCCGACAAAGTTTATTTAAGGTTTCACAATATGTCTTAGCATTTACTGTGTCTCTCCGAGGCAAAAAATCCAGTGCACATCATTTTTCAGGCTGAAATTATTTGCTTGAACTTCACTTTCTTGGATGCGTTCTGCCATAATCTCATAGAGAACACTTCTTGAAACTCGAGTAAACACATTACCACACAACAGCTTGTTGACTAATGCCAATTGCAAAGTCGTTTTTGTGTTTGCGAATCATCTTCGTCCAACAATGTTTGCAATTCCACATCTTCGTATTATTTTGGCGGTTTTCCACGTTCCTTGTCCGCAACATCGAAGTCGCCACTTTTGAAACGCCGAAACTATCGTTCACACGTATCTTGCGATGGAGCATGTTCACCATAAGCTTCTCGAAGTAATCGGTATGATTCAACAGCAGTTTGCTTCAAATGAAAACAAAAAATTAATGCTGTCCGCGAATGCTCTTTGTTCGGTATAAATTTCGACATATTGAACACAACAACACCACACTATACACACACTTTTCCAATTTATCACTCGTGCGCGTCTGACACTTGTTGATGACACAACAAAATGGCGCAGTGTCAAATCTTTATAGCACAAACTGTATCTGTTGTCTGAAATCCGCATTTCATACTTGTACACCTGGTAGATAATGATGAAATCGTAAAGCGTCTGTTTTTCTCGAACTTTTTTATGAACTTCCTCACCAGGTCATCATTAACGCCGAACGGTACCCCATTTAGTCTCTCATCGTGCACGTTTGTATGACCATCTTTAAATGCTCTAACCCATTTTCCTATCATTTCACGTCTCTTGCATTTAAGAAACGAATTACAGCGCATATTTAACAATCTGCGAGGTGTCCAATGGTCTGAGTCATTTTAAACACATGTATAAACAAACTTAAAATCGGACGAATGCTTCTGTGATGGCGTCTATAGCTAATCAGTAGATGCAGGTACTCAAGATGCATGCGCGACTTTCGACTGCAACGCTGCAGCGGCTATATTTCAAACCGGTACTTATTTAAAAAACGTGACTCGTGCTTTGCTGTTACTAAAAGTTATTATTTTTAACTTACCCTTATAATATACATCGGATAGGCCCAGAGTAAAACTGATGATATAAAAAACATTAGTGGCACTTTGGAATTTCCAGCTCTTCCGAAAAGCAGGCCCCATATTTCACTTACTGGAGGAAACCAGCCGGACCTCCTTTTAATAGCATTATGGAGGACATCAACTATATCCATGTGTCTATGTCCCACGGCTAAGTTCAGGGGCGTCTTGTCGTTTTTGTCTTTTGGTTCCAGATTAATGTCATTCTAGAAAATAAATTGAAAAATATACAGGTATCTCTAATGATGTCACCTCACAAATGCAGCACATGTAAAAGTTAATTAATAAAATATATATAACCTTTAACCGCTAACCCTTTCAGTTTTGTTGACATTTGTTTCTTCAGTAATAGTTCCTAACAGTGCGGCATTGGATTAACGTCATTTCGAATTACTTTATTTACCCTTTTGTGTAGACGATAATAGAAAAAAAATAACAACATCGTCAGATCTTAGTGTTTTGAATCAATCCGACTTTAAATTTCTGCTGCATAATAGATTGATCAGGAATGTAATCCTACCCCAGCAACATGGATTTTATGAAGGAAGATCTACTTCGACAAATTTACTGTTTATCACTAAAACACTGCAGAAGTCATAGATAACGAAGCTCAAACAGACGTTATCTATCTGGACTTCACAAAAGCTGTTGACCAACTGGATCATTGCCTCTTGCTTCATAATGATCAGAACCTGGAGTATCTTACTGATTGAACTCTTTACTTCGTATGTGACAAGTCGTACACAATATGTTCAGATATACGAAAGAAAGGCGTAGTATTACCCTGTCACGTCTGGTGTTCTCCCAGGTTCTGTTCTGGGATCTCTCTTTTTCAACTGATTTATAAAGGACAACGCACTTAATATTGACGTAAACTTTTTGTTTCATGTAGAGAATGTTTCCAATACATTTTCAGTACTCGGTAGCCGATATTTTTATATCGCTAGTTAGTCAATTCAACGATTTAGGTGTACTTTTTAACTCCAAACTCTCTTTCACCCGCCACATTGATAAAAATATCGTTGATGCATCTAAGGCTTGTGGGAGCACACAAGAATTTTGTGTGTTCACACACATCATCCTTTACTGGGGACCTTACACAGGGAAAAGAAAAACGGGACTGCGGAGCTGAACTGGACGAGAGAAGCACAAGACAGAAACATATGGAGTAAAATGAGGGAGACCTATATTCATAAATGGACGGACGATGTGAGACTTTGAGATTGAGAAAGGATAATATAGTAGTAAGTATTAGGGTACACTCTAGTTAAGGGCTAATGATATAACTTGCTTCCTAGTTGGGCGTCATTTTTATAGATTATCCTCTAGCTGAGCGCCATTTTTAAGAATTCTTTCCACTTAAGATTTAATATCTAAAATGTACTTTTTTTCAAGTATGTAGTATTTAATTCTGAAAATCTTAAGTTTACATATTTTTTCATACCTTTTCACAAAGCAACTTTACACAACTTAAACTTCCAGACAGACAAGCTAAATGTAGCGGTGTCGATCCAAAGTGATCGGGTTTTTGTAAATTAGCTCCAGAATACATTAGAAGTTTTAAGAGATCGGGATGACCTTTATAGGCTGCCCAATGCATTGCTGTGTCGCCATTGATGTCAACTAGGTGGTTAAAAGCACCTAAAAAAATGGTATTGTAGTAGGACTGTGTGTCTTAATTTGATGATATATTGCGATTTTGAAAACTATAAGAGATATGAAAACTATTTTTTATATATACTCATATATTCTTACTTTAGATATTAACACTATACTTATCACTGTATAAACTTGCTATTAGTGTAACAATAGTATAAGTCACAGATAAACTACCCTGAACTAATATGAACCAAACACTTACTTCTAATCTTAAACAGTAAAAATCTCTCTAGCAATTATAGGCAACGCGAATTTTTTATCTTCGCTGACCTACTTAAAAGAACTTACCCATTCCTAGCAAGTAAGCTGCAGTAGCAGTTCTGCCAAACATGCAGGCTGTCATTAAAGGGGTTAGCCCCTTAAAATCTGCCCCGTTTACAGCTACTCCTGCTTGGAGAAGAACTTGAACCACTGCGGCGTGTCCTAGAAAATAATTGGACAGAATTGTGAGCAGGCTAGTGCAAGCAAAGAAAATGGATTGAAGAGGAAATAGACCATTTGGAAAATGTTTATAAAAAAAACTGGTCAAGTGCAAGTTGAACTTGCACAATTAGTGTTCCGTACGCTGATTGCTTTTAAAATAAAAAATGTTGTTACGGTGGTATAAAAATGTTCAGTGACTTCACAAAACACACCCGAAATGAGTTTTCAACAAAGTTTGTTTCCAATCTTTTCTGAGAATTGTTTACCTTGAAATTTTTGTTTTTTTTTTTATATATCAGATAAATTATTAAATGTAATGCACTCGTGATAATTTTCGTTCAATCTACACCCCCTGGAGAATATTCCAGAATTTTTTCAAAATTTTCTCTCAGTACTTTTCGAGATAGGGTGGGGGGCAGCGATTTTTAGCGATTTTTTAAAAATAATACAAAGAAAAGTGTGCGCAAGTATTATATATATATATTTTTTTACTCGTGTTTTCACAAGCTTTCATTTGACACCACACTCGATGACCTACTAAAAAATTTTTTTTTTCGCTTCCGATTTCACTCCCCAAAACTAACCCCTTAAGTAAAAATTTGACTTTCAAAACTACACGGCTTTGATGAGGCCATCGATTCCTATATTATTACCAAATTTCAACTTTCTACGACAAATAGTTTCGGAGAAAATCGGGTGTGACAGATAGACAGACAGTCAGGCAGACAGACGGACAGACAGACAGACAGACACCGAAGTGATCTTATAAGTGTTCCGTATGGAACATTAAAAATAACACTTTGAAACTCTATAAAATTGTATTTAGTCCAGCCGAAATAAATTGTATAAAAACCGTATTGAGCGAATTGGACATTCAGAAGGTGCTTGATTTTATCAAAGAAAATTTGAAGACATCAATGAGTCTTTACGATGTTGCTTAAAAGTAAAAGTCAAGTTTGTGTTGAATCACCCGTCGTTAATAACCCGATTTAGCATCTTTTTTCTCAACTTTATTTATCGATAAACGAAAAAATAAAAATAAAATATTACCAGTGATCTTATAAGTGTTCCGTACGGAACACTAAAAAGAAGACAAAAGAATAGTATCTATTCTGAAGCATACAAGTGCACATAGCTCTCCCCAACTGCTCTACCCTGAAAAGATATAAAGAGTAAGCATATATAATGGATATCTCGATCCTTAATGTTACCTTTTCTACATGCCCAATGTATTGGTCTTGGTCCTTGCGTCCCCAAACAAGGTAAGTCAATTGGAGCACCTCTATCTATAAAAAATCTCATCAAATCCACATTGCCATCTAAAGCTGCCCAATGAGCAGGAGTGTAACCCCATTCGTCCCTATCCCTCAGGACTTCTACACCATATTTTTCGACATATTCTTCTACCTCTGTAAGTTCCCTAAAAAGTATTCGTTATCAGTTATAAACATATTTTTTTAGCAGTAGCTTTTTTAACTTGGTAGGTCTTTTTGCTGTAATATTCACTGTTCAACTGATACACCTCCATAAAATTTAAAAATCTATATTTCATTGAATTACGATCCATTATCTATAACTTTTAACAGATTTATATCTTACCCGCCTTTAACCAAATCAAAAATATTCCTATGACTTTGCTCTGCTATATCTGCAGTATCAGAACCATCTTTTTCATGGTTCTCAGAGGCCGCAGGATGTTCCGCATCGGCGACCATGTTGCAGGAAGTCTGTTGGGGCAAAGCCCAAACACTGCGGGCTATGCCAGGACTAGGGTACACTTTATAAAGCAGCGTAGTGGTTGGAAGAGGCCCCAGTATTATTTGGTTACAATTTTGATGGGACTTAGTTACAATAACCTCAAAAAGCGTTTGACTGTTTGTTGTCAGAGAACTTATTAGGGTTTTGTATTGATCCCGCTCTATTCCTGACGCTTTGTTCGGTAAAGAGCTTGCTTGCAGGATAAAATGTCAGGGTCGTATTTGGTAATTTTACTGGAAAAATGTAAAATGTATAGAGCAGTGGTTCCCAACATTTTTTAATCGCGACCCTTTTTAGATTAAAAATGTTTGCGACCCCCCTTCCCATCCGCCATATTGGATCAATAAAACAAAAAATAAAGGATTTGAAAAAATATATTTTACGACTTAACAGTGGTGATAGAACGAACAACAAGTGGATTTAATGGCAATAACAGAAACAAAAAAGAAAGGAAAAGGGATTAGGAAAATCCATAAAGGCTATTGGCTAATCTGGTCTGGAGTAGAAGAAACAGAAAGAACAGCAAAGTGAGTGGAACTGATAATAGCACCAGGTTGGT
The DNA here is from genome assembly GCA_019049505.1 of Pachyrhynchus sulphureomaculatus. Taxonomy (NCBI): domain Eukaryota; kingdom Metazoa; phylum Arthropoda; class Insecta; order Coleoptera; family Curculionidae; genus Pachyrhynchus; species Pachyrhynchus sulphureomaculatus. Next base: position 184,974,784 of record CM032449.1, read on the forward strand.
TGAAAAACGTGACAAAAAAGAAATATGTAGACGAAAGAATTCTGGTAATCGATATGGAGGCAAGGAAGGAGAACACTTATACAATAATCATCATATATGGGGCAAGCGAAGACGCGAGTAAAGAAGAAAAAGACAAGTATTTTGGAAAGCTGCAAGTAGAGATAGACGATGCACACGAAAAGCTCATAATCGGGGGAGACCTAAATGGACGTGTAGGAAATAACAACAAAGGATACGAAAGAATAATGGGAGTGAAGGAGAAGCAATGAAGAATAATAACGGAGAAAGAATTATAGAAATGTGCACGGAAAATGATCTAATAATAACAAACACAAAGTTCAAACACAAGGACATTCATAAGTTCACTAGAGAAGAACCAAGTAGAAAGGAAAAGTCCATAATTGACTAACTCCTGGTACGTAAATGGTACTGGAAGTATGTGAAAGATGTAAAAATATCAAGAAAAGCAGAAATTGGCAGTGACCATTACCTTGTCAAAATAAAACTAATAACAAACCGGGAAGAAAAAGGAGACAAAAGAAGAAAGGAACTAAAGGAGAAAATAAAAAGTTATAAATTCAAAGAGGAAACCCATAGAAATAAATACCAAGAAATCCTTAGGGAAATACTAAGGGGACAGAATGGAGACGAGACAGACATGGCGGACGGAACACTGAAACAACTAAGAAAGAAGAAAGACTATAGCATGAGAAATATGAAGGACAAAAATGGAAACATAATAACAGATAAAGTCAAGATAATGGACAGATGGAGTGAACACTTTCACGAAATAACAGAATCAGATATCACAAAGGTACAGATAACCGAAATGAGAGAAGAAAGAGGGCCTGCAGAATTAACTATTTCCGAAGATGAGGTCCATGAAGCCATAGCGAAATTGAAGGCAGGTAAAGCAGCTGGAATCGACGAAATCTACCGGAAATGCTGAAAGCTTGGAGGCAGAGGGAAGAACAGATTTCACTAAGTTGTTAAACAAGATCGTAAAAGAAAAGAGAGTACCCAAGGAATGGAACACTGGTATTATCCTGCTAATCCATAAAAAAGGAGACGTAAGAGAGTGCTAACTATAGAGGCATAACATTAATGAGTCTACCAGTCAAAGTACTCGCTAGAATAATAGAAACCAGAATAAAAGACCAGTTAGAAAACTCTCTAGAAGAAACCCAGTATGGCTTTAGAAATGACAGGAGTACACAGGACCCCATGTTTGTATTAAGGCAGAGTATAGAGAAGTGCATAAGTAAAGATAAAGAATTACATATAGCTTTCATCGACTTAGAAAAGGCATTCGATAGAGTGAGACGAGTGGATGTATGCGAAAGCCTACAAAGATGTGGAGTAGACAGAGAAATAACAAAAGTAATAAACGATACAACAAAAAATAGTGTAAGAACAAATAATAGAGGGTCAAGAGATTTCGAAATAACAAACGGCCTAAAACAAGGATGTGTGCTGCGTTCTTTATTATTCGCAATAATGCTAAACAAGGCAGGGAGAATGCAAAAAATCGAAATATCAGAATTACGTTTTGCGGACGACATGGCGATAATAGCAGACACAGAGGAAAACTTACAGCACAATCTAAACAATCTGAACGAGGAACTGAATAATATAAATATTCTTATATACAGAAATTTTAATTCGTTCTCTGTTACCCTGTAGAGTATGATGCACCAAGTGTCCATCTGCGTAGATATGTAAGTTCAAGAGAATTTCAAGAACTGCAGGATCGATGTTATTTCAGGTGAGTAAATTTTCAGAAGCATCTCACAAGGAAGGTTTAAAACCACTTAAAATATTTGGTACGTCGCCGATGATATTGTGTTGATAACAGATCGTGTAGACCATGCGTATTACATGATAAATACCATAAACACAACGCAACATGTAGAATCAAATATACAGTCTGTCAAGTAAGAACGTGTCTGCAACAATCCAATAATTCAACAAAAAAACGGTAGAGGGAACTATTGTCTACGATGCATTTTAGTAAAAGTGTCAGTCGATTCTAATCTTTCACCGAAATCACGCAAAATCCAAAATTCACTTGTTTACGCGTCGGTTCGAGGTAGTCTTTCTTTGTTCCCATCCAAGGAAGTTTAAAATGACATATTCTACGGCCGCTGAATATATTAAAAAGTCGGTATCGTTTGTGAAGAAGTGGGGAAATAATTTTAATGAAAATGTTGACGACTTGCCAAATCGTGGCTCGGTAGGCAAAGTCACTCCGAAAGTTGAAAAACGAATCTTGTCTTTGTTTTCACGGGACCCGAAATTGACGCTGCGTCAACGAGCGGCAAAATTTAGAAAATTGGGTTTTAATGTGTCCCATGAGACCATTCCACAACATCTTCGTGCTCATGATGTCAAATTCCGAAACACATTGAAGAAACCTTTGCTAGGCGAAAATCATGTCGCGAAGCGCCTCGCTTGGGCCCACGATAAGATACTAGAGTGGCCCTCACAATCACAAAGCTCAGGGGAAAGACTGAGGGCTTTGACGCAGTTGTCTCGCAAGATTCAAAAAATTTGCAGAATATGCAGAAAATCTCGTTGAAGATCCAGGCGATTATTAATGCAGAAGGTGAGTGGACAACTTACTAACGTAATTATGCCGTTGTTAGCACACTAAAGAATAGGTTGATGGCAAAAAATGATCTTCAAACACATTTTTTTAAGAATACGTTCTTACTTGACAGACTGTCAATTTGCGAAGACACAGTTCATGACAAATTTTGTACTCAGTCATCACATCTCAATCGATGATAAAGAACTCGAACAAGTCACTGCTTATAAATATTTGGGGTACGAAACCAAGATACGCAGAGACAATCAAACATGAATTACACCGAAGAAAAAGTCTCTCATGAGCAGCATTTGGGAACTTACGTCATATATTCAAATCAGATATTCTGGTGTGCCTTAAAAGAAAAACCTTTAATCAGTGTGGTGCTATCCGTTCTCACATATGGAGCTGAGACACTAACACTAACTAAAAAATCGATAAATGAAGGCTAGCGCAAAGAGCCATGCAACGTTCCATCCTAGCAAAGGACAAAATTCTTAACGCTGTTATAAGAAGTCGAATAGAAGTAACCCATGCGGTGGGCTGGATAATGAGGTGAAAGTCGAGCTCGGCAGGTCATGTATTGAGGACTCGGGACAATAGATGGACGAAGAAAGTGCTGGAGTGGAATATCAGACAAGAAGCCTATGGAAAGGGAGAAAGACGCTCACAAGATGGTCTGATGATTTGAATCGAGTTGCTGGAAACTGGATTCAAGCAGCTTAAGACTAAAGCAACTGGATTAGAATAAAGGAGGCCTATATCCAGTAGTGGACGTTGCAAGCTACGTGAGGATAATGATGAATGCAATAGAGCGTAACTGTTAAAAATATTCGAAGGGACAAAATAGTACCACTTAATTCGCTTTGATAACATTTATTTATTTTGTTTAGAAAAATAAATAAAAACAAACATGAAAAAAGGCAACAATATTAAATACTGATTGGTTATACATTCATATATAATTACATTAAAAGCTATATAGTTATTACATTTTTTTAAAATTATTTACAAAATAAATTATATTAACAAAAATATTCGGGCTTATTTTCTCTATATAATAAATATCAAAATTACCTAACAGAATTAAATAATAATAATAAACAATCTTATAGTTTTTCCCTGTTATAAGAATGAAGAATCTAACTTTGGGATACCAATTAAAATAAATAAACGTTTACCTAAAATTATATTTTACAAATTTACTTGCAGATTTTTATTCGACTAGACAACACATGGCTTTAAGTATAAAAAATCACAATTATTATTATATATAAAAAATATTAAAACGTGCTTTTGTGTAGATATATAAATGCCTTGTGTACCAGCTATTTAATTGATTTTTTAATGGTGTAAAGGCGTAGGTTCACGCAAGTAGAAGCCAAATACTGGCTGTCCTATTAAATTTTGAAAATAACTACTCTTTATTTTCTATTCATAGAAACAGTAATTACATTTCACCCCATTGACGATAACTTCCAAGTTGTTAACATTGATAACTCACCTTTATTCCTCTTCAGGAAACACATAAATTTTACCTTAAGCTTGTTGTAACTTATAACATATACTTTTTACGGAACTGTCAGAAGCAGAAGTCGAACAATACTGTATAGTTGAGATATTCTGTATATTTGCTCGCTGTCTATATTTTTCCAAGGACTTCAATCCTGTGACTTCTTGGAGGCAAGTCTCCATCGTTTGCCATTCTGTGCAAAACTCTAGTTAATGTTGTACACATATCTTGTGCTCATTACTCAGGAAAAGATAATCCAGCTTAGATGTGAGTTCACAATAGTATACTGAGAATATAATTCGAACGTACAAACAAATATGGTAATGAAGTAGGTCCAATATAGGGCGCCAATTACAATTGTGTCATCACGAAGTAATTTAGTGAGTCTTTGTTAATAAAGTAATTAAAATTACTACAAAACAAATTTTTAGCTGTTCCCCTTATAGGTTATTATGACTTTCAATGGAATGCAACCGACAACATTAGGATCAGTAGGAGCCAGTATGAAACACCATCGAAAAATGGATATTAATAACAGAAGTATTAATGCCAATACTGTCGTAATCAGACTAACCCTTATGACGAGACCGTTTGACAACTGAAGTTTTTGATTTGATTTGCGGAATATCTTTTAATTAAGGAATTATGGGGTCTCCAAATGTACACTAGGTTATTTTCAAAATTGTATAGAACATGCGTTTTTTCCCTCTAACTGATTAAAAAGTAAGCCTTAAGATTCAGTGAATATTATATCCTGCATTTCCCTTCAATCTTTTTCAATATTTTAAATTTCTAAAAAGCAAGAAACAAAATGGTAAATACATCAAAAATGTTATTCATGTCTTGATATACTTTCAATTACATATAATTACAAAAGAAATACGATAGAAAAGTAAAAATAAAATAATTTAAGTATAGTGCGTTACTGTTACGTACCATGCATTGCGTTTTATAAATATTACAAATACATTACATATAATGAGAATGATCTTAAAATTATAAAAAAGGCAGTTACAAAAATCTGTATATATATACTTTTGGTTAACATCGATATAATCTTATTGTCTGTTTGACACCAATATAAGGTTTCAAATATTAAATTCATGGGACAGTATACTCTACATACATACATATATATATATATATATATATATATATATATATATATATATATATATATATATATATATATATATATATATATATATATATATATATATATATATATATATATATATATATATATATATATATAATAATAATAATATTAATTTCTATTAATAATACATTTTTTATAAATTTTTCTATTTACCGTTCCACTAAATCACAATAATTTTAAAGTGGCTTTCTATCACAGCGAATAAAAAAATATGCATTAATTTTTATATTTTATCATACTGAAGTGCCAAATACGTTCAATTTTTAAATGGCAACAAATTGCTTATTCATTTGATATTCACACCATTGCTAGCTATTCCCAACCATTGTTTAATGAAGTTCGTTTAAAAATTCTTGATTAACATCTCTCACTATGAGATCAGCTCGAAGCAGGGAATAGACTCAGAAATCTCAGGGATAAGCAAAAATTTCGTTAAGTAAATTAAAATCACACGTATACTATTTATGTAGTGGTCTCAGGGTACAAAATATTCAAAATACTAACATAAGAACCGGTCAAGAAACCTAAAAATCCTAAAATAACTATACCGATATTTTTCCATAACATCCAATCGCTCCTTCCGAACTTATCGGGCCAAAAAGTTACTATCTCGATCAAGGGTGGAAAAATAATTGCCAAGGCGCTGCTACTAAATGCACCGACCAATGAAATCACAGCTCCTAAATTGGGAATTGCTACAGCGAAGACGAACGTTATAAAAACTAAGGCTGTACGGGTTATGTATTCGGCATACCGTTTCATTTCTTCATCGTCCGTAATGTAGCTTTCTATTTTGGGCCATATAATGTTGAAGGGCACGTAGAACTGGAGGCTGTATGACAGAAGTATTGCTATGGCCATCATGAGTCGGACCGATTGAGCTAATCTGTAAAAGAAAAAACAGATTTTTATTATTCTGACGTATATTAAATTTGTTTTTAACCTCTGACTCCAACTTTCTTTTACTTTTCTCGTTGAGCAAATTAGTGCCAAAAAGAATCATTCTCTGAGACTTCTTATTTTTTTTTGTATTTTAGGATTCTGAAAAACATATTTCCCCAATACCATCATTCCTGTATGACGTTAAAGAACTAAGGTAATATTTACATTATGATCCATTAAAAATGAATATACTTTTAATACTTAATAACGAATAGTGGTAGATTATATGATATTAAATTATATAACAATCAAGTAACTGCCTCCAGAGTCTGAAATTTCTTATAAATATTTTGAGACACTTTAAGGACGGCGCACATGAGAGAAGGGCGATTCGTGTTTTAAAAGGTTAAATATTATATTTGCTAGAAAACATGACTCATCAAAGTCATTAATTATACTTACACCTCGTCAGGAGGCAATAATAGAGTGACGCTTCCCAAAACAGCCCTGTCTCCATACTTTAGATAACCAAAAAAGCCTACTGCAGTATAAAGGAGGGCAACGATGATCATTCCTTTATTAAGGACGCCATTCCACCCTCCAAAGTCTTGAGGATTTTTCATGTTGTTTTCTAAAGGTAATACCTAAAAAAGAGAACATATACTTTGGAAAGTTTTAATAACATAACCAAGTTAAGACCTGGACTTATTATTTGATAACAATATGTTATTTCACCTATACTTAATTTTTAGGTTACATATGTTACGATATGGAAAAACGTTGCCAAATAGAATGCTACGAATTAAGTGCCTTAAGTCTACAAATCATTTTCTTATTTACTTGAGGTTAATTTTTAACCTTTCACGCACTAAAAGTTTCCTTAAGAGATACAAGGTACAATATTGCTCAATTTTCTGTGAAGTAGTTTGGATATCTGGTCTGCAGTTTTAAGTGGAAAGTTTGTCGGTATAAATAAATCTGTGATGAAATAGAAAAAAGTATAGGAGTTTATAAATACTTACAACACCAATCCCTTCGAATGCATAAATGGCTGTACCAAAATACAAAGGTAACTGTCCCCAACTAGAAAAAGCATTCATGCTCGATACTGGTGGTAGACCCTGTAGCATATAGAAAAAAGTTATGACTAATCCTGTAGTCATAATTATTGAGGCAAACAATGAAGCCGGAGTTAGATATTTGAGACTTTTTACCCAATTGAGGAGGATGAGGGGAATAAGAAGCATGACTAGATACCTAGAATTAAAAAATGCAGAATTAATACACTGGTACAAGAAATCAACAGATATTTTTCTCTACCAGGGTCATTCAATAAATAAAGAGATAATTGGTCTCAGCTTAAACCCATTTAACGAAACTGTTCCATACTTCTAGGAGTGCAAGTTGGCAACCTTGTGATGAGTTTTAATCAGCTGTTCGATCATATAATGTGAACATAACTCAAAATATCCAGTGCACTTTAGAAGAGCAGCATTCTGTCATCAGATTTTTAGTAGCAGAAGGTGTTAAGCCAAGTGAAATACATTTTGAAATGTTATTGCAATAAGGACAAAGTTGCATGAACTGTGCGAACGTTTACAAATGGATAGATCGGTTGAAAGTTGGCCGAATAAGTGTGTGTGACGAGCAGCGAAGTGGACGTTCAGTCGAAGTTTCCGGTCCCTCGTTGGAATCGAGGACTGATGGACTTGTTTGTGATAACAGAAGAATTACTATTGAATTGATAGCTCAGGAGGTTGGGGTAAGCGTTGGAACTGTTCACAATAAAAAAAAAGATTCAAGAACTGGGTTGGGAGGTCTTGCCTCATTCTGCATACAGTACAGACCTGACTAGATGTGATTTTTACCTGTTCGGACCTCTCAAGATGCCCTATGTGGAAAGAGGTTCACCCACAATGAAGAAGTGAAGGAAAAAGTGCAAGAGGGGCTTCGACGTCAACCCAAAGAATTCTTTGCCACAGAAATCAAGAAGCTAGCAGAAAGGTGGGACGAGGGTATTAACGTTGTAGGGGGGAGAGATTATATCGAAAAGTAGGTCAAATTTTGTAGCAATTCAATAAACCGTTGTTGAGCTAGAGCTATTTACCTCTTTACTTATTGAATGACCCTCGCATTATTTGTCAGTCGACCAATCTATTTCTCGTTTTATGAGCACAGCGCACGTGCTGCAAATATTATATCTGTTGATATATCACTGAAGGTTTTATATTTTTTACTTACCAATAAACAGGTACGTCTACATAATAATGCTTAACAACTTCCTGGAGGTTGGCAGCAACGAAAACAAAATAAACACAACAGAAACCCATTTGTGTCATAAAAAGAAACATATTAATGAGTAATCTAAAAAAAAAAAGAAAAAAATATAGTGATAGTGATATTTGCCAAACAAAGATAGAAATTAAATTTCCCAAAAATGATAGATTTATTTGAAGACGTTACAAAAATTGCACCATCTAACAACTCTGCGATGCAATTGTAGATTACCATTAGAAAAATCATACGTACTTGGCAATTTTGGCATATTTCTGCAAAAACTCCGGTCCAGTTCTAAATGAAGCTTCAACAACTTCTGAAAAGTTTAAGGATGGCGTTTGAGTTCTTCTGCAAAGTTCTCTGGAACACCCCACCAACATGTGCATACAGTGAGTACATATTATACCCATAGCCATGGTACCGAATAATCCTATAACCTAAAAATCAAAGAAGTGTTAGTGTTTAAAATTTTTTATTTCTTATCACGGTATGTTGGTTAGTCAAAAATGGAAAGTTAGATGGTCCAGCCAAAGGTACGGTGAACTATTTCAAGGATCTCCATTTTCAAGGATCAGTGTAAATTTATTTGCTCTGCCTATTAATAATTGACTTACCCATCCTGCATTTCGAAAAGCATCCGGCATAGCTAAAATTCCCGTTCCAATATTTCCTTTTAACAAATGCACCATCGTATCAAAATTGCTTGTCGGATGTTCGACGTTGCGATTGCACAACGGATCATCATCATCGGAGACCACGTTTTCAAGATCAACGACTGAAGCGCCACCTTGGTATTCGGAGTCAAGCAGGCGTTGTTTTTCGTCACTTTTGGTTTTGGTTGACATCTTGGAAGACTTAATTGGTTGTGTCGGTTGTGTAGAATCCTGTAAGTATTTAAAATCTTGATTACTATGTTTGCTGGTATGGGTTTATGTTTTCGTGCATTGGATAAAACGTAGCTAGAGCGAAAAACAAAAAAAAAAGCAGAAAACAATGAATCAGAAGGCGTTACAATCACTTTAAAGTAAAGAACGCTCCCTGAGGAAACACGAGAGACATAAACAGAACAGAATAGATGGGTATATTCTTCCTTAGAGACACGTACATGCAATTTGCAATATTACCAGTCTCTAACTATGTAACGATATCTACGGAATCCATGCCTGACAAAAAAATCAATGACACCTGTAAATATAGGAGTTAGTATGTTAGTAATCGGTCTTTATACCGACGCGGAAGCAAATAAGTGATGTGACCCTTTTTCGAACTTCTTTTAGCCATTCCATTTGAGAGTGATTGTTATTCAAATTAAAATTAATAGTAGTATATTTCCACAAAGAATATTCCATAAAAGATTAGAGTTGATTATCTTTTATAACATAATATAATGGCAAACAGAAAGATTTATTAGACAAACAAAATATTATTTATTAGGTCATTAGGTAATAATTTAACAGATTTTTATGTTCTAACAATATTTCATCTATTTTCTTACGAGATATTGAAATATTATTTATTCGCATTAAAATCTGTATAGAGTATTAACCTTATTGAAAGTAAATAGAACAATATATCAATAATTAACATAAATATTTTGCTATCCACTGGTTTATTATTTTGCTATTTAATGTTTTCCTTGTGTTGTTTTAACATTATTGTCTGTAAAAAGTGACGATAATAGTTGCTACGAGGGCCTCCTTTTAAGTTTTTACAAACACTAGATGGCGCTAGTGAAATGTGACATTATCATTGTTGTAAAATTTGACATTTGTTATTATTAAAACTGTGGCCGGTCCGAAATTGGCCGAGTAAGCGCTTAAAAAAAAACAGTTTTGTGAACAAATGGAAATTTTACGTGAAGATTTTCGTTGGACGATTTTTTTATGTTTTTAGTAAAGGAGTAATTCAACACCAATACCTCGAAACGCTTCGTTCAACTTTTGGTAATGAATCACCATCAAAAAAGACTGTTTACAATTGGTCTGCAGAATTTCGTCACGGTCGTGCTTCCGTCAACGATGAATTTCGTGAAGGTCGACCAAAATCGATTGTTGTATTCCAAAAAACATCGAAGCTGTGCGCAACATGATTAGAGAGGATCGTTTTGTGACTTACCGTGAGATAGAGGCATCCTTAGGCCTATCGAAGACTGCAGTACATTGGATTTTACATGAACATTTAGCTGTGAAAAAGAGCTGTTCCCGATGGATTCCGCATAATTTGACCGAAATTCAAAACAGGCTCGTGTCAATTGGCGTAAGGAAATGCTCAAAAAATTCGACCTAGGGCATGCAAAATCCGTATACAACATCGTAACAGGACACGAAACTTGGATATATTCGTACGAATGGAAAGCTAAGCCACAATCAATTGTTTGGGTGTTCCAAACAGTTGATTTCTAACCAAAGTGGTTCGTTCGCAAGAAAATGATCGCTTGTTTCTTTGGTTATACTGGACATGTTGTAATCATTGCGTTAGAAGATTGAAGAACAGTTAATGCTGAATGGTATACAACAATTTGTTTGCCAGAAGTCATCGATGAAATCAGGAAAAACAACCGAAAACGTCCCATCATTCTTCATCATGACGAGGCCAGCTCTCACACAGCACGTCAAACAATTGATTTTTTTGTACCCGCATGGCAAAAAAGAAGCTGTTGAATCCTTCCAGAACCATGTTTTTGAGGTACCAAATGGAAAAGATGTTTCGAGAATTGGTTCGAATGCATGCCTTTCGCGAATATTTTGAGAAAAAATGATCAAAATTTTTTTTTTTTTTCATTGTTTTTATAAAAACTTAAAAGGTAGCCCTCGTATGGTTCAAAGCTGGTTTCATTTCTTCCTTATATTATGGTAGTATTAGTGGTATATTATGGTAGACTGTGTGTTGTTCAAGTCAATTAATTTTCACTTGATGATGATGACATACATGAACGTGTCGGCCTATAATTTACAGTCAGTAAAAGAAATTCCTTTTTTTAAGGTAATTGTGGGCACCCCTGCAATCAATGCTTTCTAAAAAGAAATTTACTTCTAACCTTATTTAAGGTTAAATATGGTAGCACATTATCGAGCACGAGTGTTGCATACGGTTCACGCTTCGATCCAAAAGGTCCGGAAAATGGGGTCTACAGCAGCAGTTTTTTTTTAAGTTAACATACAATGTTAGCTTCTTTATAACATTTCCTCCATTAAATGCCTAGTGACAGTGTATTTCGACCAAAGGTTGAACAATAAATTCGGACAAAGAGCTGTGATTGAGTTTTTTGTTAAACAAAGCAACTGAAATGCATTAAATGTATCAATAAAAAACCGACCAAGTGCAAGTCAGACTTGCGTAATTAGTGTTCCGTACGATGATTGCTTTTAAAATAAAATAAAATCCTTACTTAGGCTAAGTTAATTAGATCCCTGACATCTTAAGATCCAATATGTATTTTCACGTTTTTTCTTAGTCAATAATGTAAAATAGTTATAGTATCTTAGCTACCTAATAGTCAATAAATCAATCTAGCTCAATCTAGAATCTATTAATAAAAGTGTAAAAAGCGTAAAACAAATATTTATTTACTACCTAAATATTTGTTTAATTATAAACAAATAAAATAAAATTCTTTTGCCTGAGAACTGGAGCTACGGGCGAGAAGTAATGCCCTGAAAAGTATATTAACAAAACCTCTACCATGTCAAGAAACATAGTTTTCATAGATTTTCTTATACCAGATAAATTACACAAATATACTAAAAAAAATTCTCTGTCTTTTAAATAAGACACATGTTTTCTTAAGTATTTTTTTATGCTGAATCCAAAAAAGTCATAAAAAAGACCACCATGAGGTTATTTCAGAAAACAAACTTAAAGTTGCCAGAAAACTGAAATGAACTGAAAAAAAAAAAAAATAATAAATAATGTAAAAATGTATAATTATTAAAGTTATGGAATGGAATAAAACTATTTTTTCGAACATCTTTAAATATTCTGAATCATAAAACCTTAAAAATATTAGGTTTTAGTGTTCATGTTCAAAAAACACACGCATACACCATCTTTAACTAAGCTACGTAGCAAAATGCTTTTTAAAAAAAATATGTGCAACCGCTAAATTAAGAAATTGTTTTTAATTCTTATTAATATTGAACAAAACTATTATTTTATTGCATTTATTTACTTAAAAAAGCATTTTACCTACCACATAGCATACTTGGAAGTGTTAAAAGTGGGTTTTTTATTGAAACTTAACATAAAAAACTTTATTTTTTTGATGTCAAGCCAGAATTAGGAACTTCAAAAAACACTGGAAATAATAGTTTTGTTCAATATTAATAAAAATTAAAAACCATTTTTTAATTTAGCACTTGAGCATATTTATGTTAAACAGCTTTTTGCTACCTAGCTAGTTAGCTAGTTAAAGGTGGTGTATACGTGTTTTTTGTGAAACATGAACTATAAAATCTAATATTTTTAAGTTTATATGATAAATGTAGATTCAGAACATTTAAAAATGTACGAAATAATAGTTTTATTCCATAATTTTAATGATTATACAGTTTTACATTGTTTAATAATTTTTTTTTTCAATTTAATACCTTTCTGGCAACTTTAAGTGTGTTTTCTGAAAAAACCTCAAGGTGAATGTCTTTTTTTATAATTTTTTTTGGATTCAACATAAAAAAATACTTAAGAAAACAGATGTCTCACTTAAAAGACAGAGAATTATTTTTTTTTGTATGCCTATGTTGTCAAACGCAATGCAGTTACCCTCCATCTACACTTTATGAAGAATATTCCATTTTTCAAAATTTTTGGGTCGGCAATTTTCGAGAAAAGAGGAGACAGCGATTTTTGGTAATTTTTTAAAAATAATACAACAAAAGTGCGGACAAATATTACATAATAAATATTTTCGAATTCGTGTTTTCACAAGCTTTCATTTGACACCACACTCGATGACCTCAATTTTTTTCACTTCCGATTTCACCCCCCAAAACAAACCCATTAAGGTAAAGTTTTAACTTTCAAAACTACACGGCTCTGATTGGGCCACCAATTCTTATATTTGTGTCATATTTCAATTTTCTATGTCAAATACGGGAATTGATTGAAAAGTTCGCGGCCTCACCAAAAAATAATTATAATATTTTTTATTATAGTACCCTCAATAAGTTCATACTTTCTTTCGTTGTCACAGTGTAAAATTTTGTTGCTGTAGAATTTGTGGTTTTTAGGTTAGAACGAGTTTAGTGAGACCAAGTGCAGCGTTTTTGGAAAAATGGAAATAATTGAACAATGTGCGGTCATCAAGTACCTTTTTAAAAAAAGATTAACACCAAAGGAGAACCACGATGATATGAAAACAACACTAGGGGACTCTGCTCTGTCATATACACTGTGAAAAAATGGGTTGCAGAATTTAAACGTGGACGAGAGAGCATCGAAGATAACTCTTGCTCAGGCCGACTCACGACGTCTACGACTGAAGAAAACATCGGCAAAGTGTGTCATCTCATATTGAAAGACCGTAGATTAACTATCAGGGAGATTGCAGACACTATAAGCATCTCGTATGAACGAACGCAAAAAATCATTGCCAACGAACTTGGATTTTCTAAGGTTTCCGCTAGGTGGATCCCCAGATTGCTTTCAGTTGGAGTTGTGTTTGGAGATGTTTGAGGCCGATCCGCAAGATTTTCTTAACAAGTTTGTGACTATGGGCGAAACCTTGGTTCACCACAACAATCCAAGCAGTAAAAAAAATCCGGTGAACCGACCCTAAAGAAAGCGAAGGCAATTCTGTCGGCTGGAAAAGTGATGGCGTCAGTTTTTTGGGATGCTAAAGGTGGTTATGGTAGACTACCCTACGAAAGGCGAAACAATAAACTTGACTTACTGTTGCATCCTTTTGCGTCGTTTACGTCGAGAAATTAAAGAGAAACGCCCAGGATTACTGAGAAAGAAAATTTTGTTCCATCAGGACAACGCTCGCGTTCACACGTCTGTTGAGTCTATGGCTCAAATTCGTGATTGTAGTTTCAAATTGCTGCCCCACCCGACTTAGTTTCCTGATTTGGCACCTTCGGACTTTCATCTGTTTCCAAACCTAAAAAAATCACCTCGGTGGCCAGAAATTTCCATCAAATGAAGAAGTCGAAGCTGCAGTTAACCAGTATTTTGAAGGCCTTGAGGAATCTTTTTTTCAAACAGGTGTGGAACCTTTGGAAAGCAGGTGGAAGAAGTGCATAGAGCTAGGTGAAGATTACGTCGAAAAATAAAAATATTTTTGTACGTATTTTATTTTGTTTTCTTGACTAGGCCGCGAACTTTTCAATCCATCCTCGTAGTTTCGGAGAAAATCGAGTGTGACAGATAGACAGACAGACGGACACCGAAGCGATCCCATAAGTGTTCCGTACGGAATACTAAAAATTAGATTATAAAGAGTGATTACTCGGGACGAATTGTTTAAGCGATTTCAAAGTTGTCGTAAAACCGGCGAGGAGGATGAGAAAAGGCAGGTAGTCCAAAAATCGAACTCAGTGAAGTTAGTATTCAAAAACTGCATGATTTTAACAAAGAAAACCAGAAGAAACCGTTTGTGAGATTGACTGAAGATGAATTTGGTATTTGACAAAGGACTAATTATGCATAATTTGTGTTTTTTTTTAATTATGAATTAATTCAGTAGTTGACATTTTGTAATTTCAAAATATATATATATATATATATATATATATATATATATATATATATATATATATATATATATATATATATATATATATATATATATCTGTTGTAATTATTGTTAATAATTAGTAACAGTGATGATGCATATATGATGTACAGACAATGTGATATCGAAAATATGCATATATTTTATCTTGAAATAAAAAATACGCCTAAGATAAATAATGCAATATTTGCTTTTTCTGGTGAAATCATTGTTCTGATTAAAATTTGAAATTAAATTACCATGTAGCACCAGATGACATGAGCACGTAGCAGACAATTGCGTAAAAATTAACCAATTGTTGCCTAGGGTTATTCCGAAGCGTGTTTACTCGTCTTTTTAAAGTTTTTGTAGTCGAACAATTAAAAAGATATGGTTATTTTTTCATTGTTCTTTTACTTTTAACCCAAGAAGAGGGTTGAAAGGGATGGGGATCGTTAAATATTGTATGGTTTCAATAGTATTTTGAAAGTTTTTCCAGGATTTTGGTTGATGTAGTTAACAAATTTTGAGCATATTATTTGTAGTAAAATACGAGTATATAAGGGGTTAATGGAATGGTGTTGAAGGTTAGAGAAGTTGCTTCACATCTGATCATATGAAAATTAATTTATTTGTTCATTACTTTACATTCCAATGGGGGAAAGAGGTGAAAAAGATGGGAGAATCTTGTTTAGTTTCTATGTAATTATATACAATTTTCCAGGTGTTACAGACAGGAGAATGAGAAAATTTTGGGCGTAACCATTTATAATAGAACATATAAGAAGCTAAATGGGTGGTTTGAAAAGTCCGTGCAAAAATAAAAACTACTTATGTGTCTGGGGTAAACCTTTTTTATTTTTAGACATAGTCTCCTTTTAGGCTTATACACTTCGTCCAACGATGTTCTAGTTTGTTGATCCCTTCCGAATAATAGGATTTGTCCAAGTCTGCAAAATATCCATTAGTGTCTGCAATCACCTCCTCGTTTGAATAAAATCTTTCTCCCGCCAGCCATTTCTTCAAATTGGGGAACAAATAGTAGTTCGAGGGAGCCAAGTCTGGAGAATAGGGAGGATGTGAAACAAGTTGGAATCCTATTTCCATTAATTTTGCGACCACAACTGCTGAGGTGTGTGCTGGTGCGTTGTCGTGATGGGAAAGGACTTTCTTGTGGGCTAATCGCGGGCGTTTTTTTTCTTGCAGCTCGGTTTTCAAACGGTCCAATAACGATGAATAACATTCACCTATAATAGTTTTTACCCTTTTCCAGATAGTCGATGAGGATTATCCCTTGCGAATCCCAAAAGACAGTCGCCATAACCTTTCCGGCCGAAGGAACGGTCTTCGCCTTTTTTGGTGCAGATTCCCCCTTGGTAACTCATTGTTTAGATTGTTGTTTGGTCTCAGGAGTATAGTAATGTATCCATGTTTCATCCACAGTGACGAAACGACGCTTAAAGTCCTCCGGATTCTTCTGGAACAGCTGCAAACCATCCTTGCAACACTTCACACGATTCCGTTTTTGGTCAAGCGTGAGCAATCGCGGCACCCATCTTGCTTTAGCGATAGCTTTCTCATGTCCAAATGTTTATGCAAAATATTATGTACCCGTTCAGTCGAGATGCCCACAGCACTAGCAATCTCACGCACCTTAACTCTTCTGTCATCCATCACCATATCATGGATTTGATCGATGATTTCTGGAGTCGTAACCTCCACAGGCCGTCCAGAACGTTCAGCGTCACTTGTGCACATATGGCCAGTCCGAAAATTTTGAAACCACTTATAAACTGTTCTAATCGAAGGTACAGAGTCACCATAATGTTTATCAAGCTTCTCTTTAGTCTCCTGAGGCGTTTTGCCTTTCATAAAGTAATGTTTAATCACCACACGAAATTCTTTTTCGTCTATTTCTTGAAAATCACTCGACTGCCTCGATTCCCCCGAATGCCAAACACAAAGAAATAGACCAATATGGCTGAAACTTGGTGTGCGTTCATTCAAGAGATGCTACTAACTAAACATGACCTCGATACGCGCCGGTGGTGCCATCTTTCGGACTTTGCACGGACTTTTCAAACCAGCCTCGTATATATATATATATATATATATATATATATATATATATATATATATATATATATATATATTATGGGTCATTCCTTATGAAAATGGCACAGAGTTTCGCCAAAACTGATTAAATAATTTCAGAAAATATAAGCGCTCAGTTTTAAGCTTTTTCTGTGTAGAATCGAATGCCGTGTAGTACTTTTTAAAATTTTTTTTTCTATGTCAGTGACAACTGTCAAAATAGTTTTTTTTGGCATCAGATTCGTGTTCAGCGACTATAAAAACATAGAGTACAGTACTAATTTTTAAATGTTATTTCTAGTAAATTGACAGCTGCTCTGGTAGCTGTCAACTATCAAGAAGTTTTTTTGACGTTATGTTCGTATTCAAAGTCCCCGAAAACATAAAGAACAATCTTGATAAGTGATTAAATATGCTAAAATAACGATTAAATGCCTTTTTTAGTATTTTGACAGCTGTTTTGACAATTTGCAGCTGTCAAAATATTTTTTTATCAAATTCGTATTCAGCGACCTCTAAAATCCCTATACAGAACTTAAGAAGAATTTTTCAATCAGTATAGCCTTATAATTGAAAAAAAAATGAAAATTTTCATTAGGTTATCCGGTATTTGACACTGTCACTGACAAGGAAATCAAAATTTTAACAAGTACCACACGCCATTCGATTCTACACAAAAAAGCTTAAATTTGAACCCTTATACTCTCTGAAAGTATCGAACCAATTTTGGCGAAACTCTGTGCCATTTTCATATGGAAAGACGGCAATTTAGCGAGTTTTTCCATCTTTTCCCCAAAAATTTGCATATTGAGCTGCAAAAAAAAGGTCTTAAAAAAGTCGTGTTCTGGAACGATTTAAATCAAGTCTAATGAGTGTCACTTTAAAAAGAAATTCTCTGTTTTTTGAACCGCTAACATACCAACAATTTACGAAAATGCTCATGTATATGTATATGTGTATATATATATATATATATATATATATATATATATATATATATATATATATATATATATATATATATATATATATATATATATATGGGTCATTCTTCATCAACCGGACCCCCCCATTATTCCATAATTTGCCGCAATTTATGAGGTCACAATCTGGTCCAGATTAAAACCTATGATGTGTGGTTTTGAATTTTGAGTGGCATATTAAGAAATTGTGCTGATTTGGGCTCAATACCGACCCAAATCTGGAAATGGATTTCAAGAATTAAAGTAAAAATGTAATTTCCTAATATACCAAAAACTTTTCTCTTATTCTACCCCAAAACACCTACAACTTTTGTAGAAAAAGTTTTTTTATGGCCTCAATTTTCGGAGATATTTTTTTCAGCATATTTACCATATTTTGGATATTCAATAATTTTTTACACGAAAACTAAAATTTTAGAGAAATTAGGTAAGAAACAAAAAATACTTGCTTTTATTCGTAGAATTACCATGAATTTTTCCAGAATTCTTGAAGCACTTTTTGACAATTCGCTATTTTTGTACGATTGTTTCGTTTTAAAACAGTGCATATAGGTCACCATCATAGAATAAGATTATCAGAGAAAACTTTTGGTTATATTAAAAAATTACATTTTTACTTTAGTTTTCCTAAAATTTTTTGAAATCAATTTTTAGATTTGGGTGCTATTGAGCCCCAATCAGCACAATCTCTTAATATGCCACTCAAAATTCAAAACTAAATATCATAAGCTTTAATCTGCACCAGATCGTGTCCTGATAAATTGCGTCAATTTATGGACATACAAATAACTTTGATGAAAAATAGCTGATCGAACAGAAAGAGTTTTATTGAAATCGGTCTAGCAATTTGGTGTTTATTTGAGAACAAACATACACATACATTCGCAAAATTTGGTTTAGAAACGTAACTTATGATTTTAGATTATTATGTTTTATATGATAATAACGAAAAATATTTTGGTTAATTTTGGTTAATATTATGAACTTTACATAAAAATAAACTAAAAAATTGATAAAGTATCAAAAATTTGGCAATATTTTAATTTTGCGAAGAATCTATCGGGTTTAGTGTTTGCTTTATTTCAAGGTTTAAAGTTGCTGATAACAGAGACACGTTTTGATTACTGTTTACGTTTTTATTTTAGTGTAAATTTCCGAAAAACCAAAAATCACAGACATCTCAGGGTTGCACTGGAAAGCTGTAAAGATTGTTATGTGCAATTCAGAAACAGGATTCCCCGTATAAAATAGTTTTTCATGTAAAATATTTGCAGAACAGTCTTAAGTTATCACTTTTTCTGTAATGTTTCAAAGAATTAAGGTTTCCGGTAATTTCCGGTTCTCCCATTAGGCGATTTCTACTGAAAAGAATATAGCAATAGACCAGGGGACCCACACATGGCTGTTGTGGGGTATATAGTTTTCTAGCAAAAAACAAATCGTAATAGTTTTTGAGAGTTTTTTTTCTTAAGACCTAGCAAGTTAAGTGATGATATTAATGGAAGAGAGTGATCTGATATATATACAGTCTGTCAAGTAAGAACGTGTCTGCGATAATTCATTTTTGATAGATGCGATTCTAGCGATGCAACAAA
The DNA here is from genome assembly GCA_019049505.1 of Pachyrhynchus sulphureomaculatus. Lineage (NCBI taxonomy): Eukaryota > Metazoa > Arthropoda > Insecta > Coleoptera > Curculionidae > Pachyrhynchus > Pachyrhynchus sulphureomaculatus. The sequence goes on from CM032449.1 coordinate 184,994,583, forward strand.
AAATCGGTAGAGAGAACCTTTTAGTAAAAGTAAAAGTATCAGTCGATTCTGAACTTTCGTAGAAATCACGTAAAATCCAAAATGAGTCACTTGTTTGCGCGTCAGTTCGAGGCAGTCCTTGTTCCCATCCAAAAGGACCTAAAATGACACATTCTGCGGCCGTTAAATATATTAAAAAGTCGGTGTCGTTTGTGAAGAAGTGGCCAAATTTAAAATCATTTCATTTTAATGAGACGTGAAATGCCAAAACGTGGTTCGGTAGGCAAAATCACTCTGAAAGTCGAACAACGAATCGTGTCTTGGTTTTCACGGGACCTGAAATTGACGCTGTGTCAAGGAGCAGCAAAATTAACAAGATCGGGTTCGAGCGTGTCCCATGGGATCATTCGACAACATTTTTGCGCTCATGATGTCAAATTCCGAAGCACGTTGAAGAAACTTTTGCTGGGCGAAAATCACGTCGCGAAGCGGCTCGCTTGGGCCCACGATAAGATACTAAAGTGGGCCTTACAATCGCCGGCCGCCAGCCTTATTGAAAACATATAGTCCCTTGTAAAGAAAAAGCCCAGAGAAAAGGCTCTGAGGACTTTGACTCGCGAGATTCGAAAAATTTGCAGAATATGCGGAAAATCTCGTCGACAGCATGCCTCGAAGGATGCGATTGGGCAACTTACTAAGGTAATCGCGCCGTCGTTAGCACACCAAAGAATACATTGATGGCAAAAAATATTTCCGGAACACATTTTTTCAAAAATACGAGCGGTCCTGTTTTTACTTGACAGACTGTACGTAAATAAAAACAATCACGTTCTTAGTTAACAGACTGTATGTCGGGGTCCGTGCTGTTAACTTTTTTAGAAAAGACTGCTGCCTGGGTTTTTGTAACGTTAAATTCTACTTGGTTACTGTCACCGAAAGACAGAATTTCTGCCAGATATATAGTTGTATATATTAGTATCGTATTATTACAAGGAATAACGAATTTAACAATGAGATGGAAATATCATTTTTCAATGAAAATTAATAGATTATTAGTTAGTTAAACTGCTAGAATCAGTTGCTTTGTGTCTATAAAAAAATTTAAGCTTCGTCGCAGATGCGTTTATTTTAAGCAGGTGATCTAACTTGACCCCAACATAACTGCGATCTAATCTAAATCTGGTTTAAGCCAGAGCGTGCTACCAGATAAAGTCGCAAAATGCACCATCCAGTCTGTGATAACTCCGTGATAAGCTTTTCTAACCAAACATGTTACACATCTTTTGTTTATTAAATTCCATCAACGACAAAAATTCATAACAAATTGATGATAACATAAGATGGTCATGTCATCGTTTCTTGTCTTATCTGGTTTAACGGAAAGTTACTATCACTTGGCCTTTTTTGGGGTGAATATTTATTGGGTACAGTTGTGGAATTGTAGATGAAGATTCTGTTATGTATTACTTGAAAATCATTTAAATCATGTAAAGGGTTCGATGGATGTAGCTCGCTTAATTCCTCCCAGAGCGGTGCATGCTAGAAATAACCGTCGCGCTCATACTTCACATCCGTATGAGGTCCAGTTGGTTACTCCTCGTACAACTCTTTTCAAGTAGTCTTTTAAATGGAGCACTTCAACCCTTTGGAATAATTTAGCCAGGATTGTGTTTTCGACCGAGTACAATTGGCAGCGATTCAAGATCAACGCACGCGTGTAGATCCTGAAAGGTTCCGATTTTGATTATTTTCTTTTTTAAATATTTGTGTTAATATATTATTTAAAATCAGAAATATTGTAGTCATATTGTTTAAACAATAATAATGATATTTACGGAAAAAATTCATTTTTTTACGTTATCGATTAATAGTTTTTAAGTAAAAATTTCTAGAAAAAATTAAATTTTTCGATTTTTACAACATAAAGATGCGGTATAATGAGAGTCAAGAAATATGTATACATTATATACATACATATATATATATATATATATATATATATATATATATATATATATATAACACATGGGCTGAAAAGTCCCGGGCCTAACAAAGAAAACACGGTTTTTTTGGTTCAAAATTAGCTTTATTCATCAACGTAATCTCCATCAAGAGCAACGCAATCATTCCAGCGCCGCTCTAACATTTCAATACCACTTTTGTAGAACGATTTATCTTTTGCCTCAAAATAGGCCTCAGTTTCAGCGATAACCTCTTCATTCGTGCGAAATTTCTTACCGGCGAGCATTTTTTTCAGGTCTGTGAACAGCCAGTAGTCGCTGGGAGCCAAATCTGGCGAATACGGTGGATGTGGGAGCAATTCGAAGTTCAATTCATGTAGTTTTGCCATTGTTTTGATTGACTTGTGACACGGTGCGTTGTCTTGATGAAACAAAATTTTTTTCTTTGCCATATGCGGTCGTTTCTTTGCAATTTCGGCCTTCAAACGCTCCAATAACGCTATATAATATTCACTGTTGATGGTATTTCCTTTCTCAAGATAGTCGATGAATATTACACCACGCACATCCCAAAATACCGAGGCCATAACCTTTCCAGCCGATTGTTGTGCTTTCGGGCGCTTTGGACGAGGTTCACCAGTTGCTGTCCACTCAGATGACGATCGTTTTGATTCCGGAGTGAAGTGATGGATCCATGTTTCATCCATTGTCACATATCGACGCAAAAATTCCGGTTTGTTACGTTTAGACATGGCCAAACACTGCTCAGAATCATCAACACGTTCTTGTTTTTGATCAACAGTGAGCAAGCGCGGCACCCACTTTGAACAGAGCTTTCTCATAGTCAAATGCTCATGCAATATAAAGCCAACACGTTCTTTTGATATCTTTACGATGTCAGCTAACTCACGCAACTTCACTTTTCGATTATTCAAAACGATTTTATGGATTTTTTTTTATGTTTTCTGGTGTTACCGCCTCATTTGGGCGTCCACTGCGTTCTGCATCATCGGTGTCTCTACGACCACGTTTGAAGTCAGCAAACCAACGTTTTATTGTTGTTTCTGATGGAGCGGAGTCCCCATAACACTTTTCAAGCCATTGCTTCGCTTGAACGGTATTTTTTGCCATCAAGAAGCAGTGTAAAATTAAAACACGAAATTGTTTTTGATCCATTGTTTTGAAAATAACAAAAGTAGCGTCACTCTTAGCACAATAACTCACAAACTAATGAATAGAATATCATGAAATTTTAACAGCTGTCTTTTGAAGGTTAGTATTAACTGAAAAAAAGGTGACTGCAATAAAACTAGCGCCATCTATGTGTTAGGCCCGGGACTTTTCAGCCCATGTGTTATATATATATATATATATATATATATATATATATATATATATCGAAATTTAATTTTCGAGGTATTTTGACTACAAGTTGGCTCCGTATCCTCTTTCTCTTTTTAACAATGCTGGAATAAGGAAAACGACTACGGATGTTAACGATGTTAATAAGTTTTTCTACATCATTGATGGTGGTATCTTACTTCACAGATTAAAATGGGAACATCAAAACAATGACAAAATAGATGCTTATACTGCACTCTGTCGGTGACTTATTTAAAGTCTTTCCACTTAACTGACACTTAATTGCAGAAGCGCACCTTCTCGAGCTTCCCGCTCGAAATCATAGATGGCGTTGGTGAAGCAACTAAAGGCGAATCGAAAGATCCGCACTTCAGAAGTTCCCCAAAGTGTTCTTTGTATTTGCCGGACCATCCCAAGCCGCGTTTCGCCGTATCACGGTTCATCAGCTGGGTTAGGTTCAGCAAATACAAGTATACAATTTTCAGTCCTTATCCAGGTACTAACGGAAAACAATGACAAAATAGATGCATCTGCCTTCGAGCGGGAAGCTTGAGAAGGTGCGCTTCTGCAATTAAGTGTCAGCCGTGCTGGCCGCTTTGTTTGGAAAGACTTTAAATAAGTCACCGACAGAGTGCAGTATAAGCATCTATTTTGTCATTGTTTTCCGTTAGTACCTGGATAGGGACTGAAAATTGTGTTCTTGTATTTGCTGAACCTAGCCCAACTGATGAGCCGTGATTCGGCAAAATGCGTCATAGGATGGTACGGCAAAGACAAAAAAAACTTTGGAGAACTTCTCAAGTGCGGATCTTTCGATTTGCCTTTAGTTGCTTCACCAACGAACATAAAAAGTTTTCCGACATTTGCCAACAATACATCAGATATTTACATAATAACTATGGCACCAACGGTAAAGTTGTATTTAATGGATACAATAATCATGGAACTAAAGCGTGTGAGAGAAATCGTGGATACATAGGTAATACTTCAATTGATTATTTATTTGATGAAGACATGCCTTTAAAGACCAGTAAGGAAAAGTTCTTAGTAAACAGCAAAAATAAAAATAGATTTATTAATCTTCTTTACGATAAACTGACTGATAATAATTTTGAGTGTAGTCAAGCGGAAAGTGATGCTGACGGTTTAATTGTACAATCAGCTCTAGATTGACTCTTTTCTCATGTGGCTGTTGTAGCAGAGGACATTGGTGTGTTAGTGTTATTGATGGCTTTATGACCAGATGATAAAGAATTGTACTTTTTAAAACCACCAAGAAATAATGTCTTACATTGAGTTTGATGAAACGAAAACAAATTTAAACCAGTTTGTAAATATTAAAAAAGAGCATCTTTTCTTTATTCATGCCTTCACGGGATTGGATTTTTATAGGAAAGGTAAAAATCAATTTTAAACTTCTCAGTGGTGATAATAAGTTACGTGCAGCAGCTGAACCTTTAATAGTTGAAAATCAAAGTAAAGAAGTACTTTTCAACGAAGGTGTTCTTTGTATTCTCACACTATAGGGCGCTCAAACGGCCAAAAGTTTGAATAAATTGAGATATAAGCGTTTTATAACGTTAGCTTCGAAGAATAAAGGCGTACAACTTAGTTCACTACCTCTGACTGAAGATGCAGCGGAACAAGATATCAAAAGACTCTATTTACAAGTTCAGCCGTGGAAAAAATAATTCTCCAATATCTCCCGAACAATGGGCTTGGCAAAGAGAAAATTATTTGACACTAATAACAATGACGAAACCAGCAGCACCGAACAACGTCTTGAAAATCATATCTTGCACTTGCAAGACAGGATGCGGTGCAGCATATGGCTGCAGAAAGAGTGGTCTGCATTGTTTGAGGTGGAAATACCACCAATATCGATACCGATAACCACCCACCACCTGAAGAAAATGAAAACTCCACTACTCCAGATTTAAATGAAAATTTAATGTTATTATTTTTTATATATTTAAATTACAAATTTTCATATGTAATAAAAGATTTTCTTATTTTATTGTTTATGTCAATTCTATATCATTCTTAGATGCAAAAAATTCTATTCATAATTAATAAATTTTAAAAATTTTTGATTTTTTTTTAATATAATTTAAAGCTTTTTGTAAGGACGTAATTGGAAATAGACTTTAAACGCACTTTGCTATTTAAAATTTCAATAAACATCGTGAAAAAAATTAATTTTTTTCATAAATATCATCATTATTGTTTGAACAATATAAATATTTATGTCCCCATACTACAATATTTCGGATTTCAAATATTATATTAAAACAAACATGTTAATAAAAAAAAAATCGGTCAAGTGCAAGTTGAACTTGCACAATTAGTGTTCCGTACGTTGATTGTTTTTAAAATAAAAATTTTTGTTAGGGTGGTATAAAATGATCAGTGACTTCACAAAACACACCCCAAATAAGTTTTCAACAAAGTTTGTTTCTAATCTTTACTAAAAACTGGTGACCTTGAAATTTTGGTTTTTTTCTATACCAGATAAATTATTAAAGGTAATGATAATTTTCGTTCAATCTATACCCCGTGGAGAATATTCCAGGGTTTTTTCAAAATTTTTTGATCAGTACTTTTCGAGATAAGGTAGGAGACAGCGATTTTTCACGATTTTTTAAAAGTAATACGAAGAAAAGTGTGCGCAAGTATTACATTATATATATATTTTTTATTCGTGTTTTCACAAGCTTTCATTTGACACCACACTCGATGACCTAGTAAAAAAATTTTTTTTTCACTTCCGATTTCACCCCTCAAAACGAATCCCTTAAGTCAAAATTTATGTTACGGTGATATAAAATGATCAGTGACTTCACAAAACACGTCCCAAATAAGTTTTCAACAAAGTTTGTTTCCAATCTTTACTGAAAATTGATGACCTTGAAATTTCTGTTTTTTTTATATACCAGATAAATTATTACAAGTAATGCACTCGTGATAATTTTCGTTCAATCTACACCCCGTGGAGAATATTCCAGAATTTTTTCAAAATTTTTGGTAAGTACTTTCCGAGATAAGACGGGGACAGCGATTTTCCGCGATTTTTTGAACATAATACAAAGAAAGGTGCGCGCAAGTATTACATTATATATATATTTTTTACTCGTATTTTCATAAGCTTTCATTTGACACCACACTCGATTACCTAGTAAAAAAATTTTTTTTTCACTTCCGATTTCACCCCCCAAAACTAACTCCTTAAGTCAAAATTTAACTTTCAAAACTACATGGCCATGAGGCCATCAATTCCTATATTACTACCAAATTTCAACTTTCTATGACGAATAGTTTCGGAGAAAATCGGGTGTGACAGACGGACAGACGGACAGACAGACGGACAGACACCGAAGTGATCTTATAAGTGTTCCGTACGGAACACTAATTATCAAAACCGGTACTGTTCTTGAGGATCAAAAAGTTTCAACGATTTTTCCGTTTCATTGACTCAAGTACAGAAAAAAAATGCATTACCGTGTTTGTAACTGTTGGTTTAGTGCGAAACGTTGACAGGAGCAGTTTGTGTTCCATCACGCTCTAAATTCATACTTTTATGAAACATATCATTTATAGTAATCGTAGCGGGAAACAAACGAGTGAGAGAGGCAAATACATGATAGAAACAGGAAGTAAAGGAGCAAGAGTTGTTTAATTAGTCTTGCACGCGGTATAATGCGCTGCTTTGGCTTCTCGTCTTCATAGTAGGGAACAACTTGACTGGTGCACTGTATACAGTCTGTCAAGTAGGAACGTGACCGGTCGTATTCTTGAAAAAATGTGTTTCGAGAACATTTTTTGCCACCAATGTATTCTTTTGTATCCTAACAATGGTGCAATTACCTTAGTAAGTTGTCCCATCGCCTCCTTCATCAATAATCGCCTGGCAACTTCGACGCATGCTGTCGACAAAATTTTTTGTAATGATCTCCAAATTTTTCGAATCTCGCGAGACAATTGAGTCGAACTCCTCAGAGTCTTTTCTCCGAGCTTCCTTTTTACAAGGGACGAAACGTTTTCCATAGGGTTGGCGTCCGTCGATTGTGAGGGCCACTATAGTATCTTATCGTAGGCTCAAACGAGCCGCTCCGCAACGTGATTTTCGCCCAGTAAAGGTTTCTTCAACGTTAGAATTTGACATCATGAGCACGAAGATGTTGTCGAACGGACTCATGGGACACAAACAAATCCGATTTTCGTAATTTAGCTGCTCCATGACGCAGCGTCAATTTCTGTTCCAGTGAAAACAAAGACACGATTCGTTTTTCGACTTTCGGAGTGACTTTGCCTACAAAGCTATGTTTTGGCAAGCCGTCGACATTTTTCGTCTCGTTAAAATGATTCTTCACAAACGACACCGACTTTTTAGTATATTTAGCGGCCGCGGAATGTATCATTTTAGGCACCTTTGGATGGGAACAAAGAAAGACTGCCTCGAACCGACGCGCAAACAAGTGACTCATTTTGGATTTTACGTGATTTCGACGAAACGTTCTTACTTGACAGACTACAGCCTTGGCCAAAAGTATTAGGCACCCCTAATAAACACGTGAAACTCATAAAGTATTAAAAAAAAGACTAATTGTTTTAACAATACTATAGGCGGCGCTGTCAAAAGCTAACTTAAACAATAAACAATCTCTTTTACAGGTCCATAAAACACCTGGCCCACAAAATTGCGATAATGAGGTTTTTTGAAAAATATTTTTAATGTTTTATCAGTCTCTTTTTACTACTTGTAGTATCAAGAAGCTTCCGTGCATATCTATATATAAGAAAAGTGAGCTTGGTATCGAAAAACGAATTAAGTAGAAACAGCCAATTTAGTGAAATGTTCTCGGTACGCAGTGCAATGTGCTATTAATAGGTTTATGGAGACTGCCGACAAAATGAGAACGGGCAGAAAACGTAAGACTAATGAGCGACAGGACAGAAAACTCATCTGAGCTCGCTGCAACTCTGTCGGAAGAGATTGGGATGCCGATTAGTTCTCGAACGGCAAGGAGAAGACTGACAGAAGCTGGATTAAGAGGGTGCAAAGCAAGAAAGAAGCCTTGGCTTTCAGGGACCAAGAGGAAGAAACGCTTAGAGTGGACTCTGAAGCACCAACATTTTAGCGAAGAGGATTGGTCTAATGTTGTATGGTCCGACGAATCCAACTTTGAGGTAAATTTTTATATGATTTATTTTAACAAATAACTACAAGTTACTCTCGATTTAATCCGTTTTAGTCAAAATAATAACTAATTTTTCAATTAATTAAAGTATTTTTTCTATTCTTACAGCTATTCGGAACGTCAGGTGTGACATTCCTGAGGCGGCGTGTCGGCGAGGAATACCATCCAAATTGCGTGGTACCTACTGTAAAACACGGAGGCAGGAGGAAATGTTCGTTTGTGAAGGCCGCATGAACAGCCAAAAGTACATAAATGTACTAGAAACTGTACTGATGCCTTCGCTAACGCGCATTTTTAGCGACACTAATTTAGACGACATCAAATTCCAGCAAGATAATGCACCTTGTCATAAATCAGCGGCTACGATGCGCTGGTTTAGAGACAATAACATTGTCTTGTTGGATTGGCCGGCGCAGTCTTCAGATCTAAACCCTATCGAGCATCTTTGGGGTATTCTGAAGCGCAAGATACGGGAACATAGCATAACATCAAAAGAAGCCCTAAAAAGCGCTTTGATGGATGAATGGGGTGCCGTAAGTACAATTGAATGTACTAGGCTTGTACGCAGCATGCCCCCAAGAAGTGCTGCTGTAATTAAAGCTAAGATACGAATTTAATTTTTTACCCTGAAACACAAGAAATGAAGTAAATTGTAGGGTGCCTAATACTTTTAGCCAAGGCTGTATATTTGTACTTTCCTAAACTATACCACGACTGTACAATCTTTTTAATATATATGTTTTAGTGACTTTAGGTCATTACTTTAACATTATGTGATCATCGATGTTATTACAAGTATTTATATTTTTATTGGGTAACATCATAAACCTATTAAATGCACATGTGCTTAAATTTCGTCAGATAAGTCGTCAATTTATGTTGTTAGTAATACCATAGACAAGATAACTAACTCAACAATTTATTTTTTAGCGAAGGTAAAAAATTATTGTTAAAATTTTAATGAACAAATGCTCGATTTTTGATTTGCAACTCAGTTATTCTTTAATAATTTAAGACGATTTTACGCGAGCATAAAATTTATTATTAAAAAACTTTTTCAGCGTATGTCTTTCTAAAATTAATTTTTCGTAGAAAAATTTTCTTTATATCAGACAGTTTTCTGCAAAAAGTTTTGATTTTTGCAGTTAAAATAGGACAACATTCTTTTCACAAATTAATTGAAGCCAATTATTTTTTTTTTTGTTCAAGACATATTCTAAAAAAACAATTTTTATGGTCTCATAGCAAGCCAGCGATAAATTCTCCTTAATTTAATTTTTTACTGTCTTTAAAAAAAATTGTTGCGTCAAAAGACATTATTTACTTTAATTGTGGATAATATTTATAACCCCGAAAAAATGTAAATGCGGCTCTGCATAACAGCCAAAAAACGTAGTGAGTGATATATGAAATGTGTGTAATCTTTTCTCTATACATTTCTTATTTATAAATTAACATAACTATAGGCTTTTAAAATGGAAATAATTTACAAATTTTTATAGTATTAAATAGAAGAAAACCAAATAGTTACTTACATACGAATCCATGATTGAACCATATATTTTTCTAACTTTTTCCATTTTCAAAAACTACAAAAAAAGGAACCACACAAATTTTGAAAATTATTAAACGAAACACCCTATATAGTTGCACTGGTCAGTGATGAAAGAGACGCTCTATCTGCCGGATCTTGCCTATATTTAGGTCAGTACTCTATCTACTGACCACTGTAAGGCGCTGCGAGCTATATAAAGTGGGAAAGACCGACTTGTTCCCCTCCAATAGAGTTGGATACTGTTCGCCAATTGAAGTGGATCTAAATTTTTAAACACATTATTATATTTGTATGTGTACCGTTTTTTGTTATCTACATTTATATAAAACATCTCTTTGTAGTGAGAAATTAAAAAAATATGTCAATTTTTTTTATTCAGGGATAAACTAGATCATTATCAGTGTTCTGGTATGCAAGATTAACAACTATATATATATATATATATATATATATATATATATATATATATATATATATATATATATATATATATATATATAGTTAATAATAAATATTAATTAAGTTCGTTTTCCTTTATTCAATAAATAATCCGACAATTACTGACGTGTTTACTGGAGTTTTTTCGAATTTTCAACTAGGAAGGCCACAAATCTAAACGTGAGCATATTTTTTTAATTCCTATTAACATGTTCAATTAATATTTTGCTCTGTATTTAAACACACATTATAAATTATTATTTTTTATTTTCCACGTATACCATCAAATTTTTGATGCTTGATTATGGATTTCCATGTGATGTACAACTTTTTATCAAGAATAAATTTTTTTGTAATATGTAAGATAAACTTTTTCTCCATTTGTATAAAACTTTTTAGGACACACTGTATATGGCATAGTTCGAGGGAGCATGTGTCTCCGCCACTACGGCTGCGGAAAACAAACTCCTCTGAGAAGGAACTTTCTTTTTTACTGATGGCTCTCTTTTGTGAAAAATGTTCACAACCTGTTCGTCAATTTTTAAATTGAATGTTGAGTTTTTAATCTTTTATTGTAGGCAGAGTTTATTAAAAATCGCTTTCCGTCCCCTAGTTAACGACTTTTAAATCGGTTGTAAGCCATTAGAGTTCCAATGTAGGTAAGGGTTCCTTTTCGTGAAAATTCTGCCCCCCTACGATCCATCATTAATTTTTTAATTGGCAGTAAGTTGTTAGAGTAAAATTATTGGCAGCGGTTTTATATTCATCAAAGGGATTCGCTCCCCGATTATCGTTAGTTTAATGCCAAAAATATAAGGGTAAGTACAGAGTTTAAAAAAGTGCCTCAAAGATAAAAATTATTTTTAATCTCTCAGAGACTTTAAAACACTGAATGGTTTTCGTTTAAGGGCTGTTTGAATAACTTATGAGGCCACCAAGAGTGACGAGAGTAATATAAAACGTTGAAAAGACCAAAAGGCTCGATCAAATAATTCGCAATAATAAATTCCCAATTAAAAAAAAAAGATTAATCTTAGGTTTACGTCATTAAGCCAATACCGCAGAAAAGTAAAGTGTTTTATAAATACTAAAAAAGAAATTTAGAAAACTTTCCACACTACAGTTAATCTGACGATCGATGACCCTCAAGTCTGTATTATTCATTCTTAATGGCTTGGATATATCATTTGTTTTTAAACACCTCATGTAGTTACGGGGGCCGCCTTTTAAGTTTTTACAGACGACCACTAGATGGCGCTATTGAGATGTGACATTACCATTGTTGTAAAATTTGACATTTGCTATTGTTAAAACAGGAGTAGCTGAGAAATTGGCCGAGTGGTTTGTTTACAGTGAACGTTTAAAAAAAACAATTTTGTGAATAAATATAAATTTCAAGTGAAGGTTTTCGTTTGATAATTTCTACGATTTTAGTAACAGCCTTGAATCGCTTTGTTCCACTTTTTGTACTAAATCACCATCAGAAAAGACTGTTTACAATTGGTTTGCAGAATTTCGTCACGGTGGTGCTTCCGTCGGCGTTGAATTTTGTGAAGATCGACCAAAATCGGTTGTTGTTCCAAAAAACATCGATGCTGTGCTCAACATGATTGAAAAGAAAAGGCATGTGACTTACCGTGAGATAGAGGCATCCTTAGGCATATCAAAGATTGCAGTACATTCGATTTTGCATGAAAATTTAGCTGTGAAAAAGATGGATTCCGCATAATTTGACCCAAACTCAAAAACAGGCTCGTGTCAATTGGTGTAAGGAAATGCTGAAAAAACTCAACCGAGGACATACAAAATCCGAATACAACATAGTAACAGGAGACGAAACTTGGATATATGCGTACAACCCGGAAACTAAGCGACATACAACTGTTTGGGTGTTCCAAGATGATCCGAATGTAACAAACGTGGTTCGTTCGCGAAGTACTTCCAAGACAATGATCGCTTGCTTCTTTGATTACACTAGACATGTTGCAACCATTGCTTTAGAGGATCGAACAGTTAATGCTGAATGGTATACAACAATCTGTCCGCAAGAAGTCTTTGATGAAATCAGGAAAAACAACCGAAAACGTCGCATCATTCTTCATCATAACAATGCACGTCATACAATTGATTATTTGACGAAGAAAAACATCGAATTTATGTCTCATTGCTCGGATTCACCTGATTTATTGCCTAACGCTTCTTTTTGTTCCCAAATGTCAAAAAAAAAAAATTGTGTAGACGGCGATTTTCATCGCCTGAAGAAGCTATTGAATCCCTCCAAAACTATGGTTTTGAAGTACCAACTTCAGAGTGGAAAAAATGTTTCGAGAATTAGTTCGAACGCATGCAATCTAATTTTGCTTTACCCTTGCGAAACAATGGAAACTCTTGATATTAATTTCATATCAAGAAATATCCCATATGCATTACACGTTTAAAATAGAGCACAATACAAGAAGAATCCCGTATAGGGTTGCCAACTGTCCTGGATTGTAGAGTTCAGAGGTTGGCCTGGATTCTAGAAAATATTTTAGGATTTGAAATAATCTTTTAGGTAGTCTTACTATGTACCCAGTGATTTCTTGAAGGAAATGTTTGATATTATATTGATATGTATTTTCTTTATTTATAATTTACATTTAGAAATTGTGCATGCATGAGAGAATACAATTTCGGTGTTGGAGTAGTAACAATTTAATATTGAGAAAAATTGGGTAGCTAGTAGAGCTAGCTTAAAAAATTAAATTATAAATAATTAAATTAATTAAAATTTGGTGTCACCATCCGATAAGGCAATTTTTTCTATTTGAATTAAAACCTTCACGTGACACCCCAGAATATCGAAATTTTACAATAACTAAAATTGAAATCTTAAAGGCGAATATTTTGAGAAACAATAAAATGATTTTGTACCCAAAATTTTTTTTCTTTTATTTAAATGTAAATATGCAAATAGATCATCCTAATTGATAGGGCCTAGAATCTTTTGTTCAGAAAACTATTATCCTCAAGTATTCTTTAATAACTTTTGAAAATTTTCCATCACAGCTCAAGCTTATAGTTTTGTTATTATTTATATTAAAATACGTTGGAGTTGTTTAAATTATTTATTCAAATAAAATTATTTGTTAGATTTATAGAGATCAAGGGTTTTTGACGACCTCAAAATAACAAGGAATGTACTATCTAGGTAATAATAAAAATGTTATACAAGATTATCACAATTTATAGAGTATACAGGGGGTTAGTAAATTCTGGAATAAGGCAAATATCTTAAAACTGGATGGGCAGTAATAAGAATATTTTTTCCAGGAAGAGAGCGGTTGAATTTCGGCTTTATTTTAACCAATAAACTGCGTCCTAGTTTTCTATACAAAAATTTCGAGCACGTATTATCAAATAGTTATTAAATTTTTGTAAAGTCATTAAAATCTAAATTAGTGTATGTTACGGAGAAGTACGTATCATGTGATGATAACCTCACGCGTCCGAATTTATTACTACTTTTTTAACTCTTACACGCATTTAAATAATATTTTGATTTATATTTTGCTATGTTTTATCTGCAAACTGACTATATACCACACATACATTCATAAAATTAAAACATACTTTCTATGATTTGCCACTTTGATAACAAAATTCAAAATAAATAACCGGCCAAGTGTAAGTCGGACTTGCGCAATTAGTGTTCCGCACGTTGATTGCTTTTAAAATAAAAAAATTTTTTGTTACGGAGGTACAAAATGATCAATGACTTCACAAAACACACTCCAAATGAGTTTTTAACAAAGTTTGTTTCCGATTTTTGTTGAAAACTGTTGACTTTGAAATTTTTGTTTTTTTTTTATATACCAGATAAATTATTGAAGTTAATGTACTCGTGATAATTTTTGTTCAATCGACACCCTGTGGAGAATATTTCAGAATTTTTTCAAAATTTTCTGATCAGTACTTTTCGAGAAAAGGGGGGACAACGATTTTTGGAATTTTAAAAAAATAATACAAAGAAAAGTGTGCGCAAGTATTACATTATATATATTTTTGAACTCGTGTTTTCACAAGCTTTTGTTTGACACCCCACTGGATCACCTGGTAAACATTTTTTTTTTCACTTCCGATTTCACCCCCCAAGGCTAACACTTTAAGTCAAAATTTAACTTTCAAAACTACATAGCTCTGATGGGGCCATCAATTCCTATATTAGTGCTAAATTTCAACTTTGTATGTCAAATAGTGTCAGAGAAATTCGGGTGTGACAGACAGATAGACACAGAAATAATCTTATGTTTATGTGTTATTATAAAATGTACCAGGCTCGTTTTTATAGTCAGTACCGTTTTGCTATTAAAAAAACACAAGGCCATTTTTTTTAACAATTTTATTTTTACATGACCGCGCGGGCCTAAATCCACTTTTCAACATAATTCTCACTTATATTAAGGCACTTGTCATATCGTAAGACGAGCTTTTGTATTCCATACTCATGGAAATCTGCCATTTGGTTTACTAATCACAGCAGCACGGCCGTTTTGGCGTCGTCGCCGGTAGTGCTGATCGTAAAGGTGCTTCTTTAAGTGCAGGAATAAATGGTAATTACTGGGTGCTAAGTTATAACACATGGGCTGAAAAGTCCCGGGCCTAACAAAGAAAACACGATTTTTTTGGTTCAAAATTAGCTTTATTCATCAACGTAATCTCCATCAAGAGCAACGCAATCATTCCAGCGCCGCTCTAACATTTCAATACCACTTTTGTAGAACGATTTATCTTTTGCCTCAAAATAGGCCTCAGTTTCAGCGATAACCTCTTCATTCGTGCGAAATTTCTTACCGGCGAGCATTTTTTTTCAGGTCTGCGAACAGCCAGTAGTCGCTGGGAGCCAAATCTGGCGAATACGGTGGATGTGGGAGCAATTCGAAGTTCAATTCATGTAGTTTTGCCATTGTTTTGATTGACTTGTGACACGGTGCGTTGTCTTGATGAAACAAAATTTTTTTTTTTTTGCCATATGCGGTCGTTTCTTTGCAATTTCGGCCTTCAAACGCTCCAATAACGCTATATAATATTCACTGTTGATGGTATTTCCTTTCTCAAGATAGTCGATGAATATTACACCACGCACATCCCAAAATACCGAGGCCATAACCTTTCCAGCCGATTGTTGTGCTTTCGGGCGCTTTGGACGAGGTTCACCAGTTGCTGTCCACTCAGATGACGATCGTTTTGATTCCGGAGTGAAGTGATGGATCCATGTTTCATCCATTGTCACATATCGACGCAAAAATTCCGGTTTGTTACGTTTAAACATGGCCAAACACTGCTCAGAATCATCAACACGTTCTTGTTTTTGATCAACAGTGAGCAAACGCGGCACCCACTTTGAACAGAGCTTTCTCATAGTCAAATGCTCATGCAATATAAAGCCAACACGTTCTTTTGATATCTTTACGATGTCAGCTAACTCACGCAACTTCACTTTTCGATCATTCAAAACGATTTTATGGATTTTTTTGATGTTTTCTGGTGTTACCGCCTCATTTGGACGTCCACTGCGTTCTGCATCATCGGTGTCTCTACGACCACGTTTGAAGTCAGCAAACCAACGTTTTATTGTTGTTTCTGATGGAGCGGAGTCCCCATAACACTTTTCAAGCCATTGCTTCGCTTGAACGGTATTTTTTTCCCATCAAGAAGCAGTATAAAATTAAAACACGAAATTGTTTTTGATCCATTGTTTTGAAAATAACAAAAGTAGCGTCACTCTTAGCACAATAACTCACAAACTAATGAATAGAATATCATGAAATTTTAACAGCTGTCTTTTGAAGGTTAGTATTAACTGAAAAAAAGGTGACTGCAATAAAACTAGCGCCATCTATGTGTTAGGCCCGGGACTTTTCAGCCCATGTGTTAGCTATACGGGAGATGATCAAGTTATTTCCAGCCATATAATGCGATGCGATCTTGGGTTCGATGGGGCACGTGTAGACAAGCATTATCGTTAAGTAAAACGATCCCGCTACAGCGCATGCGTAAGATCGCGTAGTATCTCTCAAAGAAAGTTAAAGCACTGCCACACTGCCACAATCTTATGAGGAATACTTCTTGAAACTCGAGGAAACAGATTAGATAATGATGAAATTGTAAAGCGTCCGTTTTTTTTTTTGGACTTTTTCTTACCATTCCATCGCTTATAGTGGTTTAGCCATACACTTCACTAATCTGCAGATGAATTTTGGCCACTTTCACGTCCCTTACATTCAAAAAACGAATTACAGCGCCTATTTCACAATCAGCAGGATTTTCAATGGTCTGGGGCATTTTAAACCCGCACAGACAAACGTAAACTCAGACGAATGCTTCCGTAATGGCGTCTGTGGCTAGCCAACAGATACAGGAAGTCAGCATGCATGTGCGAAACGGAGACTGCAACGCTGCAACGGCCATATTTCGAAACGATACTTACTTAAAAAAGGCGCCTCGTATATAAGTTTTACTGGAAGTACAACCAAAAGATTCAGACGGTAGAAAAATTAAGAAATTGTGGTTTCTGGGATTAAATTGTGTCAAATTGGAGTAACTTTCCGACATTTTGCATATGATTGCACCAGGAGGGGTGGGAGGTAGATTTTTCACAAAAAGTCGTTTAATCGCGATGGCCGGAAGCAACGAGGGGGGCGGCTAAAATTTGTCACAGCAAAGAAATACCAATTAAAAAGGCCATATTTCTAAGAGGGCATTATTTTCTACGTTCATAGAAGCAAGAGGCATTGGCTCCTCAGGTTAGCACGCTACACACAGTGGGGTGAAGTCCCACTGTGCAACTTAAAATTCCAGCTGTCTTTTAATTTTTAAGATATTGCATGCTTCATCTTGTACCTGCAACTTTTTTGTCAATTTTTTTTTGTCAATTTTGCTGAAAGATAAAGAAGGTTCCTTTTTTTTTAATAATACTCTTTTGGGCGATGGACTCTTTACTGTGTACATTGAAATCTTGATAATTTGCTTATAGTAATAAATGTTTCTGAGGTTGCTGATACCTGTAAAAATAGTCATTTTAGTAAAAAGTTTGAGGATTTTAAGTTATTGGCCAATTTTGGTTATTTTCCGTTGTTTTTTATAGTTTTTTTCAGCCGATAAAGAAAGAACGGGGAATTTCATCATCACTTTATGTTGGTTGTTCATGGTAATTCATTTTTTTATTTATAAATATAGTTTTTTTCTGACTAAACCTAATCTTATCCAAAGCCCTGCAGAGAGGCTATCCTATCTAATTTATTGAATATAAACTTTTAGTTAAATATAAAATTATTTTGAAAATCAAAAAACAATAATAATTTAATTTAATTTTTATATAAGTTAAAAAATCTGTTTAAATTGTGAAAATAAAATATATAATACGATATACAATATTATCCAATAAATAATAAATACAATTTTTTCGTATATTTATAAAAAAAATAAACAAACCTGATCAACAAATAGCCAATTACTATAAAAAACTTATTCCGAACAAAATAATATTATTCATTTTTGTGTACCTCATACAAATAGATTATTATCTTCAAAAAATTCCCACTTGGTATATTTCAATTCAAAAGAAAGAAATAGAATTTTTAAATAAATTAAAAATTGGTCATGTATTGAAAATTAGATTAATTTTTGCCTAAATTATTATAGCATATATTATTTACTGCCTTAAAATAATATTGTTGAACGAGCAACTCCTCGTTCTTTCATAAGCTAAAAAAACTATAAAAAAAAAACCTAGAAATAACTGAAATTGACCAATAGCTTAAATACTCAAAATTTTCGCTAAAATGACTATTTTTACAGTAATCAGCGACCTAAAAAACGTATATTACGAGTAAAATATCGGGATTTCAATATACACAGTACAAAATTCATCACCCAGAAGAGTATTATTTAAAAAATAGTGACCTTCTTCATTTTTCAGCCAAAATTACAAAATAAAAAAATAATAAAAATGTTGCAGGTTTGCCTAGTATTTAAAAAAAACCGGTCAAGTGCAAGTTGAACTTGCACAATTAGTGTTCCGTACGTTGATTGTTTTTAAAATAAAAAATTTTGTTAGGATGGTATAAAATGATCAGTGACTTCACAAAACATACCCCAAATGGGTTTTCAACAAAGTTTGTTTCCAATCTTTACTGAAAACTGGTGACCTTGAATTCTTTTTTTTTTTTTTTTTATATACCAAATAAATTATTAAAGGTAATGCACTCGTGATAATTTTCGTTCAATCTATACCCCGTGGAGAATATTCCAGAATTTTTTCAAAATTTTTTGATCAGTACTTTTCGAGATAAGGTAGGGGTCAGCGATTTTTTAAAAGTAATACGAAGAAAAGTGCGCGCAAGTATTACATTATATATATATTTTTTACTCGTGTTTTCACAAGCTTTCATTTGACACCACACTCGATGACCTAGTAAAAAAAAAATATTTTCACTTCCGATTTCACCCCTCAAAACGAACCCCTTAAGTCAAAATTTATGTTACGGTGGTATAAAAATGATCAATAACTTCACAAAACACACCCCAAATGAGTTTTCAACAAAGTTTATTTCCAATCTTTACTGAAATCGGATGACCTTGAAATTTTTGTTTTTTATATACCATATAAATTATTAAAGGTAATGCACTCGTGATAATTTTCGTTCAATCTACACCCCGTGGAGAATTTTCCAGAATTTTTTCGAAATTTTTTGATAAGTACTTTTCGAGATAAGGCCCGGGACAGCGATTTTTCGCGAATTTTTAAAAATAATATGAAGAAAAGTGCGCGCAAGTATAATATTATATATATATTTTTTACTCGTGTTTTCACAAGCTTTCATTTGACACCACACTCAATGACCTAGTAAAAAAAAATTTTTTTCACTTCCGACTTCACCCCCCAAAACTAACCCCTTAAGTCAAAATTTAATTCTCATCAATTCCTATATTTTTACCAAATTTTACCTTTCTATGTCAAATAGTTTCGGAGAAAATCGGGTGTGACAGACAGACAGACAGACACCGAAGTGATCTTATAAGTGTTCCGTACGGAACACTAAAAAAATAATGCAATATCTTAAAAATTGAAAGGCAGCCAGAATTTTAAGTTGCACAGTGGGACTTCGTCTCATCGTGCGATAGTCCCAAAGTTGTTTGTTTGTTTGGAATTAGATATATAATGTACTCGTAATTCTCCTTTCTATTTGTCTTATTTTGTGGATAATTTTCTAGTTATAAGTTATGATTTCAATTTTTGGACTTATTACTTTTACGTTAGGGTAACTAACTAAATTAACCATAACATTTTTAGTGTTCCGTACGGAACACTTATAAGATCACTTCGGTGTCTGTCTGTCACATCCGATTTTCTCCGAAACTATTTGACATAGAAAAAAGGTGAAATTTGGTAACAATATAGGAATTGATGGCCTCATCAGGGCCATGTAGTTTTGAGAATTAAATTTTGACTTAAGGGGTTAGTTTTGGGGGGTGAAGTCGGAAGTGAAAAAAAATTTTTTTTACTAGGTCATCGAGTGTGGTGTCAAATGAAAGCTTGTGAAAACACGAATAAAAAATATATATATAATATTATACTTACGCGCACTTTTCTTTATATTATTTTTAAAAATTCGCGAAAAATCGCTGTCCCGGGCCTTATCTCGAAAAGTACTTATCAAAAAATTTCGAAAAAAGTCTGGAAAATTCTCCACGGGGTGTAGATTGAACGAAAATTATCACGAGTGCATTACCTTTAATAATTTATATGGTATATAAAAAAACAAAAATTTCAAGGTCATCCGATTTCAGTAAAGATTGGAAATAAACTTTGTTGAAAACTCATTTGGGGTGTGTTTTGTGAAGTTATTGATCATTTTATACCACCGTAACATAAATTTTGACTTAAGGGGTTCGTTTTGAGGGGTGAAATCGGAAGTGAAAAAAATTTTTTTTTACTAGGTCATCGAGTGTGGTGTCAAATGAAAGCTTGTGAAAACACGAGTAAAAAATATATATATAATGTAATACTTGCGCGCACTTTTCTTCGTATTACTTTTAAAAAATCGCTGACCCCTACCTTATCTCGAAAAGTACTGATCAAAAAATTTTGAAAAAATTCTGGAATATTCTCCACGGGGTATAGATTGAACGAAAATTATCACGAGTGCATTACCTTTAATAATTTATTTGGTACATAAAAAAAAAAAAATCAAGGTCACCAGTTTTCAGTAAAGATTGGAAACAAACTTTGTTGAAAACCCATTTGGGGTATGTTTTGTGAAGTCACTGATCATTTTATACCATCCTAATAAAATTTTTTATTTTAAAAACAATCAACGTACGGAACACTAATTGTGCAAGTTCAACTTGCACTTGACCGGTTTTTTAACTTGTAGTTACTCTTGTTACTCAGATCAAAACGCGTAGGATATAATTAGATATAAATAAGTTCCAAAAAAAGGAAGACAGGAGTTAGTCTTTGCCCTTAAATGAACCTTTAATTTCTAGACAACGCTACCCGCGGAAATGTGGCGAATCTTTTGAGTGGCCCCTTAATAAAATGCATGAAATAGTTTAAGCTCCATCTAGGAATAAGGAAAAATACATCCATACATAGTGATAAAAAACATTACCTACAAAAAAACCAATCTGGGAAAAAAATGTATTTAATAATCAAAGAGGTCAAGTTTAAAAGTACTAAGCCAATAAAAAGATTAAATTTTTATCTAAAAAAAACTTTCTACTATTTCATAACTATAAAATATTTAAACGATTTTAGTGCGCATATCACTTTATTTATGTATATTGGAAACCAAAAATATTAAATAATATAAATATTTTGTTATGGAAAAATATTGATAATTAATAACGAATGACTGACACAAAGGCAATAATTTAACAGTTGTGTCATAATAGTAACTTTGTTACAAAACAAGTTTGAATATTCTTTTTTTCGAATTATATCGTAGATTTAAATATACCTAGATTCCTCAACTGTTTAAAAAAATATGCCTCTTTTTCATGTGAAGCCATCTATTTTGGAAAATATGAACACTTTCCAATATGCAGCTTCTTTTAGAACCAACCCATTTGGGTGAATAGGCTGTACAACACAATTCATCAGTTTGCAGTTCTGCGTATGAATATTTCTTTACAAATATATATTTTTAGTGTTCCGTACAAAACACTTATAAGATCACCTCGGTGTCTGTCCGACTGTCTGTAACAACCGATTTTGTCCGAAACTATTTGACATAGACATATAGGAATTGATGGCCCCATCGGAGCCGTGTAGTTTTGAAAGTACAATTTTGACTTAAAGAGTTAGTTTTGGGGGGTGAAATCGGAAGTGAAAAAAAAAATTACCAGGTCATCGAGTGTGAAAACACGAGTTGAAAAATATATATAATGTAATACTTGTACACACTTTTCTTTGTATTATTTTTAAAAAATTGCCAAAAATCGCTGCCCCCTTATATCTCTTATTTTTTGATCAGTACTTGCTGATCAAAAAATTTTGAAAAAATTCTGTAATATTCTCCACAGGGTGTAGATTGAACGAAAATTATCACGAGTGCATTACCTTTAATAATTTATCTGGTATACATACAAAAAAAAAATTGAAGGTCATCAGTTTTCAAGAAAGATCGGAAACGAACTTTGTTGAAAACTCATTTGGGGTATTTTTTGCGAAGTCATTGATCATTTTATACCTTCGTAACAAATTTTTTTATTTTAAAAGCAATCAACGTACGGAACACTAATTACGCAAGTCCGGCTTTCACTTTGCCGGTTGTTTATTTCACAAATCTTGGGTACCGAATCAATTTACCTGGATTTTGAAAAATTGTGTTCCTCTTTATCAAATTTAAGTTATGTATAACGTTATAATTGTATACAATATACCATCTATAATATATATATATATATATATATATATATATATATATATATATATATATATATATATATATATAATGAAACGACTCTCGGTCTGTCTGTCTGCTCGTTAGTGCGCATATCACTGGAGAACCACTTATCCGATTTACGTGCTTTTTTTTTAAACATACACATGTTTTCTGGCCGGGTTATAGGATATATTTTATTACGTTAGAAACATAAGGTATAAGCAGTGATGATAATAGTGAATCAAGTCGGAAAAAAGTTCGCCGCCAGGGCATTCTCTTGCAATGCACTGCCTAAACCATTAAATATGGAACAATATCATGTAGCAAAGTCTATAATGTATATAAAATGAAACGTCTCTCTGTATGTCTGTCCGTTATTGCGCTTATCACTGGAGAACCACTTATCCGATTTGTGTTTTTTTTTTTTTTTTTAAACATACATATGTTCTCTGGCCAGGTTACAGGATATATTTTATTACGTTAGGTAATATCAGGAATAAGTAGTCACGATAATAGTGAATCAAGTCGGAAAAAAGTTTGCCGCTAATGCGTTCTCTTGCAATACACTGCCTAAACCATTAAATATGGAACAATATCATGTAGCAAAGAAGATAATATATATAAAATGCAACGTTTCTCTGTCTGTCCGTTAGTGCGCTTATCACTTGAAAACCACTTATTCGATTTACGTGTTCTTTTTTTTTATTTTGTACATTTGTTCTCATGCCAGGATAATATGTATGAAATGCAACGTCTCTCTGTCTATGTGTCTGTCTGTGTGTCTACCTGTCCGTTAGTGCGCTTCTCACTCGAGAACCAATTATCCGATTTATGTGCTTTTTTTTTAAAACATACATATGTTCCCTGGCCAGGTTATAGGATATATTTTATTATGTTAGGTAACATAAGAAATAAGCAGTGCCAATAATAGTGAATCAAGTCGGAAAAAAGTTTGCCGCTAGCGCATTCTCTAGCAATACACTGCTTAAACCGTTAAATATGGAACAATATCACGTAGCAAAGAATATAATATATATAAAATGCAACGTTTCTTTGGCTGCCTGTCTGTCCGTTAGTGCGCTTATTACTCAAAAACCACCTATCCGACATACGTGTTTTTTTTTTAATTCATACATATGTTCTCTGGCCAGGTTATAGGGTATATTTTATTAGGTTAGGTAATATAAGGAATGATCAGTGACGATAATAGTGAAAGAAGTCCACGCAAGCGGAGCGCGGGCACGGCTAGTAACATAATATTTTAGTAAGATGACAAGAATAGGTAATAAAAAAAAGAAAAACTGGGGATTTCGAGCAAATCTTTCAAACTAAATTAAAAAAAAAAACATGAAACAAAATATTAAAAATTTCTCAACCCAGTTTAGAAAATACCGATTAGGTTAATGTCTCATTTAAATTTAGTAGGGAAAATGCGAGATGATTGCGGTCAAGGGTATTTATACATTTGAAATTGTTGGATTGGATATCTCACTGACTAATAGACCGAAAACATTCCGAAGATAACTATAACATCTCGGCTTATAACTCATGTGCTTTCTAACCAGCAGAAACTTGTAAATTTAGATAAAGCCATGCTATGGGTGTATGTAATTAAGAAATAACCACCCAAGTGCAAGTCGGATTTGCGTATTTAGTATTCTGTACGTTGATTGCTTTTAAATTTTTGCTACCGAGGTATAAAATCATCAGTGACTTTTTAAAAATAATACAAAAAGAAGTGTGCGCAAGTATTACATTATATAAATTTTTGAACTCATGTTTTTACAAGCTTTCATTTGACACCCCATTCGACGACTTGGTAATTTTTTTCCCTTCCGATTTCACCCTCCAAAATTTAACTCTCAAAACTACACGGCTCTGATGGAGCCAGCAATTCCTATATTAATGCCAAATTTCAAATCAAAACGTTTCGGAGGAAATCCGGGGACGGACAAACAGACACAGAAGTGATCTTATAACTAAGTGTTCCGTATGGAACACTAAAAACGCTATTTTACAATACTATAACCAAAAGCGCGAAAAATATGTTTATAGGAACGTGTGGTGGCGGGATTAACATTACCTATCAAAGCAGGCATTAGAATTGGGCAGGGTTAAATGTCTCTTTCGTTTGGTATTGTTAATTCCCGCGCTCTTTTGTTTACAGTGTTGTAAAATGGCATTTTTTTTTCTATTTTAAACACAAACGCCTATCCGTAATTAAAACAAATAAAACAATTCCGTTTTTAAATAAGCTTAAAGAGCAATGCATTTTTTAAAATAAAAGTCTAAATACAAGAAAAGAAATACGTACATTTTGTAAACTGTTAAACAAGGCTTATGTTACTAAAGAAGCTTAAAAAGCCATGCACTTTTTTAGATAAAAGCCTAGATATGAGGAACGAAATACGTACATTTTGTGAAGTGTTACACGACGCTCCATTACTCATTTTTGGTATATTCTAAATAATACAAGAAGGAAATTTAAAGTAATTCTAAAATAATAATTTTTTATATACAGTCTGTCAAATAAGAACGTGACCGCTTGTATACTTGAAAAAATGTGTTTTGAGAACATTTTTTGCCATCATTTGTATTCTTTGGTGTGCAATGGCGCAATTACTTTAGTACTTTTTTTTTATCGTTCACCTCCTCGCCTGAGTAGGGATTTTACCCTTTTTCATAGCCTAAGGATATCAGCGAGGATGTTGTAATCTCCGAAACATACATTTCTGCATTGCACAGCACCTTTTAGACAACGCGTTAGTGCTGCCTCGGGCGTTATTGCATTTATGTGAACAACTACTACAAATAAAGTATACGGACCTGCGGGATTGAACCCTCGACCTTCTGCACAGTAGCAAGGTACTACACCACTGAGTCACGGCTACCACCAATTGTCCAGTCGTCTCCTGCATCAATAATCGCCTGGCATCTTCGAGGTAAGCTGTCGATGAGATTTTCTTCATACTCTGCAAATTTTTCGAATCTCGTGAGACAACTGGTTAAAGTCCTCAGGGTCTTTCTTCTAAGCTTTCTCTTTACAGAGGACCAAACGTTTTCAATAGATTTGGGGTCTGGCGATTATCAGGACCACTCTAGTATGTTATCGTGGGCCCAAGCGACCCGCTTTGCGACGTCATTTTCGCGCAGCACAGGTTTCTTCAATGTGCTTCGGAATTTGACATCATAAGCACGAAGATGTTGTCGAATGGTCTCATAGTACACATTCAAACCTTATTTTCTTAATTTTAACGCTCCTTGACGCAGCTTCAATTTCGGGTCCCGTGAAAACAAAGACACGATTCGTTTTTCGACTTTCGGAGTGACTTTGCCTACCGAGCTACGTTTTGGTAAGTCGTCGACATTTTCCGTCTCGTTAAAACGATTTACCCACAAACGATATCAACTTTTTAATATATTTAGCAGCCGCAGAATGTGCCATTTTAGGCCCCTTTGGATGGGAACAAAGAAAGACTGTTTCAAACCGACACGCAAACGAGTGACTCATTTTGGATTTTACGTAATTTCAACCAAACATCGGAATCCACGGATACTTTTACTAAAATACGTCGTAGACAAAGGTTCGTTGTACCGATTTTTTTGTTGAATCCTTAAAATCGTATCTACCAAAAATGAATGATCGCGGTCACGTTCTTACTTGACTTTAACTATATTTTCATTTTAAAATTATGATAACATTATGTCTTAAAGTACGTCTCTGTCTATTAATACGTGGGTTGTTTTTTTTAGAAGAATAAACTCAAAATGTATACACACTTGGACGATAATTTAAATAAATTTCGCAGAATTATTAGACAAAAACATATTTCTACAGTAGAGATTAAAAAAATTAGTAAACATAAATATTTTATGAAAAAAAATCAATGATAGAAAGGCCTATATACAAACACACAACGAAAACCAACAAAAAAACCAAAACAAAACTTGATTCACACCGATTTTACAACGACTGTATAAAGAAAACTTACAAAGTGTATTTTCTGTGCTTCAAAAACTCTTATTTCATCTTTTTTTGTTACCATGAAACTAAAAATATTGTAACATGATCCATCTCTTCCTATCCCTTTGGACTGGATTTGCGCTAAGGAACATTTCTGTTATCTATTATCAAGGTTGGTATATATTTCTATCTTTTTCTTCAATGCATTTGGTAGTAAAGGATAGGTATAGGTTGTAACAGGAAATTTTAAAAGATTTTCCGGCACAGACGCACAGTTCACCTGTCTTCGACAGGACCGTATTAAAAAAAAGATATATGTTATTTACATATATATATATATATATATATATATATATATATATATATATATATATATATATATATATATATATATATATATATATATATATATATATATATATATATATATATATATATATATATATATATATATTATATATATATATATATATATATATATATATATATATATATATATATATATATATATATATATATATATATATATATATATATATATATATATATATATATATATATATATATATATATATATATATATATATATATATATATATATATATATATATATATATATATATATATATATATATATATATATATATATATATATATATACATATATATGAGGGTTTTCTATTAAGTGCGTTCTAACTTTAAATTTGAATAAAATAAAGAGTTTTTGAGCAAAATTCATTCTGAAACTTTTATTTAAGGGAAATTTTATGCCATTTAAGAATTAAACAACGGCTCTTTTTGCAGACATGAGTACACCAGCACCAATTTTCCAGGACTGCAGTCAGCATTTCCGGCCTTAGGCCGGCTATGGCACGACGAATGTTGGCTTCAAGTGCATCAAGAGTTGCTGGTTTTTGGCTGTAAACTTGTGATTTAACGTGGTCCCAAACAAAATTGTCCAAAGGCGTTAAATTCGACGATCTCGGAGGCCAAGTGGTAGGGCCATTTCGTGAAATTAATGACTCACTGAACTTGGCGCGCAATAAAGCCATGTTTGGGCCGGCGGTGCGCCATCCTGTTGGAAATATAAGTCATCTGCGCCCATTTCGTCAAATTCTGGAAAGAAATATTCCCGCACCATCGAGTTACAGCGCTCGCTAATCACGGTAACGGTAGCTCCTTCCTAATTTTTAGAGAAATGAGGTCCGATCCACACCAAACTGTGATTTCTTGCGGATTCAAAAAAGTCTCATGAATTACTTGTGGATTAGATTCGCTCCAATAACGGCAATTTTGCTTATTAACGAAGCCATCGAACCAGAAATGGGCCTCATCGGAGAAGATGATTTTCTCATTAAATTGGCTGTCGGCTTCCATCATCTCCAGAGCCCAATCGGCGAATTCCCGGTGCAAACGATTGTCCGTAGGCTTTAGTTCTTGGAAAGAGTTGATTGAATGGTCCGTTAGTTTGTGACAGTACATTTTAACAATAAAACTACTTAATTACTTTGTTAACTGTCACTAAATATATTTGTAAAGATTTTACAATTGCGTTATCGCGATTTCGTAGTACAACTACATTGTCTTAGTTAAGCGTTTGACAATGTAGTTGTACTACGAAATCGCGATAACGCAATTGTAAAATCTTTACAAATATATTTAGTGACAGTTAACAAAGTAATTAAGTAGTTTTATTGTTTAGTTCTTGGGCCAATACCATCTTATACGGTTGCAAACCCAAATTCATTCGCAAAATTCGCCAAGTTGTCGAGATAGGCCCAACTCTCAAGAACGGAGCGGAATCGACATGTTTTTATTCTCACGAATACTGGCTCGAACAGCGGCGACATTCTCTTCGGTGTGAGCGTTTCTTACACGCTGAATACCTTTTTATCGTGGAGAGCAAATTCACTTTCAAACTTTGGAGAAAAATGACGATCGTGTTTTGAGTGAATTACTCTTTGTGTAGCGCGAACTGAACGCGAATTTGCGTAGTAATTTTGGACAATTTCCAAGCGTTCTTTTAACGTGAAACGATTCATGGAATGGCAAACCTTACTAAACACAACTGACATCAGATGTCAAGAATCTGCCGTTCAACATGACCACTATTAGCTATCAAAAGTTGGACATCTCTAATGGAAAACCCTATATATATATATATATATATATATATATATATATATATATATATATATATATATATACTTCCTTCAGATCAGTTTCTATTTATGTGGATTACGCCCACATCTTTATATAAAAATATTTTATCACTGTACTATACTCGGTTTTATGCACTTCTACAGAACGTGTAACACCAATTACTTATGCTACCTGCACAACCGTTACAAGAATCATGCTTACCAACAATCATACCGCTTAACAAGATTTTCCGCGGTTTCGTAGCAACTTACCAGACTCAGCAATCTACCCCCGTATAGCCAGTGTGGCTTGCGGGATTATAGTGACATTATTAAGTTTATTTATTCATTAAAATTCGTTCAGTAACTCTACGAGGAAACCAAAAACGGATACAAACCTGTCATTGGAGGCAAATGCCGTAAAATTATCATGATTTTTGAAAATTTTTGGGTACAGTTTGGAAATCGATTTAACTACTTGGCAACAGTGCCACCATAACGTAAACGAGTTTTCTTAGCCTAATTTTGACCGCAAGGCCATTTTTCTTCTATTTTAGTTCATTTTTTCACATTTTAACGTTTTCAATTCACCATACCTCAGCTTCTATTCGTTGTTATGCGACAAAATTCATTTTAATTGTCATAAAATTGACTAAAAAACTGCTTAGATTGCATTAAAAAACATTAAGTATATAATCTAAAAAAAGTATGGATTTCCTTTGTGGGCAAAAGGTCGTAGGAAGCTTTTTTTCTTTTTAAATATGAGAAATTTTGTGCTCTTCAAGATGGTTAGAAGGAAAAATAAATAGTATTCAAAAAACTACCTTATTTTAAATTTTTTTTTCGCTTTCGTTCTAGAAAAGGTCTAATTCATTCTCTTTATTTCTATTAAATATTTGATCTTAAAATATAACATGAAAAAGTGATTTTAAAACAAATACTACCTATTTTACAATAAAATTGTAATTTAGATAACAGAAACGTACAAATTGTTACTATTTTAATCCTGAAATAATAGTAATATGATATAGGGGTTTAAAAATAAAACAATATTAAAAAAAAGAATATTTGGATTTAAAGACATTACCTACGTATACCTTAAGATTACGCCTCGAAACGAATTGCAATGCTAACAACCTACCGCACTAATGGACAGACAGAGAGACGTTGTATTTTATATATATTACAGAAGATTATAGATAACCTGGCCAGAGAACAAATGTATGATTTAAAAAAAAAAAACACGTAAAACGGATAAGTGGTTCTCGAGTGATAAGCGCACTTGCGGACAGACAGACAGAGAGACGTTGCATTTTGCATATAATATAGATATTCTTTGCAACATGATATTGGTCCATATTTAATGGTTTAGGCAGTGTATTGCAAGAGAACGCGCTAGCGGTAAACTTTTTTTTCCGGCTTGAGTCACTATTGTCGTCACTGCTTACTCCTTATGTTACTTAACGTAATAAAATATAGCCTATAACTTGGCCAGAGAACATATGTATGTTTAAAAAAAAAAAAGCACGTGAATCGGATAAGTGGTACTCCAGTGATAAGCTCACTAAGGGACAGACAGACAGACAGACAGAGAGACGTTGAATTTTATATATATTATAGATAAAATATTGAATAGAAATAAAGAGAATGAATTAGACCTTTTCTAGAGCAAAAGCAAAAAAAATTGAATTTTTCATAATGAAAAAATTTAAAAATAACATAATTTTTTGTATATTCTTTATTTTTCCTTCTAACCATCTTGGAGAGCATAAAATTTCGCATATTTAAAAAAAAGCTTCGTACGACCTTTTGCCCACGAGAAAAATCCATAAGATTTGGACTAAAATTCGATTTTTGACTAATCCTCTTAATATTTTTTAATAAAATTTGGCACACTTTAATTTTTTTTTTTTAATATAAAAGCTGTTATATAATTTAACGCCGTAATATCGAATTGAGCGGAAATTACCCGTAAAAAAAAATATTTTACCGTAGTAAATACTTTTTTAGGTTATCTACTTAATATTTTTGTATGCAATATTATACGCGGTTTTTTGGCAATTTTATGACGAGTAAAATGATTTTTTCTGTCGCATAACAACGAACAGAAGCTGAGATATTTAAGAAATTGTGAGCCGAAAGCGGTAAAACGTGAAAAATGCACTAAAGTAGAAGAAAAGTGGCCTTGCGGTCAAAATTAGGCTGAGAAAACTCGTTTACATTATATTGCCACTGTTTCTAAGTAGTTAAATCGATTTTCAAGCTGTACCTAAAAATTTCCAAAAATCATCAAAATATTATGGTATTTGCCTCCACTAAGTAGTGAAAAAAAGATCTTCCTGTGGTACGCAATTGGGTAAAAATTAAAAAAAAAAGTAAACAATTTTTAAACTCAGCTATACTTAATTTATTAAAAATATAATTTTATTTACAACAAAATATCACTAGCATTTAGAACATAACCTAGAATACGTATATTTGAAGTAGGCAATAAGACAGAGTGAGAGGAATATCGTAGTTTTAAAGAAAGTGAAAGATAATTAAATATTAAAAAAAAAACTAAAAAAGTAGTAAAACTAGGGTTATAAATGGAGAAGTGGTTAACGTTATATCACAGTGTTTCTATGCTTGAAAGGGATCTGGACTATTTGTTGGAATCATAGTGTTAATAATTGGGTAAGAATCTTAGGGCTTTGGACATAAATAACTTTCATTTTTAGTGAGTTTGTAGGAAAATAGTTTGAATAATTGAAGTAAAAGGTTAAAAATTAAGATATTATTTCCCTAACAACATAATGTCATTTTTTTTGTATCAAAAATCAGCAAATTCTTTCGTTACACCAGTCCCCAATCTGCTATTGTTTAGGTGCCACGGGTGACTCAAAATCGAATTGTTCGATGATAAGCTACGTTACTATAACAACATAAAAATTGCTCCTTCTAACCTGCTTGGTATAACTCTAGCCAAGTAGCAATTTTCATGGAACCGAAGCGGTTCTGGTCAGACGAGAAATCATGGTTCTTGGGATGACACCGTGTAAATTTGAAGAAACTTTACGACGTTTCGCTTATGATTGCACGAGGCGTCTTTAGGGATCTTTGCTCTTAGATATTTCATTTAGTGTTCTAGTTTAAAAGAGTAAACAGACCCTGAGATGCCTCATGTACACATTACCCCAAATTGTTCCAAGTTTTCATCTGACGCCATCGATTATGTGAAACCTGAATACGTTTAAGAGCCCGAAACTATAAATGTTTTAAGTAAAAATATTTGGTAGATAGTTTAGAAACTTGATTAGAATGTTAATTTTAATTATAATACGATTCAAAAGTTAATTTTATAAGTCGCGCAGCATAGATTTTATATTAATATGCTTGAAAGTGACGCTATCTGTTACTGTTGGCAGTTAATTACCACTTAAATTGATACAATGGCATTAAATGGAATTGTGTATTCTAGGCATAAATATTTTTGATAAAAATAAAGTATTAAAATAGACTATTAGTTTTCTTAATCCAACAAGTTGTCCTGGCAGACCTCTTTCTGGCATACAACATTTTGAATAAATGTATTTCATTAGGCTAATTTGCGTGAAAGAATAGTAACGGTGTTTACAAGAATGGATTAAAATTCATATAAGTTACTTTGGATATTATTGGACAAAAAAAAAAATGGAATATACGAGGGCCGTCTTTTAAGTTTTTAGAAACGACCACTAGATGGCACTATTGAGATGTAATATTACCATTGTTGTAAAATTTGGCATTTGTTATTGTTAAAACAGTGGTAACCCAGAAATTGGCCGAGTAGTTTGGTTAGAGTGAGCGTTTAAAAAAACAGTTTTGTGAATAAATGGATATTTCACGTGAAGGTATTCTTGGGATGATTTCTTACGATTTTAGTAAAGGCCTAACTTAACAGCAATGCCTCGAATCGCTCCGCTCAACTTTTGGTAATGAATCAACAACAATGCCTTGAATCGCTTTGTTCCACTTTTGGTACTAAATCACCATCAGAAAAGACTGTTTACAATTGGTTTGAGAATTGCGTCATGGTCGTGCTTCCGTCGGCGATAAATTTTGTGAGGGTCCATCAAAATCGGTAGTTGTTCCAAAAAAACATAGATGTTGTGCGCGATATGAATAAAGAGAATCGGCATGTGACTTCCCGTGAGATAGAGGCATTCTTCTTAAACCAATCGAAGACTGCAGTACATTTGATTTTGATGAAAAGCTGTGAAACAGGTTCGTGTCAATTCGTGTAAGAAAATGCTAAAAAAATTTGACCGGGGACATGCAACATCGTCACGTACGACCCATAAACTAAGCAACAATCAATTATTTGAGTGTTCCAAGATGAACTGAATTCAATAAAAGTGGTTCGTTCGCGAAGCATTTCCAAAAAAATCATCGTTTGTTTCTTTGGTTATACTGGACATGTTGCAACCATTGCTTTAGCGGATTGATGAACAGTTAATGCTGAATGGTATACAAAAGTCACGGATGAAATCACGAAAAACTACCGAAAACGTCGCATCATTCATCATGAGAATGCCAGCTCTTATACAGCACGTCAAACAAATTGATTATTTGATGGAGAAACCATCGAATTAATATCTCACTGTTACCTAATTTGTCGCCTAACGATTTCTTTTTGTCTCCGAATGTCAAAAAAAAAACGCGTGGACAGCGATTTTCATCACCTTAAAAAGCTGTTGAATCTTTCCAAAACCATGTTTTTGAGGTACCAACTTCACAGTGGAACAAATGTTTCGAGAATTGGTTCGAACGCATGCAAAAGTGTATAAATCTTAACGGCGACGATTTTGAGAAGCAAAAAACGATTTATACCATTTTTTTTTCATTGTTTTTGTAAAAACTTAAAAGGTAGCCCTCGTATTTAGTCGAGATGAGGAAGAGACTTGCCATGTTTTTTTTTTTGACTTTACTGCCCTCACTGAGAAGAGTAAGAGTAAAAAAAGCAATAACTGATAAGGAGATGAAACAGGTGGGAGTCGGTATATTTTAGAGAGCTTATTTGAAAAGGACTTTACATTTGAAATACATAAAATTATTTAACTATTTTTCCTCTCACTCTCTTTTAATAAAGCACAAAATATTTCCTTATTTGAAAAGCAATGAAACATTCCAATTCAAAAGAAGAAAAATAAAATAATTCTATTTTTAAAAATAGGATTTTTTTGCTATTACTCAATTCTTAAAAGATTATACGTACTAGTTTACAACGGGTCACAAACGTTCCCATATATTGTGTGCCAATATTCAATATCCAACAACCACGTTCAACATGCTCGTTGTACTCAAAAAGCCCCAACAGCCAGCATGTTGCATGAAAAACGCACTTACATGTTTAGTTCCAACATTAAATATTTTATATTCAACATGCTGGACTCAATCTTTATCCAACAATAATGTTCAACGTGATTGTCGTACTCAGAAAAATTCCAAGATGTTAGCCTGAGTTATTACATGTTGATTTCGAACATTAAACACGTCGTGCTCAACAAGTTCGACTCCATCTCTATTCAATAATCTCGTTCAAATTGCTTGTTGTCGAGTCCTAACATTTAACGTGTAGCGGTTAATACGCCGAACTCTTTGTCGCACTCAGAGAAGTTCCAACATGTCAGCTAGCATGATGGATCATATAAACATTCCAACATTAAACATGTGCCCGACAATCTGGATTCGATCTTTTTCCAACAACCACGTACAAAAGGCTCGTTGTACTCAAAAAACTTTCATAATGTTAACCAGCATATTGGTTTAGCAATGTTTTTATATGTTGAATCTCAACATTTAATATGTTGTGCTCAACGTTCAATCTCTTTGTCGCAGTCAGAGAAGTTCCAACATGTCAGTCAGTATGATGGATCATAAACGTTCCTACATGTTTAGTTCCAACATTAAACAAGTCGTGTTCAACAAGCTGAACTCAATTTTTAGCCAATAACCACGTTAAAAATGCTCGTTGTGCTCAGGAAAGTTTCGGAATGTTAACCAGCATATTGGACTAGCGACGTTTTCATATGTTGAGTCTCAACATTTAACATGTCGTGATTAACATGCTGAACTCAATCTCTTCGTCGCACTCAGAGAAGTTCCAACATGTCAGCCAACATGATGGATCATAAACGTTCCTACATGTTGAGTTCCAGCATTAAACAAGCCGTGCTTAACATGCTGGAATCAATCTATATCCAACAACCACGTTTAACATGCTCGTCGTACTGAGAGAATTTCCAGCATGTTTGTCAGCCATATGCGGTTCCCTTAAGCGATGGAAGGTCCTGGCAAAAACCCAAAAATCAAAAATTAGAAAATTAAGATGATAATGGCATTGGCATCTACTATAGTTACTTAAATACGACTAAGCATAGAGCACAACTGGCATATGCCCTGACCGCTTATAAAAGAAGCTCAATTTTATGTTGTTCATCTGGTTTTTTTATGGTTGACTATTTACGAAGCTGTGGAATCGTTAACGCTGCAGCTTCGTGTGGAGTCGACCCAAAAACAGATCGTCGCTCTATAATCAAGTAAATTGCCAGTAAAAACCTCTGTAAAGAGAACATAATAAGTCATGTTCATGTAACTAGACAACAGCTAAATTCTCCAAAAGAGAGCCAAGATATTTTAAGTAGGAAGATAGAAAAGAATATTAAAGTATTTTTCGTAAATTCGTTTCGAAAATTATTACTTTTCCTTTTTATTTCGAGAATAGAAAAGGAGCAATAAGAGTTCAAACCAGACCATAAAGCAACACAGACGACTCGCACCTTTAACAACACATTCGATCATGGAACCGCATACGACGGTATGGTGAAGCGTAGATTCCAAAAATATTGGGATGAAGATAAGAGCCTTGCAGATGCAGACTGTCATAAACCTTGCTGAGAAGTTGATAACGACCAACTGAATTCGTTGGTTGAGGCAGAGTCGCAGGAAACAATTCGAGAGTTTTCTGAAGAGTTATGCGCAAATTTTGGACCACACAGGAAACTTGAAGAATCAAAAATTATTACTTTCAGGATAATTTTTTTGTTCGGATAGTAGCCGTTACCGTACGATATCAGCACAAATCAGCAAGCCAGGAGATGTGTCGATTAATATTTCGT
>CM032449.1:185032749-185052749 GCA_019049505.1 Pachyrhynchus sulphureomaculatus
ACCGTTTGGAGCTTGCGCAGTAGTAAAGAGAAGAAATTAAATATCGTTATTTGAAGCATGCGCCCACCATTCGGAGCTTGCGCAATATTGAAACAAAATAAGATAAACCTTTATTAAGGATAACGATTTCCCTTATTTAGGAACATATAAGAGAGGTTATTTGAAGTTCGTTATTCTTATGGCTATTACGTTAGGGCCTGTTTTTTGTCCTACTTAGGTTTACAAACCACTAAGAAAATACAGTAAAATTAAAATAATATTCTTTTATTGCAAATAACACTAACAACGATTAATTAGTGTGCAGATTATGTTGGGATTTTGCAATCTTTGGCACAATGGCATTACAATGTGTGTGGTGCTAATTTCAAAGGAAATTTTATTTATCGCCCATTCGTATTTCCTTGGAAATATTGAAGAAGTGAACCTGCTAGACACAATTTTAATTCAGAAACTTGTGTTGACCCATCAAATACTAATAACCGGCGTGATTAACCATAAAACGAATGAAAAAAAATTCTTTAAGTTTATAGAAGATGAATACTAACTTAATCTTGCAATACCTTCGCATTAATACTGCGCATGCTAGAGATAACGATAAGGATAAAGGAACGCCAAAAATAAGCTTTGTAAAATCTCTTTATTATATCAGAAATAGGACCTGTTAAACCCGTATTTTCTTTAATACTTTTTAAGATCTTGAAGAAGGTTTCTTCATGAATTACATTTTCATAAAGGGTCTAGGCGGTTAAGATGGTGAAAAATGCCCCCAGCACTTTTGAAAAACAAAAAAATCCTCATGTAGAACATAAAAAAATATGACTTCCCTGAAATTGTCAGCCCTCTAGACCTTCCCATAACCTCAAAAATCTATAAAACGTGATTTTCGGTTTTTTGGCGATATCTCCGGTTCTATTCATCGTAGAAACCTCTTTTTTTTTCAAAATTGTAGGATTTTTTATTGCCTACAACATGCTATTTTTTTATAAAAAATTTTGGCGCGAAATTCAAATTGTTTTGAGCGTTTTAAATTTTTAAAATTGAATTAAAAAAAAACTAGGACTTACTCAGGCCCAAAAAAATATATATATTGTGTATTTTATGTCAAACTATGCCTGTGAATTTTTTCAGATTTTTAGAGGAGGGGGAAAATGGTTACAAAAGCGAAAAACCGCTTTTTTCGTCGTTTTTCCGCATTTTTACCTACTTTTGGGGCACAAAATTTCGTTGTAGATCCTCAGTTGCTTCAAAATTATATAGATATATATATTATAGGATTTCTTATTGCCTACAACACGCTATTTTTTAAAAAAATTTTTGGCGCGAAATTCAAATTGTTTTGAGCGTTTTAAATTTTTAAAATTGAATTTAAAAAAAACTAGGACTTACTCAGGCCCCAAAAAAATATGTATTGTGTATTTTATGTCAAATTATGCCTGTGAATTTTTTCAGATTTTTAGAGGTGGGGGAAAATGGTTACAAACGCGAAAAACCGCTTTTTTCGTCGTTTTTTTTCCGCATTTTTACCTACTTTTGGGGCACAGAATTTCGTTGTAGATCCTCAGTTGCTTCAAAATTATATATATATATATATATATATATATATATATATATATATATATATATATATATATTATCGAAATACTATTGAATCATTTTATGTAATATAAAGACCATATTGCGCCATTTTTCCCTTTAAAATCACGATTAAAACAAGATTAAGGCAAGTTTAAGATAAGATTAAGGCAAGATTAACACATTTTTAAGTTATTCTTTTGTTGTAATTAGTCATACTTCATAATTCATCCAAATATATAATTTTATAGAAATTAAAACATTTCTGTTTATAAAAACATCATATAGAAAAAAGATTTTCTATATTTAATTGAATTAGCGTTAACTTGGTAAAAATCCATATTCAACAAATTAAATACAACTGTAAGTGTGATTTTTTACTTTATAATATAAATATTTTTTTTACTTTATATTAATAATATTAAGTAAAAATCACACTTACATGTATATTTAATTTGTTGAATATGGATTTTTACCAAGTTAACGCTAATTCAATTAAATACAGAAAATATTTTTTCTATATGATGTTTTTATAAACAGAAATGTTTTAATTTCTATAAAATTATATATTTAGATGAATTATGAAGTATGACTAATTACTCAAAACAAAAAAAATAACTTAAAAATGTGTTAATCTTGCCTTAATCTTGTCTTAATCGTGATTTTAAAGGGAAAAATGGCGCAATATGGTCTTTATATTACATAAAATGATTCAATAGTATTTCGATAATATATATATATATATATATATATATATATATATATATATATATATATATATATATATATATATATATATATATATATATATATATATATATATATATATATATATATATATATTTTTGAAGCAACTGAGGATCTACAACGAAATTCTGTGCCCCAAAAGTAGGTAAAAATGCGGAAAACGACGAAAAAAGCGGTTTTTTTCGCGTTTGTAACCGTTTTCCCCCACCTCTAAAAATCTGAAAAAATTCACAGGCATAGTTTGACATAAAATACACAATATATATATTTTTTGGGCCTGAGTAAGTCCTAGTTTTTTTAAATTCAATTTTAAAAATTTAAAACGCTCAAAACAATTTGAATTTCGCGCCAAAATTTTTTATAAAAATAGCATGTTGTAGGCAATAACAAATCCTACAAATTTGAAAAAAAAGAGGTTTCCACGGTGAACAGAACCCGAGATATCGCCAAAAAACCGAAAATCACGTTTTATAGATTTTTGAGGTTATGGGAAGGTCTAGAGGGCTAAAAATTTCAGGAAAGGCATATTTTTTTTATGTTCTACATGAGGATATTTTTTGTTTTTCAAAAGCGCTGGGGGCATTTTTCACCATCTTAACCGCCTAGACCCTTTACCAGAACGTAAGTTTACCCTGATATCTTATGATTTTGTTAGAAACCTGAGTGTTCAAGTGTCGAATGGAGTAAGTGCAGTTTGGTCTGGGATAACAGTAAAAAAATAGAGGTTTGGTGATTTGTTCCTTGATAAAATTCCTCAAAATGATAAGCCTATGAGTCCACGGACACGCCTACAATTTTCTCCGACTTAACTATAATGTTTGACTGTGTCTATCATGAATCGTTTGAAAAAAACAAACTGGAATGTTATATATTAAAGCATATTCTTAATTAAGAGCTCTCTGGATGGTAGCATACAGAGTGACAGAGTAGGTTAAGGACTAGCCTGTGAATGGAAGTATGACTGCATGTGTACACTCTCTTCGCCCACGATAAACACGGAAGAAGCGAAAGGCAACCCGTGGTACCAAAGCCCAACTGTGCAACTAAAAATTCCGGCTGCCTTTCAATTTTTAAGGTATTGCATTAATTTTTTTTTAAATCCTCGTCAGACATAGCTCTTCAACTTGTACCTGTGACTTTTTTGTTAGTTTTTGTTTGTAATTTTGGCTGAAAGATGAAGAAGGTCTCTACTTTTTAAATAATACTCTTTTGGGCGATGAACTTTTTATTGTGTACATTAAAATCTCGATAATTTACTTACGGTAATATATGTTTCTGGGGCCGCTGATTACTGCAAACCTAGTCATTTTAGCGAAAATTTTGAGGATTTTAAACTATTGGCCAATTTCAGTTATTTTCAGTTATTTCAGCTGATGACGAAATAACGAGGAATTTCTGGTTCAACAATATTTTAAGGTAGTAAATAATATATACTATAATAATTATAGTTGTGGCAAAAATTAATCTATAAATGGTCAGTTTTCAATTTATTTAAAAACTTGGTTTCTTTGTTTTTAATTGAAATATACCAACTAGGAACTTTTTCAAGATAATAATCTAGTTGCGTGAGGTATACAAAATTAATAATATTATTTTGTTCGTAATAAGTTTTTATATCAATTGATTATTTTTTGATCCGTTTTGTTTATTTTTTTTTAAATGTGTGAAAAAATTGTAGTTTACAGGCGAATATTTATTATTTGTTGGATAATATTGTGTATCATATATGTATATATGAATATACACTACTGTCAGAAAGTATTTGCCCACTTAGAAATTTCAATGTAACTGCCAAAATTTAATACCTAATTAAACCCTTTTATTATATTAGATAAATTTAATTGTTCTTAACAAGTGTCCATCATATAATTGTTTAAATAAGCCTTTTTGGTGAAATCACAAATTAAAAACCAATTAGAACAAATGTCCAAGTTTTGCATGATAATCGTTTTGAGGCGATTTCTGAGAATTTCAGTTGAAGTAAGAACTCATTTCAAGTTTCTAGGGATTATGGAAATTCCTAGTGACATTTTATGATAAAAACTATGCTATAAATATCATTGCCCTTTTGGAAATTAATCATTCGCAAACAGTACTTTGTCATTGATACAGGCTTAATTGCTTTTGTGAAAATGCCAAAAACGGAAGAAGTTTCCGTTGAAAATCGGGCTGATAATTGCGAGACATCAAAATAGTCACCAGAGTCGACAAATCGCGAGTGATATGCGGATGCCGAGGAGAACGGTGGACTACATCCTAAAAAATTTTCTGCGGGGCATGAAATTTTCAACCAAAAACGTTCAGGAAGGCCTCGAAAAACGACTCCCGCTGAAGATAGAACTATAACAATGTCCAGCAGACATAAACGCCGCCTAACCGCACTAGAAATCACAGCTCGAGTGAACCTTGAGCGGCCCATCTCCATCAACGTGACGACCATGAAGAACAGGTTAGCGGAAGGTGGACTACACAGGAGAGTTGCAGTGAGAAAACCACTTCTTAGGCAAGTGAATAAACGTAAACGATTAGAATGGGCCCGAGAACATGAAAACTGGACATCAGAACAATAGAATTCCGTCCCTTGGACTGACGAATCTAAATTCGAAATTTTCGATTCAAATCGACGAGTTTACGTGCGGCGTTCAGCTGGAGAGAGGATGTTGGAAGCCTGTCAGTTACCTACAGTAAAACATGGTGGAGGTTTAGTAATGGTTTGGGGTTGTTTTGGCAACGGTAAAGTTGGAAAAATTTTTAGGATAGAAGGAATCATGCGAAAAGAACAGTATCAGGAAATTTTACTAACTCAAATGTTTCCTTGCTAAGCAAATTAGAGAACTTTTGGACCAATGGAAATTTGATGACGTCCTGGAAGTGATGACTTCCACAATCACCCGACTTGAACCCCATCGACTTGCTGTTGGACCATTTGGACAGGTGTGTTCGAAAATCAATCCAACATCAGAAATTCACTTGTGGGAACTTTTACAAACAGAATGGGTTAAAATAACCGAAGAAACTCTGAAGAACCTATTGGACAGAATGCTGAAACTCTGTAAACTGGTAATTAAAAACAAAGGTCACACAGATGAGAAAAATCCTGGAAAATCATGAGTATTTTTCTGATCTTCTAGACTATAAATAATGTGAAAATAAATAATAATTCATTAAAATTACAAATATATATATACGAGGCATGTTTTTTTAAGTAAGTACCGTTTTGCGATTCCGCCGCCGCAGCGATACGGTCGGCGTTCCGCGCATGCGCGCTGGTAACCTACATCTCATGTCTACGCACTGACGCCATTACAGTCTGATTCTTCATTGTATACGTTGTTTACTGAGTGTTTAAGATGCCTCCGACAATCGTGAGTCCCGCCGATTGTGAAGTACGGGCTGTTATACGATTTCTTAGTGCTAAAGGCGTAAAACCGATCGATATTCATCGTGAGATCTGTGAAGTTTACGGACAAAACATTATGAGTGATGGAATGGTAAGGAAATGGGTGAGAGCATTTAAAGATGGCCGCACAAATGTGCATGATGAAGAACGGAGTGGGCGTCCTTCGGTCGTTAATGAAGATTTGGTGCAGAAAGTGGACGAAAAGGTGAGAGAAAACAGACGCTTTACAATTTCATCATTGTGCGACTGCTTTCCATGATAATGATAACGAAGTCAAAACATTTGTGATACAGTGGTTAACAAGTCAGGCGGCAGAATTTTATGAGGAGGGTATTCAAAAACTGGTGCCACGTTATGACAAGTGCCTCAATATTCACGGAAATTATGTAGAAAAGTAGATTAAGGTACAGGCTTTCATGTAACTGGGTTTTTGTTGTCTTGGGACTGAAATAACTAGGTGGGCAAATACTTTCTGACGGTAGTGGAGATTATTATCTTCAAATAATTCCCACTTGATAAATTTCAATTTAAAACAAAGAAATAAAATTTTTAAATAAATTAAAAATTGGCCATTTATTGAAAACTAGATTAATTTTTGGCAAAATTATTATAGCATCCATTATTAAGTACCTTAAAATAATAGTTTTAAACCAGAAAGTCCCCGTTCTTTCTTTATCGGCTGAAAAAAACTATAAAAACCAGCAGAAAATAACCAAGATTCACCAGTAACTTAAAATCCTCAAAAATTTTGCTAAAATGACTATTTTTACAGGAACCAGTGATCTCAGAAACATATATTACCATAAGCGAATTATCGAGATTTGAATGTACACAGTAAAAAGTTCATCGTCCAAAAACTTAAAAAAACAAACCTTCTTCATCTTTCAGCAGGTACAAGTTGAAGCGTATTTTAAAAAATTTAATGCAATATCTTAAAAATTGAAACGCAGCTGGAATTTTGAGTTGCACAGTGGGATTTCGTCTCACTGTGCATGAGAAGCATAAGAAAGGGTTGAACGTGATTACTTTTTTTTAATATGGAAAAAACTTAGTCGGTCTCTTGTCGGCACGCTAGATATCAGGAAATTCCTGTGTCCTAACCGCACCTCTTTAGCTCTGTGTAACGTATTACGAGGACCTTGGATAAGTCTGTGCCACCTCTGACGTAAAGTTGAATAAATAATAACCCAATACTCAGGACTTTAAACTGGATTTCGCAACATAGGCTACCCTTACCGGAGTAGTCGCGTATATTTTTAGCCGAATGGTCGCGAAGAGAAACCGCAACGTCTCGAGTTTTTTAGATTGAAATTGCGTGTTATATTCACGCCATTTTAATCTAAAAAACTGTTGAATTAGCTGTTAGTAGTTAGGAAGAAGAATTGGAAGAAATGCTGAATAAACTTAACAAGTCCAGAAAGATTGGTCTGAAGATAAACATCGCCAAAACCATGTTCATCACAAATGACGACTGTGATGAAGAAACAGTAGTGAACACTGAAAACGCGAAAATCATAAGAACGAATTCATACGTATATCTTGGACAAAAAATAGTAATATTCAAACAAATCTTGAAAGTGAATTTATCAAGGAGAATATCATTAGCTTGGTCAGCGTTTGGCAGATTGCGGAATATCTTCCTTTCCAATGTACCAAATACACTAAAAGCGAACACATTTGATCAATGCGTGTTGCCAGTATTGACATACGGAACGGAAACGTGGGCTCTGAATCAAGAAATTATAAATCGCCTACAAGTAGTTCAACGAGCGATCGAAAGGAGAATGTTGGGAATATCGTTGAGGGATAGGCCGACTAATGAAGAAATTCGAGGTAAAGGTCCAAGATAACTGATGTAACTGAGACGGTAAGCAGGTTGAAGTGGAGCTGGGCGGGTCATATTGCAAGACTCTCTGATAATCAATGGGCCCATAAAGTAATAAACTGGTCTTGGAATGAAAAAAGAAGTAGAGGATGCCCGCAAACCCGATGGTATGACGACATCAAAATACTACTGGGATGCAACTGGATAAACAAGGCCCAAAACCGAAGAAGATGGACGTACTTAGGGGAGGCTTATGTCCGACGATAGACTACATAGCTGATGATGATCTCAGTAAATCTACAGCTGTCGGTTTCCCACGAATTCGACGGTGTGCAAAAGGAGATGTAGTTGTTCAAACGCTCAAACAAAATATTGTTGACATATACATATAGCAGCAGGTTTTTAATTGAAGGTAAACATAAGCATGAGGAGGATGAATCTTTAACCTTGTCAAAGATGTCTAGTATAAGTATTAATCTTGCTGTAAAATCAAAAATACGAAATTATGACCCAGCGTACTTAAATATGAGTTTTACAAGCAAGAAAATAGGTGGTAAAGAAAGACCTCAATGTGTTATTAGTTTAAAAATTTTGGCTGCGGATACCATGAAACCCAACAAATTAAAACATTTAGAGGCCATGTGTAAAGAGTATATCGATCAGTCACTTAAATTTTAAAAAAGAAAATCATGCAAGAACTGTTTCTTGAGTTAGAGTTAAATTTCCACAAACTCTCGCAGTAAATGAAACAGCTTTAATGTCATGTGACCCTTGAACACAAAGCATTTCGTCAATAATGTCACCAACTTAATAATTTTTACGTAAAGTGAAACATGGTTCTCATCATCGTGATCCTGAGATCAAACAAAAGATCATGTGATGACATACACACGGGGTTCCTAATTCCCAAGGAATTTCATGGAGATTAGTCAGATGAAAGGAACATAGTAACATAGTAAACGATGTTCTGGTTCAGGTTAGCTCAGATTGTGTTGACTGCTGATAAGTAAGCATTCTGTCAGCAATGTTTCTACAAGAACTTAGACAAGCTCGGAAAAAAAAAAACCACACAATGCAATATAGGTCTATCAACGTCATCCTGAGACCAAATAAATGTCCATGAAATAGCAACACAAAGGTTCCTTAATTTTCAAGAAATTTTCTGGACAATAGTCAACTGGTAAGATCATATCAATAGAACAGAGAAGGTAGTGGGAAAATGTCAGCTACTACGTTGTTGCTACATGACAATGCGCCTGCACATAAGTCACACAAATTCAGGGCTGTTCGTAAGGACAGTGACATCATAGAGCCCATTTTCCTCCCAGTAACTACATTTTGTTTTAGAAACTGAAGAAATTTCCATGTGGACGGCGATTTCCCGAAGAAAATGTAGTCAAGGAAGTTGTTACAGGAGATGAAGTAGACTAAGTTTGTTAAAGTCATTGAGTTTCAAGAGCAGATTTCCTTTTGCGTGCTCAAGTAGATAAACTTATTCACAGTTCCTTATAAGTAACATTCTAGAGAACAAATTCTTCT
Source organism: Pachyrhynchus sulphureomaculatus (assembly GCA_019049505.1). Classification (NCBI taxonomy): domain Eukaryota; kingdom Metazoa; phylum Arthropoda; class Insecta; order Coleoptera; family Curculionidae; genus Pachyrhynchus; species Pachyrhynchus sulphureomaculatus. The sequence continues at coordinate 185,041,833 of CM032449.1, forward strand.
TACCCTTACTCAATTTTTATTACTTTTAATTTTTTTTTTTTAAAGTTAAGCGCAAATTTTACTGAAATTATGAGACAAATTTTTAATTTATAAATAGATAGAGAGTCGGAGAGAGTTAACAAATTTCAAAAGATAGGAAATTAAAACAAATACTGAGTTTTATATTCACCAGGACATATGCGATATTCTCGTTAAATTATTGTTTTTCTGTAAACTTGGTATCCTCGTTTCATTATATAAGAGGAAAAAACACACTATCCATAATTTTGAGGGTAAGTTCAGTACCATTATTTTTTACATACTATCTTCTCCTTTTTATCCTGCCGAATTACTGGGCCTGCTTACGGTTATTTTGTTTGGTAGGTGCATATTTAACAATTCCTGCCTGTAACAAAAAATATACGTTATCTATAACACCTTTACCTTTCATATAGTACGATTTGTCGAACTCTCTAAAATAAGCCAAATCTCTTTCCTTGTAAAGACGTAATAATCGCTGGGGGCCAGATCTGGTGAATATGGCGGATGAAGAAACAATTCATAGCCTAATTGGTCCAATTTCACCATCGATTTTATGGAGTTGTGAGCTGGTGCATTATCTTGGTGAAATAACAATTTTTTCTTCGCTAAATGTGCTCCTTTTCACCATTCAAACTGTCCAATACCTCAACATACGAGGATGAATTGAAAAGTTCGTGGCCTAGTCAAGAAAACAAAATAAAATACGTACAAAAATATTTTTATTTTTCGACGTAATCTCTACCTAGCTCTATGCACTTCTTTCACCTGTTTTCCAAAGCTTCCACACCTGTTTGAAAAAAAGATTCCTCAAGGTCTTCAAAATACTGGATAACTGCAGCTTCGACTTCTTCATTTGATGAAAATCTCTGGCCACCGAGATGTTTTTTTAGGTTTGGAAACAGATGAAAGTCCGAAGATGCCAAATCAGGAGAATAAGCTGGGTGGGGCAGTAATTCGAAACCATAATCACGAATTTGAGCCACAGACGTGTGAACGCGAGCGTTGTCCTAATGGAACAAAACTTTCTTTCTCAGTAATCCCTGAGCATTTCTCTTTAATTTATTGACCTGAACGACGCAAAAGGGTGCAATAGTAAGTCGAGTTTATTGTTTCGCCTTTCGGAAGGTAGTCCACCATAATTATACCTTTAGCATCCCAAAAAACTGACGCCATCACTTTTCCAGCCGAGACCTAATTCCCTTCGCTTTCTTTGGGGTCGGTTCACCAGATTTTTTGACTCTGGGGTATAGTGGTGAACCCAGATCTCGTCCAGTGTCACAAACTTGTTAAGAAAATCTTGCGGATCAGCCTCAAACATCTCCAAACAGTCGCGAGAAATCGTGAATCGAATTCATTTTTGTTCAACTGAAAGCAATCTGGGGACCCACCTAGTGGAAACCTTAGCACATCCGAGTTCGTTGGCAATGATGTTTTGTGTTTGTTCATACGAGATGCCTATAGTGTCTGCAATCTCCCTGACAGTTATTCTACGGTCTTTCAATATGAGATCACACACTTCTTCAGTCGTAGACGTCGTGGGCCGGCCGGACCGAGGGTTATCTTCGATGCTCTCTCGTCCACGTTTAAATTCTGCAACCCATTTTTTTCACTGTGGTATATGATGGAGCAGATTTCCCTAGTGTTGTTTCATATCATCGTCGATCTTCTTTGATGTTAATCTTTTTTTAAACAGGTACTTGAAGACCGTTGCAAAAACGCTGCACTTGGTCTCACTAAACTCGTTCTAACCTAAAAACCACACATTTTACAGCAACAAAATTTTACACCGTGACAATCAAAGAAAGTATGACCTTATTGAGGGTACTATAATAAAAATATTATAATTATTTTTTGATGAGGCCGCGAACTTTTCAATCCATCCTAGTAATAGTCTCTTGTGATTGTTCGTCCCTTCTCAAGACAGTCGATCAGTATTACTCCATGCGCATCTCAACAAATACTTACTAAAACCTTTCCAGCTGATGTTTGTGTTTTTGGACTCTTCGGTAGGCTTTCATGCGATTCCAGCCACTCTTGGTATTGCCTGTTGGAATCAGGTGTGTACCAGTGGATCCATGTTTCTGCATTTGTTCAAAATCGACGTAAAAACTCCTTTGGATTACGCTGAAACAGTGCCAAACAGACTTCTGAATCTTCGACCTGTTGCTGTTCTTGATCAATCGTGAGATTGCACGGCACCCATCGGGCATATAGTCCCACGCGTTCTGTTGATATCTTCACCATGTTAGCGATCTCTTACTCTCACTTTGCGGTTATTCAGAACAATATGCTGGATTTTTTGCGCTTTTTGGAGTGACTGCCTCATTTCGACGTCCCGAACGTAGTTGCATTATCGGTAGAGATGTCAATATTGTAACTACCGGATACAAAGTATCCGTTATTCGTCCGGATCCGAAGTACCGGGTAGCCGATAATAAATGTACCCGGTACCAGGTATCTACACACTGATGGCGTCTGCGGTCAACCAAACTAAAACTACCAATGCGATACCGGTAGCGGCAGATACCTACTCGTCTCCACGAAATTTGTCTTGTCTTCATCGGTAGTGTTCGGTTTCAGTACATTAGGTATAAATAGTAATGACTGACAAGAGTGGGTGCGCGTACACAATTATAAATCATACATACATACATATACTTGAAATTAAACTGGAGCCCGCACAATTAGGAATGCAAGCAAAATTTGCACCTCGAGCATGCAGTATTTTTTTAAATAGGTATATGAAGTACACATTTTGTCGTTTATGAATAATGAATTGAATATGAACACAGTACAGAAAATTATAAAAGTACCTACCAGGTGTACAAGTATGAAATGCGGATTTTTTTTTCTAAAAAACATGTTAAATTCGGAAGAATGATAAAAAGTGCTTTATTCAAAGTATGCTCCATCGCTTGTTATACATTTTTCCCATCTTTCGGGCAATTTGTGAATACTACGCCAGTAAAAATCTTCCCTTTTTGCTGCGAACCATTCATCGAGCCATTTTTTCACATCTTCGTACGAACCAAAGCGCTGCTCAATAAGTGCGTGACCCATCGATGCAAACAAGTGGTAATCGGAAGGAGCCAAGTCTGGTGAGTAAGCCGCATGAGGTAGAACTTTCCAGCTGAGTGCTTCCAACGTGTCGCGAACTGGTTTTGCTGTATGTGATGGAGCACTGTCATGAAGAAAAATGACTTTGTGTTGCCTCTTTCGGTATTCTGGCCTTTTTTCAAGCAGCCTACGGTTCAAACCGGTCAACTGTTGTTGGTAACGTTTAGTATTAACCGTTTCCCCAGGTTTTAATAGTTCATAATAGATCACGCCCCTCTGGTCCCACCAAACACAAAGCATCGTCTTTCTGCCAAAGCGATTCGGTCTTGCGGTCGATGTGGATGGTGCGCCTGGGTCTATCCATGATTTTTTGCGCTTGGGATTTTCAAAATAAATCCACTTTTCATCCGCTGTAACTATACGATGCAAAAACGACTTCCTTTTGTACCGAGCGAGCAAAAAGTTACACGTGTTTTTGCGCTTTTCTTGTCGCCATGTGGTACCCATCTACCGGTCTTCTGAATCTTTCCCATCTCTCGTAGCCGATTGGAAACAGCTTGTTGAGAGTTGTTTTCGTGTTTGCGTATCATCTTCGTCCAACAATGCTTGCAATTCCACATCTTCGTATTTTTTTGGCGGTTTTCTATGTTCCTCGTCTGCAACATCGAAGTCACCACTTTTGAAACGCCGAAACCATCGTTCACACGTATCTTGCGATGGAGCATGTTCATCACCTTAAGCTTCTCGAAGTGATCGGTATGATTCAACAGTAGTTTTCTTCAAATGAAAACAAAAAATTAATGCTGTCCGCGAATGCTCTTTGTTCGGTATAAATTTCGACATATTGAACACAACACAACATTATGCACACACTTTTCCAATTATCACTCGTACGCGTCTGACACTTGTTGATGACACAACAAAATGGCGCAGTCAAATCTTTACAGCACAAACTGCATTGGTGCACCATCTGTTGTTTGAAATCCGCATTTCATACTTGTACACCTGGTATATACTCTCAATCCTTAAAAACAATGAAAATAAGTGAATATTACAACAAAAATAAAAACTTTATAGCAACGGGAACTTTTAGGCTATTTTTCATTTCTTAACAAAAATTGATTACAGTTGAGAAAAATCAGTTTATTTACATAATTTGATTTGGGTCTATTACGAAGTTCAGTAATAATCTGACTTTTTTAAGAAAGGTACCTTAGATACTCGAAAGTACTGATACTTGACATCACTAATCATCGGTGGTTGTATGGCCGCAGTTCAGTTCACTAAACATTTACAATAAAGTCCGTTTATAACGAACTCCAAAAAATCCCTAAAAATGGTTTGCTATATCCGAAGTTCGTTACAAACAGTAAACAAAATCTAATATCATTTTTCACTACTTTTTTATTTAGATTAGGCGCTAATGCTTAGAAAGATGAATAATAATAATTATTAAATTAAAAGAAAACGTTCAAATGAAAATAAAACCAGTCACACTAAAGTTATTATTATGTATGTTGGTACATATACGAGTATAAATGAAAACATTAAAATACGTAGTTTATACAATAAAATCAATAATTTTCGTTTGTACAATTTTATTTGAAAAAGAAATGGTATTTATATAATTGTCAAGGTCACAAAAACTGCCCTATATATGTTCAGGAACTTCACGAGATTCCAAAAAATTGCGAGTTTCAGTCATTTTCTTAGTCATTTCTGAAATAGAAGGAACATAAATATTACCTCCTTCTCCAAGCTCGTTTTCGTCCTCATTATCGCTTAAAATCTTTTCAGAAATCACCGATGTCACAACTTGATCATCAGTTAATATTTCTCTCGTCATTAATTCATTTTCAGCACATACAAATTTTTCAAAATTAAAGTGATTAAACATCTTTTTAATCTCGGTTTCCATTGTACTTTGTTGAATGTCAGCATCGTAAACAAATTTTAGACAATCAGTAGGATCTTCTCGCTGTTTTTCAATCCACTGTGTCAACGGTAGCTCATCATCTAAGTCATATCTACATTCCTTCCTTAAAAATCCGCCATGCTTAAAACAGTTTGCAATGGTTTCTTTACTGACTCTTTGCCAAGCCATATGGATAAAGTTTATAGCGTCCAAGAGAAGTACAGAAAAAATGTTACATTTCTCGATCGTCTCTAACATTTTCGTAAGTAAAATCTTTCTATAATGACATTTTAAAGAATATATCACCCCTTGATCCATAGGCTGGAGCTTTGCACTTGTGTTTGGAGGCATAAAAACCAAAAACTGTAGATCAACTTCAGGGTGCGCTGGACAGTTGTCAATCAAAAATAATATTTTTCTGTTTGTGAATTTTAATTCTTTGTCCTATTCGATCAGTTCGTTTTTAAAAATTTCTGATGTCATCCAGGCTTTACTGTTTGATTTGTACTTTACTGGTAAATGTCTCTTTTTAAAACATCTGGGACTGGCGGACTTTCCTATCACCAATACAGTAAACTTTACTTTTGATAATTTTCCACCACACAATTCTATCCGACAAACTTTAATGTCTTATCAGGCGTCATCTTGTCGCTTTTTAAATCGTTCAATCCAACTTCTAGAACAGTTAAACTCGGTATTCTATATTTTTCTTCCCAATTCACTAGCTCTTTCTTGTAAAGTATAGTCGGTAATAGGAACATGTTCATGTCGTTTTTGACTAAACCATTTAAGATTTAGTTAAATTTAACTGTTTGCAAAAATCACTTTGTTTAACTCCATTTTCTATTTTCCTTATAATAGCGTGTTTCTCTTTTAAAGTAAACGCTTTACGTTTTTGTGTACTCATTTTAAAATCAAAACTTAAATATTCACTTTGCTACTTTGATCAAATATGCATTAGAACCGCATAACACAATAAGTGAGCACAGGGAGTGGCAAGTTCGTTATAAACGGACACAAAACATCCAAATTTGGTTCGCTTTATCCGGAAGTTCGTTATAACCGGGTTCGTTATAACGGATAAAAATTTGCATTTGTCTTATGGAAGTTTTTTCGTGCATTATAAAATATTTCGTTTTAACCGGAAATTCGCTATAAATGGATTCGTTATAAGCATATTTCACTATAGTTGCTTTCGACGGAGCAGATATGCCATAACAATTCTCAAGCCATTCTTGGGTTCTGGCTGTATTTTTCCCCATCAAAAAGCAATGTTTAATCAACAAATGAAAATTTTTTTGGTTCCATCGTCGCAGTCGCAACTTCCAAAGTAATAGATCAAATATCATAAAAATTTTAGACGAATCTTCCGAGTTTTTTTTTGTATGCGCTACCACAGGGGTGCTCAAACGGTCGTTCGCGATCGACAAGTCGATCGCGACTGTTTTTTGAGTCGATTTTGAGAAAAAAATTCCGATATAGAACTATTCACAGATTTTGTTTTAGGTAACTAAAACAAAATGTAATGAATAAACTACTAAAATTTATTCGATCCACAATTAGGCCAGAATAACCCCCTCATCACTTTCTTTTATCGTAATAACCCCCTGCTAGCGGCAAAAGGCGGCTTTATCAAAGGAACGCGCGGTACTTGTCAAAGAAAATTCCCGCCAATTTTTCTAGAAACTTCGGGCGGCGTGTTTGACGGGAACGTTCGAGACTTCGTTCGCGCCGATATAAATGTTGCGCCTGCAGGAATAGGAGTCAGTCTGAGTTGTAACTTGAAGGCGATACATCGATACAAAGTTTATTAATAAATAGTCCAAAATGAGTGCGGCGAAGAAAAGTAAAACTTATCATTTTAATAACGATTGGGAGGAAGAATTTTTCTTTTGTATGGTAAAAAATAAGTGCATTTGTCTCATTTGCCGTGCGTCAGTTGCAATACCTAAGCGTGGGAACTTAGAGAGGCATCATAAAACGGTACATAAAAACTATGAAAAGTATTTTCCGTCACAGAGTGAATTAAGAAAAAGAAAAGTACGTGATTTGATAACTTGTTCGGAAAAAGAACAAACCATGTTCACAAGACCAGCCAAACAATCAAAAGCTGCAACGATTGCGTCATTTAAAATATCTCATATATTTGCGAAACACAAGAAATCATTTGATGATGGATTGGTTGTGAAGGAAGCATTTACTGAAGCGGGTGAGACTTTATTTGGAGATTTTAAAAATAAAACAGAGATTATGTCTGCTATTAGAGAACTTCAGTTAACTCGTCCGACTGTCACAAGGCGTGTTGAAGTCATGAGTCAGGACATGGCAGATAAACTAAAACATATCATGGAATGTACATACTTTTCTTTGCAGTTCGACGAATCCACCGATATGACAGACACTGCTCAGCTGTGTATTTTTATTCGAATGGTATTCAATGACATGTCGGCTAAAGAAGAGTTTTTGACAATGATTCCTCTGAAAGGAAAGACCCGTGGCGAAGATATATATGACTTTTCTTCAATTTTGTAACAAACTACAAGCTACCAATATATAAACTAGTGTGCATTACAACCGATGGAGCACCAGCAATGACTGGAAACAAAAACGGTTTTGTAGCATTGTGTCGAGCTAATGATGATTTCCCTTCATTTTTCTCCTTCCATTGCATTATACATCAACAAGTTTTGTGTTCAAAAGTTCTAAACATGGAGGAGATTATGGGCATTGCAATAAAAATTGTGAATTCTATCCGTGCACGTAGCTTGCAACGACGGCTCTTTAAATTGCAGTTGGAAGATAGTGAGTCAGCTGGACACACTGATTTAGTTCTTCACACGGACGTCAGGTGTTTGAGTCGCGGAAAATTCCTAGAAAGGTTTCAAGAATTATTGCCCGAAATAACAGCTTTTCTGGACGAAAGAGGTGATGACACTCAGATGCTGAAAAACGGAAAATGGCTGACTGATTTGGCATTTTTGACAGACATCACAATGCATTTAAACACCATTAATTTGGAGCTTTAAGGTAAAGGAAAAACTATTATTGAGATGATTAGCGCAATAAACGCATTCAAAAGTAAATTGCAACTTATGATAGATCAACTGAAAAGAAAGGATCTGAAAAATTTTCCGTCTTTGAAAGCAAGGATTCCTCAGTTGAATTATGATATTTATAAGGCAGAATTATCAAATATTTTGGGCCAATTCGAAATACGTTTTTATGATTTCAGTAAATTGGCAAATATCGCATCATTTATGAGTTATCCTTTTTCGTGTAAAAACATTGAGGAATTAGCTACTGAAATAGCAAGTCAGTTTAACATGGACTCATGTTCTGTTGAAAATAAGTTAGTGCAGATTATATCAGATATACATCTCAAAGCCACAGCATCTGATACAAAATTCTGGTGTTTTATATCTGAAGATAAATATCCGAATCTAAGGCAAATCGCCCTTCAACTGACGGCAATGTTTGGGTCAACTTACTTGTGCGAGTCTGCATTTTCTGAAATGAAGATAATTAAATCAAATGATCGCAATTGACTAACTGACGAACATATGTCATCATGCCTGCGATTAGCACTCGGTAATTACGTACCATCTTATGAAAAGTATGCTGAGGACATGCAGTGCCACGCTTCAACATCCAAAGTCACTCTTTAGTTAAGTTTAGACACTAGAACTCGTTTGTTTTGTAAGAACCAATAAACTCGCAATTTTGAATAATTATGAGTTTTTTCATTGAGATTTTAGAGCAGACCTACACTTACCCTGACTAAAAAAATGCATATTGTGCGGAAAACTAATATCTATGCCACGATACACCCTACCTAGACGACAATCCTGCATCACACTTACTTGCAGCCTCTCAGAGTCGATCGATCGTAGTCTAACAATATTGAGGTAGATCGCCAGCAGTTCAAGTTTGAGCGTCCCTGTGCTACCATATCTCGGAAAATCTCGGAACTTTTCACCCTTTGTAGTATATTAAATAAAGGCTTATGGAAATGTTCTAATACGTTTAAACCGGTAAACTTTTGTACGTAGAGGAACTGTGGAAAAATAGTAATAAATAGCGTTTCGCTATAACTAACAAGAAAATAGATCATAGAAATTTTAATCATCAAGTACGCAAATACAACATACGCAATAATATAATATAATTAAATATAAGAAGCGATTTTCATAATCCTAAATGTATATTAATATTTTACCTTAAACTCTGTGGTAAGACCGAATCGTCTAAATTGTACTCTCTAACGGCTAACATACAGAGTGTCTTCAAAGATGAATTGAGATCTAGAATGTACATATCACTGTGGTCGACCAGTCCGTCTAAGCCGGCTTCCTCGTGTTCTTCTAGGTTTCTATTTAACTGAGGACTAAAAAGAAAAAAAAATTGGCGAAGTTATTTACCCAGTACTTCTTTTGCAAATACGCACTTCTAAAATAAATGCGAAATTTTACTTCCTCATGCTAAAGAATAATCAATATTAGTAGACACGTGGTGCGATCCATTAACGCTATATAGCAAGATCGTGAAACGGTATCGACTCGCGCCGATAGGTACATCCCTTACAATGCTGCGTGACAAATTTTAACTTGCTTTCTGTATGCATGTTTGCGTAAAGTTCCAATTGTGTGCCTCTGAGGTTTTTACAATGGATTCGAAATAAGAGCAACGCTTGTACAGTTTTGTTTTAAACTCGGGAAAAGTACTACTGAAACGTATAAAATGATTAGGAAAGCCTTTGGGGACAATGCTGTGGTACGTAAATTTTCGAGTGGTTTTAGCGATTAGGGTTGGCCAAACTTAGGAGGAAGACGACGAGCATTCCGGAAGACCTTCGACTGTAACCACACCTGAAACTATCGCCCAAATTCAACAAATCATTCGTGAGGACCGTCGTTGGACAATTTCGACGAAATTTCTATTGGTTAGAAAACGGTTAAAGCTTGGGAACGAGAAGAGTTTCCTACTGCATCACGATAATGCACCGGCCCCCAGTTCGTTCTGCACGAAATAGTTTTTGCCGAAGAGTTCCACGATTGTCATTCCCTACCTCCCTTTATTTGCCTGATTTGGCATCCCGTGACTTCAAGCTGTATACCCATATGAACAGCAGCGGTTGGAGACAGTAGAGGGGATAAAACGTGAATCGCACGCGACCCTAGAGGCAGTGACGGCTTCGACTTTCCGAATAATGTTCGACAAATGGAAAAACCGTGGGGCCAATGCCTTCGAGTGCAGAACAGCGTCGAAGCCTAAAAGTCACTACTCAAGATTTTCTAGCGCTAGTCCGGAAACTTTCCGATCGTATTACGTATTTTAAAGAAGGCAATGACACTTTATGGTGAGAAATTAATCATAAATTATTGGAACCTACCCTAAACGTCTAAAATCCTTCATCTCGTTTATCTGTGTAATTGTAAATAGTTACATTTCAAATTAGCTTTTTTTCCAACTAAAAACAAGCAAAAGTGGCATAACGCTGCTGATTTTTTGAGGTTACTCGTGATCACATCCCACCCTCTTCCACAACTATTTTTGTTAAAATTATAAATAATACAAAAATAATAATTAATATAGTTAGCAGTTAATAATTTATTTTGGGGATTGACACAAGTAATATAAAAATATGTACTGAAGACATACATGAGTATTTCATATACAATCCTCAAAAATATTTGACTATAAATATTTGTGTAAATTAAAAGGAAAAATTCCTATTATTCAATTAAAACCTAAAATATATATAAATTGGTTTTTAAAACGTTCGGCGACGTTATCCGACGCCTAACTTCCATTCCAGTTTGTTGTTCCACTGGCCATCGTTATAAAATTCCTGGCACTCATGACTTTTGTTATGCCTTATTTTTAAGTCATTTTGGGCCTCCCTCGCTTGGGTCGTTGTGCGGGAA
>CM032449.1:185060249-185200249 GCA_019049505.1 Pachyrhynchus sulphureomaculatus
CAACGGACGGGATTTGTTAATATAGAAGAAGAATATAAGTATATAAAGGAATGCCTACACGCAGCCGCACTGGAAGCATTAGGGTACCAAGAGAAAAGGGAAAAACAGCAAAAACCATATTGGTGGGATGAAGGAATTAAATACGAAATTGAAGAAAAACGGAAAAGCTATCACAAATACTTAAGTTCAAAGAGCACAAACGACAAAGTAAAGTACAAAGAATCCCAATCTAGAGTACGCAAAGTGATTAGTGACAAAAAGAACAACCAATGGGAAAAGACATGCTCAAGACTCAACACTTACATAGGAGGAAGAAAAAGCACAGAAAGCTGGAGACTTCTTAAAAATATGAGAACAGAACGGACAAGAGAAGATAGACCAGAGTTCAAAAGTACCCAACATGGAAACCCAAATATAGTTATACGAACATCCCCAATAAGGATAACAACATCAGAAGTTAAAGACGTATGTAAAACCCTAAAAAATGGTAGAGCTCCAGGACCAGGAAACATCCCAGGAGAGATAGTAAAATACGGAACTGAAAAGTTATTTAGCGCTTTGAGGAACTTATTCCAAAGATGCATTAACACATCAGAAGTACCTGAGGAATGGAAAATATCATACATATCAACAATTCATAAGAAAGGGCACAAAAATAATTGCGATAACTATAGGGGAATAACGGTTACAGGATCTATTAGCAGAATATACGGAAAAATACTTAAAAATAGAATAGAAACGGAATACGCGGACGTAGAAGCTGAAGAACAGGTAGGCTTTAGAGCAGGAAGATCCACAATAGACCATCTCTTCTCACTAACACAAATCCTAGAAAAGAAAACCGCAATTGATCAGGAAGTCCATGTCTTGTTTGTTGATTTAAAAAAGGCCTACGACAGAGTGCCCCTAATGAGATTGTGGGAAACACTACAACAGAGTAATGTAAGCACCGAAATAATTAAAGCCGTAAAATCCTTATACCAAGACGCAAGAAGTAATGTGAAAACCAAATATGGTATAACAACAGGGTTCCAGGTCACGAAGGGTCTCAAACAAGGCTGCTGTATATACCCAACGCTATTTAAAATCTATTTGGAGAGTGCACTGACGATACATTGTACACGCTATCATTCGCAGATGACCAGGTAGTAGTCGCTCAGGACATCGATGATATGGAATACATGACACGAAAACTTATGGAGGAATATGAAAAATGGGGCCTATAAGTCAATACTAAAAAGACCGAGTACATGTGCGTCGAAGGACAACAGCAGGACTTGAAACTGGCCACAGGACACACCATCAAACACTGTGCCAGTTATAAGTAATTGGGAACGAGAATATCTAGGGACGGAACACTGGAAGAAGCAATATTCGAGAGGAATATCCAAGGAAGAAAAGCGATTGCAACGCTTAATAGTATACTATGGGACAAAAACATAACCATTGAAAATAAGAAGAGAATTTACAACTTAATAGTGAAAAGTATAATAACTTACAGCTCCCAGGTGTGGCCATTGAAGGAAAGAACAGAAAAAATACTAAAGGCTACAGAAATGGATTTCTGCAGACGAGCAGCCAGAAAATCCAGAAAAGACCGCATACCAAATGACACGATAAGACGAGCTTTAGAAATAAAGCACGATATAGTGGACGAAATCAGAACCCAACAGTTGGTATGGTACGGACATGTACAGAGAATGTCACAAGATCGACTACCTAAAAAGATTTTAAATTGGAACCCTCATGGAAAAAGAAAGCGAGGAAGACCACGCCAAAGCTGGAGAGCAGGAATCAACAAGGAAGTACTAGAGAGAGATCTGGAGGAGGCATGAAGAAACCGGGAGGAGTGGAAATTAGACATCGGAAGACGGAAGCCGTTATAAAACCGATTGATATATATATATATACAAAGTGGCAGAACTGTGCAGTGTGTCCTATAAATAAATTCAAATTTATTTAATTTATTGCATCATAGAAATTGGCCGACATTTTTTTGAGGATGACAGAAACCTCACTACAACTTCTAATTCAGCGCCGATATGTGAAGATAATTGAGAAATTCTTCCCGTCAGTTTTACGAAATTTTAATGGTTATAACCAGAGTTTTTGTTTCAGCAAAACGGGCCGGCACCACATACTTAGAACACCTCTTTATCAGTGGATGAAAAAATTTTCCCGAAATAAATGGATGTCCGATTATCGCTAGGTCTCATCTTTATCTTAAAACCAAAGTTTAAAGTAACAATTCGCGCTCCCTGAAACTACTAAGAGAAAAAATCTAGGAAGAGATGGCGGCGATTACGGAAACGACCTGGCCGAACGGTTATCAATAACATAAGTTCCGTTCGCTTAAAAGATTGAGGAATGATACTAAATCTAAGAAATAATTTTTCAAGAACTGTAAGTGATATGGAGATTTTTTTTAAGCTACCTATCTAACCATGAAAAGGATGTCACACAACAAAATTGCTTGGTTGTCGAATTATAGTCGCTATTCTAATTACTTTGTCGAAATTTTGTGCGAGTTCGTTTCGCAGTTTTTATGATTTCTCTCCCTAAAAATAAGTAAAAGATAACATGAATGAAAGTAATTTGGAGCATCGGGTTTTTCATTGAAGAATATCTCAGGCGATCTTCCAACATTTAGACACCCTTCGTATAGTACGATTTGTCGAGTTCTCTAAAATAAGCCTCAGCAACGTCATTTCAGCCAAATCTTTTTCCCTGGACCTACCTTTTCAAATCTGAAAAAAGTAATAATCACTGGACACCAGATCTGATGAATACGACGGATGAGGAAGCAATTCATAGACCAATTGGTCTAATTTCACCATCGATTTTATGGAGTTGTCAGCTGGTTCATTATCTTGGTAAAATAACACTTTTTTCTTCAATCAAATTAGCTCTTAGGCTACTGCCTGAATGATGAGACCCAGAAAGGTCGAAAGCTGCAAACTCCGACCCATGCAACTCTTGCATATCAACAGGTTTGGATGATCTTTGAGAAGGGTAATCACAAAGACAAGCCAAACGCTAACAACCAGAGAATTCGCAAAGTTGAGAATTCACAAAATTGCATTTCAACAGCGTTTCTGGAAACTTGTGTACCTGTCAAAGTGACGCCAAATTCTCTAAAAATCTGTTTATAGTTTTGTCAGCTTGTTTCAGCTACGGTTCGTCTCTTTAGTCAGGGATGTAAACCTGAGACAAGTTGGAATTTCTCTGTAGGATGTAAAATCTACAGAAAGTTCAAATTAACAAAGATAAAAAGTCAAAAGACAAATTTCGTCAAAAGACAAATTTCGTCAAAAGACAAAAGATCGTTAATCAAATGAATTTGTAGAATGCTGAGAATGTCAGAACTGGTACAACCTTTGTTTCGTTGGTAAATTTGCGCAAAAGTCTGCTCTCCTCATTTGCAAACTATTTCTTGAACCAACAAGATTAAACTCAATCAAATTAGCTCTTAGGTTACTTCGCCTCACTAATGAGACCCGGAACGGACCCTTCTCAAGGATCATCCAAACCTGCTGATATGCAAGGGTTGCATGGATTGGAGTTTGCAGCTTTCGACCTTTCCGGGTCTCATCAGTCAGGTGAAGCTGCCTAAGAGCTAATTTGAATGATTGCCTTGCTCAAATTCACCAAAGGAACCAAGGTTGTACAAGTTCTGGCATTCTCAGCATTCTACAAATTCGTTTGATTAACGATCTTTTGTCTTTTGACTTTTGATCTTTGTTAAGCTGAACTTTCTGTACTTTTTTCTTCGTTAAATGCGGCCTTTTTTTCTTAATTCGCTATCCTTCTCACTTTCATTTTGCGTTTATTCAGAATATGGTCCCGAACGTGGTGCATCATCGGTGATTGTACGATCGCATTTAAGTTCACTAAACCATCGAGATATAGTTGCTTTCGACGAAGCAGAAGTGTCATCACACTTATCAAGCCATTCTTAGGTTCTAGCTGTATTTTTTCCCATCAAATAGTAATGTTATAAACATACGAGATTCTTTTTGTTCCATCGTTTTTCAAAAATCAAAAGTAACGTCACTTAAACAGTCGTAACTTGCAAAGTAATAGATGAAATGTCATGAAAATTTTATACGAATTTTCTGACTTGAACTAACTGAAAATCATAGGGTCTTTTGTTTGTGCTGCCATCTTTCGGAAAGTCTCGGAACTTTTCACTCCATGTAGTATAGTAATGTCAGCCCATCATACCTTCAAATAAAATCTTTGTCTACATAGTTTCGATAGCACCCCAACTCACTTCAGAATAATCAGCAAAACCGTTTGAGACTTGTTGAGGATTTACTGCTTAAGAGAAAATATTATTTTGTACTTATTATCACTTTTTAGTGTTTCGTACGGAACACTTATAAGATCACTTCGGTGTCTGTCTGTCACACCCGATTTTCTCCAAAACTTTTTGATATAGAAAGTTGAAATTTGGCACTAACATAGAAATTGATGGCTATATCGGAGCCGTGTAGTTTTGAAAGTTAAATTTTAACTTAAAGGGTTAGTTTTGGGGGGTGAAATCGGAAGTGAAAAAAGATTTTTTTTTACCAAGTCCTCGAATGGGGTGTCAAACGAAAGCATGTGAAAACACGAGTTCAAAAAAATATATATAATGTAATACTTGCGCACACTTTTCTTTGTATTATTTTTAAAAAATTGCCAAAAATCGCTGTCCCTCCCTATCTCGAAAAGTACTGATTAAAAAATTTTGAAAAAGTTTTGGAATATTCTCCACAGGGTGTAAATTGAACAAAAATTATATATTATTATTATATAATTATAGAACATTAAATTTAATGACACTGGTCAACAAATAATTTTTTTTTTGGTTTTTTCCTCTAATTTTTTTCCAGTTTTGGGCTTATTGTAATGTTCTGATTTTGAATCCAATATTAGTTTTTCTCTGACAGCGCATGTTTTTTAATATTTCCGGTCTACCCTGACTTACACGACACCCGCAGTTTTTTAAGATTCACCCGTCTCAGAATAATTATTTTTTTAGTGTTCCGTACGGAACACTTATAAGATCACTTTCTTGTCTGTCTGTCATACCCGATTTTCTCCGAAACTAGTTGACACAGAAAGTTGAAATCTGGTACTAATATAGAAATTGATGGCCTCATCAGAGCCGTGTAGTTTTGAAAGTTAAATTTTGACTTAAGGGGTTAGTTTTGGAGGGTGAAATCGGAAGTGAAAAAAAAATTTTTACTAAGTCATTGAGTGTGATGTCAAATGAAACCTTGTGTAATATATATATATATATATATATATATATATATATATATATATATATATATATATATATATATATATAATGTAATACTTGGGCACACTTTTCTGTGTATTATTTTTAAAAAATCGCGAAAAATCGCTGTCCCCCTACCTTATCTCGAAAACTACTGATCAAAAAATTTTGAAAAAATTCTGGAATATTCTCCACGGGGTATAGATTGAACGAAAATTATCACGAGTGCATTATCTTTAATAATTTATCTGGTATATAAAAAAAACAAAAATTTCAAGATCATCAGTTTTCAGTAAAGATTGGAAACAAACTTTGTTGAAAACTCATTTGAGG
Organism: Pachyrhynchus sulphureomaculatus; assembly: GCA_019049505.1. NCBI lineage: Eukaryota > Metazoa > Arthropoda > Insecta > Coleoptera > Curculionidae > Pachyrhynchus > Pachyrhynchus sulphureomaculatus. Next base: position 185,065,852 of record CM032449.1, read on the forward strand.
TGTGTTTTGTGAAGTCACACAATCATTTTATACTACGGTAACAAAATTTTTTATTTTAAAAGCAATTAACGTACGGAACACTAACTGTGCAAGTTCAACTTGCACTTGACCGGTTATTAATTTCAGATATGGCTTCGACACGTAGACGTTGTTTATACAATCCAGATTGTTCTTGCTATAATTATGGCGAATACATCTTTGAAAAATATCGAAAACCTATCTCGGACTTCGTTAAAACTACGTATTTTAATCACTTTCAAATAACATTGTGCAATCAAGACAAGCAAAGAGTATACAACTATTTCTTCAGTAATGGAAAAAATTAAGTATTAAGACCACAAGGCTCATTTGTGTAGACTTAAAGATGGTTAACTTTCTTCTCGGAGAACAGGGTGGATACACGAAACACCCATGTTTTATGTGTCTGTGGGATAGCCACGACAAATAACGTCATTGGTCTCAAAAAAAAAAGTGGCCAGTACGAGAGGAACTGATGGTTGGTACCAAAAATGTTATTAATTTGCCCTTAGTAAATCGAGATCGCATTATACTGCCACCACTTCATATCAAACTGGGCATTATGAAACAGTTTGTGAAAGCCCTTGACAAAAACGGCGAACGTTTTGCTTTTCTTTCAAGCAAGTTTTCAGGATTAAGCACAGAAAAATTGAAAGCGGGTATTTTTGATGGGCCATAAATCTGAGCACTTGTGAAAGACCCAAATTTTATGAATTCAATGAATGAAGTCGAGTCTAATGCTTGGAAATCGTTTGTTGTGGTCATTAAAAATTTTCTCGGAAACAATAAGTCTGACAACTATTCTAAGTTAATTGAGTGTATGTTATTCTATTTGAAAGATCTGGCCTGAAACATCAGTATCAAGATTCATTACTTACATTCTCATTTAGATCGATTTCCAAAAAATTTGGCGATTTCAGTGAAGAGCAGGGTGAAAGATTTCACCAAGATATACGCACGATGGAAGAGCGTTATCAAGGAAAGTGGGACATAGTGGACCATCCATATGATGACCGATTACTGTTGGAGTTTGCAAAGAGATGATTCTTAAGCCGTACATTCAAGAAAATCGTATAAAAGAACGTTTAATAGTGTGTAATTATATCAAACATAGAAAAAAATGTATTTTTGTTCCATTTTTGGAGAAAATTGTAATTTCATATAAATAAATAATAACTGGTCCAGTGCAAGTTGAACTTGCGCAATTAGTGTTCCGTACGTTGATTGCTTTTAACATAAAAAATGTTGTAACAGAAATATAAAATGATCAGTGACTTCACAAAACACACCCCAAATGAGTTTTCAACAAAGTTTATTTCTAATCCTTACTGAAAATTGATGACCTTGAATTTTTTTTTTTTTTTTATATACCAGATAAATTATTACAGGTAATGCACTCGTGATAAATGGAGAATATTCCAGAATTTTTTCAAAATTTTTCGATAAGTACTTTTCGAGATAAGGTGGGTGGACAGCGATTTTTCGCGATTTTTTAAAAATAATACAAAGAAAAGTGCGCGCAAGTATTACATTATATATATATTTTTTTACTACTCGTGTTTTCACAAGCTTTCATTTGACATCAAACTCGATTACCTAGTAAAAAAATTTTTTTTTTCACTTCCGATTTCACCCCCCAAAACTAACCCCTTAAGTCAAAATTTAACTTTCAAAACTACATGGCTCTGATGAGGCCATCAATTCCTAAATTATTACCAAATTTCAACTTTCTATGACAAATAGTTTCGGAGAAAATCGTGTGTGACAGACGGACAGACAGACGGACATACACCGAAGCGATCTTATAAGTGTTCCGTACGGAACACTAAAAAGTAGAGCTGATAGCATTAAACTAATGTTTTTTCGGCAATCAGTGCCCCAGGTATACCCTATAATATATATAAAATTTCAGGACAAAAATTTCAGTGTTGACCAGTGTAATTTATCTGGTATATAAAAAAAAAACAAAAACAAGGTCATCATTTTTGAACAAAGATCGGAAACAAACTTTGTTGAAAACTCACTTAGATGTTTTGTGATGTCATTGATCATTTTATACCAAAAATTTTTATTTCAAAAGCAATCAACGTAGGTAACACTAGTTGCGCAAGTCCGGCTTACACTTGGCCGATTATTTTGAAGTCGGCTTTATTTTTTTTTTAATTTTATTTTTATTACTTTCTATGGGATGCTTTGAATTTAAACCAGATTGCTAATCTTAAACACGGGCGATATAAACAATGACAAAGCAGAAATGTGTTTAAAAAATACGGTTTTAGCCTCGACATGGACAATTAAAAAAAATAATGATATAGTTGTTATTAACGATCTGTGTGCTGTTAATTACAGCGAAACCTGTCGACTGGCATCATTACTTTCACTATTCATTGATAAATGACTACAACTTGATTTTTTTGTTTCCTAATTCTAGTAGTTCATAAATACAGAGTGCGTTCAAGACTTCCGCACTGTTATTAATTGAATTTAAATTTTTTAACCTTCAAGTGTATGATCTATTGCTAATGACCATGAATATTTTGAAGGATTATTAGATGATATTAGTGGTTAGCGTACATATATTTAAAAAATTCTAAACTTGTTTACCTACTTCGTCCAAAGTCAAAATAAGGTCGTTTTCCTCACGCTGAAGAATAATTTAATCTAAGCCTTACTTTTCAATATTTACCAGGTGTATAAGTATGAAATGCGGATTTCAGTCAACAGATGGTGTACCAATGCAGTTGGTGCTATAAAGATTTTACACTGCGCCATTTTGTTTTGTCATCAACAAGTGCCAGACGCGCACGAGTGATAAATTGGAAAAGTGTGTGCATAGTGTTGTGTTCAATACGTCGAAATTTATACCGAACAAAGAGCATTCGCGGACAGCATTAATTTTTTGTTTTCATTTGAAGAAAACTGCTGTTGAATCATACCGATTACTTCGAGAAGCTTATGGTGAACATGCTCCATCGCAAGATACGTGTGAACGATGGTTTCGGCGTTTCAAAAGTGGTGACTTCGATGTTGCAGACAAGGAAGGTGAAAAACCGTCAAAAAAATACGAAGATGTGGAATTGCAAGCATTGCTGGACGAAGATGATTCGCAAACACAAAAACAACTCGCCGAGCAATTGGGCGTTAATCAATAAGCTGTTTCCAATTGGCTACGAGAGATGGGAAAAATTCAGAAGCCGGTAGATGGGTACCACATGAGTTGAACGACAGGCAAATGGAAAAGCGCAAAAACACGTGACATTTTGCTCACTCGGTACAAAAGGAAGTCGTTTTTGCATCGTATAGTTACAGGGGGAGAAAAGTGGATTTATTTTGAGAATCCCAAGCGCAAAAAATCATGGGTAGACCCAGGCGCATCATCCATATCGACCGCAAGACCGAATCGCTTTGGCAGAAAGACGATGCTCTGTGTTTGGTCGGATCAGAGCGGCGTGGTCTATTATGAGTTGTTAAAACCTGGGGAAACGGTTAATACTAAACGTTACCAACAACAATTGACCGATTTGAACCGTTCGCTGCTTGAAAAAAGGCCAGAATACCGAAAGAGGCAACACAAATTCATTTTTCTTCATGACAATGCTCCATCACATACGGCAAAACCAGTTCGCGACACGTTGGAAGCACTCAGCTGGGAAGTTCTACCCCATGCCGCTTACTCACCAGACTTGGCTCCTTCCGATTACCACTTGTTTGCATCGATGGGTCACAACTTGCTGAGCAGCGCTTTGGTACGTACGAAGTAGTGAAAAAATGGCTCGATAAATGGAATATTTTTATTGGCGTGGTATTCACAAATTGCCCGAAAGATGGAAAAAATGTATAACAAGCGATGGTGCATGCGTACTTTGAATAAAGCATTTTTTATCATTCTTCCGAATTTAACATGTTTTTTTTTAGAAAAAAAATCCGCATTTCATACTCGTACACCTGGTAAATAAATAAAATGAAATCCTTTGGTGAGATAAAGGATCTTTCAAATTGAGCGGTTGATTTAATTCTTGAATAAGACACAGATGGCGTTGCCAAATAGCCGGGGTCTTGTGACAATTGAAAAGTGTAATGTATGACATTTATAAAAATGGAGTCGTATAATATACAACCACGCGTTCAAATTGTTGAATTATTGTATGAAAATGGGCGTTCGGCCATCAATCGAATTGTTAAAAAATGTCCAGGTTTAGTGGAAGATAAAAGAAGAGAAAGATAAAGTCGTAGCGGTCGTTCACAAGAGTATATTCATTTGGTTCGTGGAAGTGTTGCTGAATAAACAGAAATATCTATTAGTCGACGTTCACAACAGTTGACAACAAGTGAATTCACAACAGTTGACAACAAGTGAATCCACAACACGGCGTATTTTACGAAAGGATTTAGCTCGCAGGCATGTAAAGTTCAAATAACACAGGAACTAAAGCCATTGGATCATTCAAAACGTCGTGCGTTTATCAATTGGTACAAACGACAACCAGATGATTTCTTCTCCAGAAACGGTAATGTTAATTGGCAATAAAGATCACGTGATCTGACTCCGTTGGACTATTTTTTCTGGGGTTATGTGAAAAGTCAGGTCTATAAGAATAACTCACAATCGATTCCTGAGCTGAAGGAAGAAATTACTCGCGTTATTGATGAGTTAGAACCGCAAATATGCCAAAATGTCATCAAAAATTTTAAATACTACACTTAGCCGTTATTTGATGGAGTTCCATAATAACTAGGAATAAAAATTTAAACAACTGTTTAAGATCACCACTTATGTTTATTATATTATTGCTGACAACTGTTTCGACACACTGTGTCTGCTTCTGGAGCACGATGGAACTTAACTAACAAAGTATGTTACAGAATATATAGTTTACCTAATTACAAGTACTAAATTCATTAAAAATATTTACCTTAATACCTAGAAAAAGTTCAATAAAGGAGACCCTCCCCCATCTAATTGATCGTTGAATGATAAACCTGAGGATTTTTTCTGGTTAATTTCTACCTGTTCTAAACAATTCAGTAATTTTCCTTTCTTTCCATTATGCAAAATTTTTAAATCTTCATTGAACGTATGAGTTTCATCTGTTAAATGTTTAGCGCAATGAGATTTGTTATTTTTCATTCTATAGCTTTGTTTATGTTCCTTTATTCTTTTATAAAAATATCTGCCTGTTTGTCCTATATACGTTTTATTGCAAGTGCCACAGCATAATTCGTAAACCCCCGTTTTATTTTCTTTTTTTGTTTTACTTTTATTATTTTTAATATGTCGAGCTAATGTGTTATTTGTACGGAAAGCGATGTTTACATGATTTTTATGGAAAAAATTTTGAATTTTATTAGTTAATTTTTCGGTACAAGTGAGTGTATGAAATTTTCTTTGTTTAGTTGTTTGTACGGATACACCAGTCCTATTGCTTTCTTAAATTGTTTTTTCATTAACATATTATCTACGAAATCGCTTCTGTACCCATTGTTTATACTAATTTGTTTTATATTTAATTCTCTCTGAAAATTTTCTTCCGTTAATGGTGTATTTATTAGTCTATCGATGAAACTATTATAAGCCGAGATTTTGTGTGTGAACGGGTTTTAGAATTTTAGCTTGTTATGCAGAGGCAGCCCAGACTGTCGTCCAAGCAACCAACACATTTTTTTAAATCTAATGCAAAGTTCTGCTCGTTTTTTGACATGCTCTTTCCACTTGAGCTTGGCATATAGTGTCATGCCCAAGTATTGCGCTGTGTTAGCGTAAGTGATTATTTGACGGTTAACGGCATAATCTGATTCTTTTCTTAGTGAAGTTTATGTGAGTCGACTTCGCCGAATTTATGTTAATTCGCCATTTCTTGGTTCAATTGGTGACACTGTTGACAGCTGCTTGTAGCTCGTAAAATGAATGATGTCGGTTAATTTTTCATACATTTGCGAGTATTACGAGGCTGGTTTGAAAAGTCCTTGCAAAGTCCGAGAGATGGCACCACCGGCGCGTATCGAGGTCATGTTTAGTTAGTAGCATCTCTTGAATGAACGCACACCAAGTTTCAGCCATATTGGTCTATTTCTTTGTGTTTGGCATTAGTGTGAATCAAGGAAGTTGAGTGATTTTCAAGAAATAGACGAAAAAGAATTTCGTGTGGTGATTAAACATTACTTTATGAAAGGCAAAACGCCTCGGGAGACTAAAGAGAAGCTTGATAAACATTATGGTGACTCTGCACCTTCGATTAGAACAGTTTATAAGTGGTTTCAAAATTTTCGGACTGGCCATATGGGCACAAGTGACGCTGAACGTTCTGGACGGCCTGTGGAGATTACGACTCCAGAAATCATTGATCAAATCCATGATATGGTGATGGATGACAGAAGAGTTAAGGTGCGTGAAATTGCTAGTGCTGTGGGCATCTCGACTGAACGGGTACATAATATTTTGCATAAACATTTGGACATGAGAAGGCTATCCGCAAGATGGGTGCCGCGATTGCTCACGCTTGACCAAAAACGGAATCGTGTGACGTGTTGCAAGGATGGTTTGCAGCTGTTCCAGAAGAATCCGGAGGACTTTAAGCGTCGTTTCGTCATTGTGGATGAAACATGGATACATTACTATACTCCTGAGACCAAACAACAATCTAAACAATGGGTTGCCAAGGGGGAATCTGCACCAAAAAAGGCGAAGACCGTTCCTTCGGCCGGAAAGGTTATGGCGACTGTCTTTTGGGATTCGCAAGGGATAATCCTCATCGACTATCTGGAAAAGGGTAAAACTATTAAAGGTGAATATTATTCATCGTTATTGGACCGTTTGAAAACCGAGCTGCAAGAAAAACGCCCGCGATTGGCCCACAAGAAAGTCCTTTTCCATCACGACAACGCACCAGCACACACCTCAGCAGTTGTGGTCGAAAAATTAATGGAAATAGGATTCCAACTCGTTTCACATCCCCCTATTCTCCAGACTTGGCTCCCTCGGACTACTATTTGTTCCCCAATTTGAAGAAATGGCTGGCGGGACAAAGATTTTATTCAAACGAGGAGGTGATTGCAGACACTAATGGATATTTTGCAGACTTGGACAAATCCTATTATTCGGAAGGGATCAGCAAACTAGAACATCGTTGGACGAAGTGTATGAGCCTAAAAGGAGACTATGTCGAAAAATAAAAAAGGTTTACCCCAAACACATAAGTAGTTTTTATTTTTGCAAGGACTTTTCAAACCAGCCTCGTATATCAATAATTCAAGTTAGTATGTTAATTTTTGCAGCAATGATACCGATAAATAAACAAACGCGCCCGAGCTCTTGGCCTATGCGCGTATTTTCATGCAGCTAATCGTAGTGAAAATTTGTTTTTTTGAACGCTTTCAGCTGCCAAAAAGACATTTCGTTTTCTTATTTGATTATTTCATTTGAAAATTAAGTAACCAAATATTAATGTTAATTTGTTAATTTGTCGTAGCTAAATCAAATAAGAAAATCAAATGGTGTAACTGTGTAGATATAATTTTGAAAGTAAAAATTATTATAAAAAGGTACATATACGCTTCAAAATCGTTTTTATAATTTTTAACGCCAAAATTCAAAAACCATTCGGTTTTACAATTTGTCTTTTCCGTTTGGTTAAATTAAGAAAACCAAATAGTCAATAGGGGCTATATCACCGAGTTTCCACAACATTTACAATAATGGTTACTATTTTTGAAAGTATCAGATTTTTTCTATAAAAGTTTCTTCAATATTCGATTTCATCTGTACTCAATGGAAAAAAGTTTTGCTATATAGAGCAAAAAGTTTGGATTCAAGACTATTTTAACGTAAAAAAAGTTTTGACTTAAAACTTTTTTCTCTTTTTAGAAAAAAAATATCTATCATTATTGTCGATCGACTGAGGATTGTGTGGGATTGCAGGGTGGTTTGGATAGACTTAGTGTCTGGTGTCAGTTAAACGGTATGGTTTTAAATACTTCCAAATGCTTCTCTATGTCTTTCTCGAGATCGTGCAATCCACTGTTTTTTAATTACAGCATAAATGGGACCTCTCACGTCTCCGTGGTTAATGTTAGGGATTTGGGGGTTAAGTTTGATTCGGCACTGAGTTTTATTCGTCGTTTTTATAACGTCTAGATCTCTGAGAATGCTTGGGTTCATTAAGCGTTGCTCATCAGAATATTCATCCATTACCTCTATAAAAATGCTGTACTGCTTGTTGGTTAGGCATCTCTTGGAATATTGCTCATGTGTGTGGAACCCACCTTTTGCTTGCCATACTAGGAGCTTGGAGCTTGTTCAGAGTAAATTTCTACGTCATATTAATTTTAAATTCTTTAACAATGATTCTTTTAGTTATTCAAAACTGACATCTATATTAAACTTAAATACCCTGTCTAACCGGAGAGTTCAACGCGATCTTGTAATGTTCTTTAAAATTTAAAATTCCATTGTATTGTCCAGAACTTTTATCTCAGATTAACTTGTATGCACCCTCTAGACATACTAGATCTACTTTGTCCCTCTTCAAACCTTATCATAAGACCTACGGAGCTAATGCCTTCATGGCAAGATCTATGAGCATTGTAAATAACTGCCCATCACTGGACTTGTTCTTCAGCTCCTTGTGTCTTTTTAAGAGGCAGATCGGGGTTCTTTTCTGAATTTCTTAGTTTTAGCCTTTAGTTTTAAGTAGTTTATAGATGTAAATTTTTGTATTTTGTCTTTATGAGTTAATGGGCCTGTCCCGTAAATAAATAAATAAATTATTTCCCCTTATCTCCCATTATTTCGTCTTATTTCCCATAACCTCGCCTGCTCCCATATTATAGAGGCTTATATCGACTTATCTATCATTATTTCGTCTTATCTCCCATAATCTCGAATTCTCCTCCATTATAGAGGCTTATATCGTCTTATCTATCATTATTCCGCCTTATCTTCCATTATTTCGCCTTATCTCTCATAGTATCGAATTCTCACCCATTATGGAGGCTTATATCGCTTTATCTATCATTATTTTATGATGAAATATTTTCTCTTGGGTCAAAACTTTTTTTTCTGAGTGTACAAAAGAATTATTAAAATACATTCTAAATTTTTGTGTAGAGATTTGTTTTTTAAACATATAATAATAATTTATCATTACATGTTCCTTTAAACTCTCCTCTCTCCTAAAACCAAGTTGTAAAATCAAATGGTTCTTGAATTTTGGGGTGAAAAATTGGTACAATTTTAAAGCGTGCATATATCTTTTTATAATTTTTACTTGAAAACTTTTATATCTACAAGCCCTTATATAAAAACACTCAAAAAAACACTACAAAAAACACTCAACTAATTGCGCGTATTTTGAGTTGAGTGTTTTTTCTTACAAAAAACACTCAACTTCATTGTTACATTATGAAAAAAAAAACCATAAAGATTTTTAATAGAATACCCAAATAAGAAATGATTATGTCTTTTTGGCAGCTGAAAACATTCAAAGAACAAATTTTCACTGCGATTAACTGCATGAAAATGCGTGCGTGTGCTAAGAGCTTGGCGCGCTGGTTTATTTATTCATATCATTGCTGCAAAAATTAACATACTGACCTAAATTTTTAATATGACAATCGCAAATGTATGAAAAATATTGGTCCTCTGACCAACTATTTAGTTAATATTGAAATTTTTCAGCGTAAAGTTTATTTATTGTTAATAACAAATTAAACAAACAATTTTATCAAACGAGTATATTCATAAGAAGCACACAAGCCTGAAGAGTGTTTCTACGCAAAAATCAACTTGATTCGTTAATTATTAACAGAGTTGATTAAATTGAGTAAATTGATTTTGTCCGTCGGTCGACGCGTTCACAGCGTCCTGCAGGGGTCACGCGTAGAGACAGGTCTGCAATCCGGTGCCTCAATTTCTTCCGATGAAGCTTCGTTTTGGGGTTATGTTATCACCCCCACGAGCCTGGTCAATTTCCACTAACCGATTGGTTCAACGCACCGTGAAACATCCTGTGACGATCCATGTTTGGACATGTCTTTCGGAAAAAAGGTTTTGAAAGACTCTCATCTTTACTTACAATTTGAACGCTGAAAAAATGCTCCAAATTTATAAGAAGGCATTAGTACTGACTGCCAAACGGTCATAATTATCATCATCATCATCAGCTGTTCACTGCTGGACGAAAGTCTCCCCCTCAAGTCTTGCCACCTTTTTCTGTTCTGGGCTGCTTGTACTGCTGCTTTTCAAATCATCAGTTCACCGACTTGGTGGTCTACCTCTACTCCGATAGGCTTCGGATCTTGGTCGCGACTCTATAATTCTCCTTGTCAACGTCCATTTTTAAATCCAGCCCAGTTCCATTTCAGCTGTAGAATAAATTTGACTGCGTCTGGTACCCTGTTCTCTTCCTGATAATGTGATTTGGGATGTAATCTCTAAGAGTAACGCCTAACATTGACTCTCCATCTTTCGTTGCATGACACATAATTTATTGATATTTTTTTTCGTCATTGTGAGAGTATCGGCTTCGTAAGTAAGAACGGGGAGTATGCATCTGTCAAATACTTTTCTTTTTAAACACATAGGAAGGTTAGATTTGAATACATAGGTCCTATTCTCCGCTGAATTTCATGTATTTGGTTATCTCGTCCTATGCTGATTTCATGTCCCAGGTATTTATCGGGTCTTCCATTAAGGACTTGACAACTTTTTTTTGAAATAAAACGCAACCCATTTGAGACATTTCGAAAATTTTACTATCGGCTTGAAGTACAATCAAAACATTTTTGTATGGAATTCGACTTCATTTATATGTCCACCACGGGCACGTTTGCAGCGGTCGATTCGTTGAACCCAATTTTCGATGACAAGGCCACACATTTCGACGGAAACGGCCGCTATCTCTCTTTCAATATTGGCTCTGAGCTCCTCTAACGACGCAGGCTTGTTAGCAGAGACCAATGATTTAACGTACCCCCCCATAAAAAGAAGTCTAGAGGTGTTAAATCACACGATCTAGGCGGCCATTTGACGGGACCATTTCTCGATATAACACGTTTGTCGAATTTAGATTGCAGTAAGTCGATTGTTACAGCCGCTGTGTGGCTTGTGGCGCCGTTTTGTTGAAACCACATATCATTAATGTCTAGCCCATGCAATTGATCAAAGAAATAACGTTGCAACATGCCTCTGTAGCGATCTCCATTGACTGTAACGTGACGGTTATTTTCATCAACGAAAAAGAACGGCCCAATGACACCACCGGCATGAAAACCGCACCAAACAGTAATTTTTTGTGGATGAAGTGGTGTTTCTTCAAGCACATGAGGGTTTTCACCTGACCAATAACGCATATTCTGTTTGTTGAAGAAGCCGTTTATCCAAAAATGCGCTTCATCACTAAAGATGATTTTGCGATGAAATTGGTCATCTTCTTCCAACATTTCTAGAGCCCAATTCGAGAACGTACGTCGCTTCATATGATCGAGTGGCTTTAGTTCTTGAGTTAACTTTAACTTATAAGGGTGCAGACCAAGATCCTTTCGCGAAATTCGCCATAGTGTGGTCTGAGCGATGCCCAATTCTTGAGAACGCCGTGAAATCGACTGTTTTGGTTCGTTTGAGATGGACGCTTGAACGGCAGCAATATTCTGGCCACTTCGACCAACCCGTTGTCTCACTGGCACGGGAACATCGAGCAGTGAATATGTTAACTCAAATTTTTTCACTAGACTATGAATTGCTTGTCTACTAGGACGAGAATTACGACCAAAAATTGGCGTTAACGCTCTTAAAGTTGCAGTCACCGACTCCAAATTTTGGTAGTAAATTTTAATTATTTGTAAACGTTGTTCGTTCGTGTACTTCACCATGATGAAAATGTTGACTTTACTGAATGTTTTGACGTTGACAGTTCGGTGATTGGCTTAAGGGTGCGTTCACAGTGAAATTTCAAAGTTGTCAAGTCCCAAATGGAAGATCCTTTATTTATATTGGTGCACTCTACGTTATTCAGTTTTATAGTGTCGCTTAATACAAGATTTGTCATAAACTGGTTCTCGGATAGATTGATTTTTTGACCAACTTTTCCTGAAGTATGTGTAGAATAGTTTGAGCTTGTTGTATTTTGTCTGTTATTAAGACAATGTGATCGGTGAAACAGAGGTAATTTAGCTTTTCAACTTCAATGTTAAGTCCCATTCTTTCCCAGTTTATTGATTTTAGAGTACTAGGAGTGTTACGAAAAGCTTGGGAGAGAGCGTATCATCCTGCCGTACTCCTCTTTCGATTCGATATTTGCTGGTGGATTGGTTAGTTTGTGTTTTAACATGAGCGATGGCATTTTCATATATGTATTTAATTACATTAGAATATCGATGATTAATACCACACTCGGCAAGCGCTTCCAAAAGTCTCTGATGATTTACAGAAATATGAGCACGAGAGGCTTATTATATGCTATACATTTTTAGTGTTCCGTACGGAACACTTATAAGATCACTTCGGTGTCTGTCCGTCTGTCACACCCGATTTTCTCCGAAACTATTTGTCATAGAAAGTTGAAATTTGGTAATAATATAGGAATTGATGGCCTCATCAGAGCCATGTAGTTTTGAAAGTTAAATTTTGACTTAAGGGGTTAGTTTTGGGGGGTGAAATCGGAAGTGAAAAAAAAAATTACTAGGTAATCGAGTGTGGTGTCAAATGAAAGCTTGTGAAAACACGAGTAATATATATATATATATATATATATATATATATATATATATATATATATATATATATATATATAATGTAATACTTGCGCGCACTTTTCTTTGTATTATTTTTTCAAAAATCGCTGTCCACCAGCCTTATCTCGAAAAGTACTTATCAAAAAATTTTGAAAAAATTCTGGAATATTCTCCACGGGGTGTAGATTGAACGAAAATTATCACGAGTGCATTACCTTTAACAACACAGCCCCACAAAAAAAAAAGTGGGGTATACTTTTGATGCGATATATCAGATCCGTAGTATTTTTGCCCACTGATCACGAATCTGACGTCAGAATATCGCCATCACATCTCAATTTTTTTCTAACCTCAAAAAATAGGTAAAAATTAGTAAAAATTAAGAAAAATATACTCCTAAAAAATTGATTCAAGCTTTTTCATGAATCCAAAGATGTATTAATATGTATTCGGACACGCTAAGGTAATATTCATCGGTTGGATTAAGCCATACAGTTCTGTTTTCTTTCTAACCTCAATAAATCAGACAGATATAGTGCTTCTCGAATGCAAAAACGAATTCAAATTAAAATTCAACCGATTCTTACCAAATTTGGTACACGGGGTTTTTTGGGTTGCTGATCATGAATCTGAGGTCGGATTTGCAAAATTCAAAATGGCGGATCCAAGATGGCGGACAAAAATTTTGAAAACGAACGGATTCCTACCAAATTTGGTATACAGTTGGGGAATCCTCAAACCTGATACTCTTAAACCCTAAACCCTGAAACCTTAGACTCCCACACCCTGTAACCTCAAAAAATAGACCTCAATAACCCTGTAACTTTAAAAATGAGACCCAATAAACTCAAAACCAGGACTTTTAAACCATATACTCTCAAATAGTAGACCCTTAAGCCCTAGAATTGCGAAGGTTAGATCCGCGCCTAACTTTCCTTTTTTTGGCTGTATCTTGTTCTTTTTTCCGCGAATGACCTATTCAAAGGCTTTCTGCCCAAACGCTTTTGAGGACTTGTTTCTCTTTTTAGCGACCAGCAATAGTCCGCTAGCATATGGTCATCCCATCGTCCTTGATACCGATTTTCTATGATTTTCAGATCTTGGTGAAAACGTTCCCCTTGCTCCTCACTGTAGTCACCAAGATTATCTGGGAAATCATCGATGTGGGAGTCCAGGAAATGTAATTTTAGATTCATTAAGCAACCTAATGTTTGAAAATTTTTTACCATTTTCTCGACTATTTCTTTGTACTTAGGACTTTTATTATTTCCCAAAAAGTTTGTTGCGACTTCTTTAAAACTAAGCCAAGCAGCTTTTTCAACTTTATTCATTTTAGTAACGAATAATGAATCTTGAAACAATTTTCTTATTTGTGGCCCGTCAAATACGCCTGCCTTAATTTTAGCTTCAGAAAATTTCGGAAATTTTTTATGCAAATATTTGAAACATGGGCCGTTTGTATCTAATGCTCTCGTGAATTGCTTCATAAGTCCAAGCTTAATATGAAGCGGGGGAATAAGAACTTTTCCTGGATCTACCAATGGTGGAAACAATACATTATTTTCACCAGGAGTGAATGATTCTCTTGTTGGCCAAATTTTTTTCTTATAATGACGTTCCCTGTCTCTGCTATTCCACAGACATTTATAACAGGGATAAAGTGTAAACCCTGACTGTTGGCCAAGCAATATTGTTACAATTTTCAGATCTCCACAAATTTTCCAGTTATGATCAGCATATTTTATTTTTATCAAAAGCTGCTTCCTTTTTTCATATTGCTCTTCCATAACTGTGGAATGAGCAATCGGAATGGGAGCGTAAACGTTGGTATTATGCAGCAAAACTGCCTTAATGCTCCGTTTAGAAGAATCAATGAACAGTCTCCATTCTTCAGGATCGTATGAGTTATTTTGAAATTCATCCATTAGACCTTTTACATCGGTACAATATGAAAGTGACAATTCCTCGTCCATTGTGAAATATTTTCGAAATTCTTCATCTCTGTTTCTATAATAAGAAATCGTAGCTTCTGGCTTAAGTAAATGTCTTTTCTTTAAAAAGGAAGCAAGATGCTCTGAACCATCTTTGGCTAAGCCTAAATCTCTGACTAGATCACTAAGTTCTGACTGTGATACGAGTATTGGTTCTGGTTTACGGTTGTATGGTAGAAATTCTTTATCTGTGTCACTAGTATATGATAGGTTGTCACTAGAACATTCATTAGTAACAGTGTTTGAATCTTTTTCGACAGTCTCAATGTTTTCGGCATGAACTGATAAGGTGAAGTGGTTCAGGAGGCGAAATTAGTTTAGTTGGTCTTGTTACTGTCGAAACATCGTTATAAGTAATAGTGCTTTTATTTTTTCGGTTATGCCTAGATACAACATTCATACAAAAGTAGCAATCATTTTCACTGTATGGTCTATTCCATATTGCTGGTCTGGAATATTTAATCGCCTTCTTATTGATGTACAACATTATTTTGCAAGAACTGCAAATGATGTGGGGAACCCAATCTGTATCCTGGTGCTGTATTTCAATGTTAAAACACTCCATATATAAGGTTTTAATCTTATCCGTTATCGGTGACCCCATTTTACTCAATACGTGTTGACAGCAAACATAACAAAATGAATCACTGTTTTTATCGCACTTATGAAAAGTCCTTGTACCGTGAGACCGTTTTCTTGTAGCATTATACTCTACATGAGCCAAGTCACCCACACATGAAGAGCTACGGTCGCTGGATGACGACGGCTGCGGGCCCGCTTTCCCACCCTGACCAACCGCCGATACTGGGTTTCCGAGTCCCTGCATCGTAATTCTCTTTCTTCTACCTGCCATGACGGCATCTAAGCCGTTATCCAGGGACTCTGCCGGCTAGTGGAGTAACACCGTTGCCCACCGTCACCACGTGGAGGTGCCCTGGATGCAGGTAGAAGAATAAAAATCGACCGATGAATTTTCTCGGCGTTCAAAATGGCGCGAAAACATCTGCCATCTTGAATTTTGCAAATCCAACCTCAGATTCGTGATCAGCGACCCAAAAAATCCCCGTGTACCAAATTTGGTAAGGATAGGTTGAATTTTAATTTGAATTCGTTTTTGCAATCGAGAAGCACTATATCTGTCTGATTTATTGAGGTTAGAAAGAAAACAGAACTGTATGGCTCAATCCAACCGATGAATATTAGCTTAGCGTGTCCGAATACATATTAATACATCTTTGGATTCATGAAAAAGCTTGAATCAATTTTTTAGGAGTATATTTTTCGTAATTTTTACTAATTTTTACCTATTTTTTGAGGTTAGAAAAAAATTGAGATGTGATGGCGATATTCTGACGTCAGATTCGTGACCAGCGGGCAAAAATACTACGGATCTGATATATCGCATCAAAAGTATACCCCACTTTTTTTTTGTGGGGCTGTGTAATTTATCTGGTATTTAAAAAAAAAAAAAAAAAATTTCAAGGTCATCAGATTTCAGTAAAGATTGGAAACAAACTTTGTTGAAAACTCATTTGGGGTGTGTTTTGTGAAGTCACTGATCATTTTATACTTCTGTAACAAAATTTTTTATTTGAAAAGCAATCAACGTACGGAACATTAATTGCGCAAGTTCAACTTGCACTTGATAGGTTATTCAATGAGGATTTTAACTGTAAACAGATGGTCGTTAGTTCCATAACCCGAGCGGAAACCTGCCTGTTTTTTTGAAAGAAAAAAATCCAATTTATTTGCTAGACGTTCGGTAAGTATTTTCGAGAATAACTTGCACACATAGCTCAGGTCGTTAATGGGTCGATAGTTTGTAAGATCTGAAGTATCTCCTTTATTATGCATGATGACGATAGTTGCATTATTCCATTGCGATGGAAATATTCCTTCTAGGAGGCATTTACTGAATAACATTTTAAGAGATTTGATTATTTGTTGTCCTCCTTGTTTAATTGCCTCTACTAAAATATTGTCTTCATCCGAAGCTTTGTTATTTTTCATGTCCAAACGGTGGTTTGTCGATAAAAATGAGGAGTGGACTTTGGAAATCTTTGCCAAAAAATACGCGGAAAATGTCGTCGATTTCTCGACGAAGTATTACATTAGCATTTTAATGGCAATCCTTTACTGTCGAATGAATAAAACAAATAAATACATTTTTAATGGACAATACGCGACACATTGTTACTTGACCGATGGTAGATTATCTGAGCTACGTGATGTAATTACAAAGACATGAACAGTTTTATATTTAATAATTCATAATATAGGATATATTAATTAGGATAGTTCTAATGATAGAGAAAGTGGAATAAATGTAGTAACAAATAGTCGACAGAATTATTACACATGTATGGATACACGCAATACTGATATAAGTACTTTTAAAAACTTTAACAGTTTCTTTTTTAAGTTAAGCACTATGTCGGCTGAAATGTATAATAAAAGGAAAAGAAATGTTTATCGGTAAATGGACCAGACATCATATTAAACAAAAAACATATAATCGGCATCAAAATTTTAAAATAGTTGGTTATTGATCCGTATTCAGAATTTATGTATGTATACACACATGTATATGTATATGTGTATATGTGTATGTGTATATATATATATATATATATATATATATATATATATATATATATATATATATATATATATATATATATATATGGCGTGCAAAAGTTTCCGGCCAGTGACGTTTCGTACTCTAATTTATTAAAAAAGACTAATGATTTTTAATCATTATGAGATGTGAGTATGAGATATAGGAAACAAAATAATATAGTAAAAGAATATTATTTAGGTTTGTGAATATATTTATTATTATTATTCTTATATTTATATGTGCAAGTTTCCGGCCACTTTGTACTACGAGAAAAATTATTAGTCCATATGCTCTATAATAGACTTAAATTATATTTTTATGTTAATATTTTGTAGCCATACCCAGCGATAATAGCCGCACAACGAGGTGGCATCGACTCAATTAATCGATTAATACAAGCAGGTGGAATTTTATCCTATTCTTCCTTCAATGATTTGAATAATGCGCCTTTATTTGAATATGTATGCTTTCGAACTTGACCATCTAGGGCTTCCCATAAGTGTTCTATTGGGTTCAAGATCGGTGATTGAGATGGCCAGCTTAAAACTCTCACATTTGAAGCAGAAAACCACTATTTTAACAACTTGGATGAATGTTTGGGATCATTATCCTGCTGAAATATCCAATTCTGCGGCAATATTTCTTCAGCATATGATAACAAATTGTTCTCTAAAATGTCCTTGTAAATATCAGAGTTCATATTTCCGTTGATCTCGATCAATGGACCGACTCCTTGTGCAGAGAAAATTCCCCAAACCATCACACTTCATCCACCGTGTTTTACAGTAGGAATTTGGTACCGAACATCATCTCTCGTACCAATAGGACGTCGTACATGTTGTCTACCATCGCTTCCAAAAAGATTAAATTTAGATTCATCTGAGAAAGCGACTTTTTTCCAATCTTTCATTGTCCAATTTAGGTGATCTTTGGCAAATTGTAATCGGGCCTTCTTATTCTTTTTACTGAATAATGGTTTTTCAATCATGTAGTCTTCGTGTTACAATACTATGACTAACTACTCAGTATATATCACCACTACACCAAACACTTTATTTTTGCACTCGACGCGCGTTTCGCTAACCATGTTAGCTTCATCAGGAGCGATGATTGACTGTCAATTATCGCTCCTGATGAAGCTAACATGGTTAGCGAAACGCGCGTCGAGTGCAAAAATAAAGTGTTTGGTGTAGTGGTGTTATATACTGAGTAGTATCATTGTGCCAAAGATTCCACATTCCCAACTTAGTACTACGACTAACATTAGCTAGGTTTTCATCCTTTAGCTCGCGTGCAATTTCGGCAGCAGTTTTCTTGACATCCGCAGTTGAGTTGCGTTTAATGATACGATCTACTTTTTTAGACGTTTTCTTGGTCTTCCACTACGCGGACGATCTTTTAAACCATATTCACAACGGTATTTTACAATAATATCGTTCACGGTTGATTTTCCTATCGATAATAATGAAGCGATCTCACGAGAAGACTTTCCTTCTTTTGAAAATTTTATTACTCTCCCACGAATTGGGATTTGCATATGCCGAGCCATGTTTATGCTCCCGCGACCTTTTATGAACTAAATGTGAACATTTAACGCGTTATTATTTGTAAATACGTCTTTGAACGTCCTACTGCGTCAATGTATATTATGTGGCCGGAAACTTTTGCACATATAAGAATAATAATAATAATAATAATAAATATATTCACAAACATAAATAATATTCTTTTACTATATTATTTTGTTTCCTATATCTCATACTCATATCTCATAATGATTAAAAATCATTAATCTTTTTTTTTAATAAATTGAAATGTCACTGGCCGGAAACTTTTGCACGCCCCTGTTTGTATATATATATATATATATATATATATATATATATATATATATATATATATATATATATATATATATATATATATATCTATATATACACTATCGATTGAAATTATATTTTTTCTTCTTATGTCGAACGACTTGTTGAAGGATGGCCAGAGCGTTTAAGATCACTAGTTGATCCAGTCTCCCCTGAATTTTTCAATTAATCTCTTCACAGTTGATGAGGTTAAATCACTATTCCGACCATATTTTGTACGAAAATTCCGAACTGTAGCTGCCAACTTTCATTATTTTTAAAATATTGCTCAACAATGAAAACACGTGTAGCGCTCCATTTTTAATATCCCTGAACTGTCAGCTGTCACACTGTGTTTTTTGTTTTGTTGGCAACACTTTATACAAATGGCGCCAAATTCAAATCTTGTGTGAACTTTGGGACACCCTTTATTTCGGATAGCCTGTCACAATGGGCAAACAAAACTAAGATACTGAAATCGACAGGCGAATCAAACTAGGATGAACTGCCCATAGCAATCTGAAGTACATCTTAAATATGAAAATTCCCACAACAGTAAAGACTAAAACGATTCTTAATAAACTGAGGGTATACCAGAGAGCTATTTAAAGAGACTAGTCGTTGGGCATATCGCTCAGAGATAGAGAGAGAATATGAGAGAGGCGGACATCCAGTGGATAGAAAAGGCTAACAAACAAAGAAAGAATGTTAATAAAAGGGCATTTACATTTTTATGTATGTATATATATATATAATATTCTTTGCTAGATGATATTGTTCCATATTTAATGGCTTAAGCAGCGTATTGCAAGAGAGAAACTTTTTTCCGACTTGATTCATTATTATCGTAATTGCTTATTCCTTATGTTACCTAATGTAATAAAATATATCCTATAACCTGTCCAGAGACCATATGTATGTTTTTTTTTTTTAAAAAAAAAAGCATGTACCATATTATAGATATTAGCAAAATGCATTGAAATATAAATTATATAATCAAGATGGCGCAGAAGCATTCTTAAACTTGGATAGTTCGTGTTATGCAATTTAATTAACGACATGACTAAAATTGAAACAACTAAAAATTCCATAACATAATTGTAGATAATATCAGAAAATTAACATACATGGCCTGTCCGAAAAGTAATGTCACCAAGTCGATTAAAAAAAATTTATTGCCCAGATCGGTAAAATACACTAAAATTCTTCAAAAGTCTCCTCTTGCGTCGATATATTTCTGCAGGCGCGATTTCCAAGCTGCGAAGGCGTCCTGGAAGGCCTATTCAGGAATTACTTTTAAAGCCGTTGTACAAGCTGCTTTCATGTCGTCAGTTGTTCGGAAATCATATCCTTTCAGGGGTGATCTCAAGCGGGGAAACAAATAGAAATTTGGGCGAGCCACGTCAGGACTGTAGGTTGGCTTGCGCAGCGTTGCCCAGGTAGCGGGTCACGACGAAAACAATGTAGGCAGGCGCGTTGTCATGGTGAAGTTTTCAATCGCTACTTACGTCTGGCCTGACGTGCCGGATCCTTGTTCTCATTCTCTTGAGCACTTCTAAGTTGATGGTTGTTCCGGGAGATACAAATTTCTGGTGGACGATCCCCCTGATGTCAAAAAATACAATTAGCATTTGCTCATTCGAGCCCTGTGCTATCTGTAGACTTGCCTGGACCATTGGAAAAATTTCCACCGCGGACGAGTTTCACATAAACCTTTATCGCGTATCTTTGTTCCAGTGAGCGATGCATTGCGACTTGTACAAAGGACGAAACAAAGGTTCACGAATTCACCCGTCCTTATCCTCCGAGAGCTTAGAGATAACTGAGCAAGTACTCGCTCAGTAGCTGGCTTCTCCCACCACCGATTCCCGGCGGGTAGAGCGCGCTGCGACGTACAGTCGCTTCACGATAAAATCGGTGACATTACTTTCCGGACAGACCCTGTATATTTCGTACGAAGGTGTGAGGTTTTTTTTGGTTATTCGCTTAGAAAGAAAAATGTTGTCATACAAAGAAGTTTCCTGCAGAATTCCTACGATTTTTTTTTCCGAAAAATGAGTAAAAGTAAAGTAGACGAAGAATTAGGGTTGAAAAAAGTTTCTGCTCTGCTGGGTTCTCAAACTCCTTTCACTAGAGCAGAATCTCGAGAATAAAAAAAATCCTCAAGAACATTTAGCGGCTTTAGAGAACGATAAATTGATTTTCGCGAACTGTCACTAGACGGCGAGACTCGGGCATTTTATAGGAAACTTCCTACCAAACAGAATGCAATTGGAACATAAGAGCTCTCCACTTCCAAAAAGGGTGAACACACAGTGGTCTTATATATGAAAAAAAAACTGCACAATTAATGGAGAGGTTTATGAAAGAACGAACAAAAACTTATTAGAGCAAAAAATCCGAATTCACGGTGAATGGAACCCCAAAGCTCGCAAAGTTTAAGCCATTACCGAAAGCAGTGCATTCATCATCTTAAAGCCCTGCTTTAGCGCCCTGCACAACTTCTTTTTGTTGAAAGATCTAAAAAAAAAACAAAGTGATGAAAATTTTCCTTAGACGACGAATTAACAACCGCTGTAGTAGCGTCTTTTTTTGAGGTGCAAAACATAATAATTTTTATGAATAGAATTTTGCGAGTTTTCCTTCATAATTAGGTAGATGATTTAAAAACACTTCTTAGTACTTGCAGTTTTTAACACAAACATCTTAATAAGCAAGATACAAGTCATTTCAACCTCTGGCTAATTTAAGCCTAGTTCTGAAGGCGTACCTGCCATCTGTCGGGGGATGTTCAAGGCTACAGACTGACAGAAGAATCGTTCAGCAAGTTGCTAATGATTACCGCTTGGCAGCGCTTTATAGGGTCCCACCTCAAGACAGAGAACAGGTACGTCTTTAAAACAACAGCAGCCAGAGGTGCAAATTATTTATCTCTTACTTATGGGTCATTCCATGCCAAATCGACCACTTTTGACCCCGACCCCTTTCGATTTGGCTGAAAGTTTTTTATCTTTTTCTACCCTATGAAAAACGGTTCTCAGAATTTTTTCAAATTTTTTTACCGACCTCAAAAAAAGTTATGAATTTTTCAAAAAAATGGCTCTTTTTTTTGTCAAATTGCCATAACTTTGTCAAAAATTGGCCGAGCGAGACGTTTTTTTTTTTCAAAATTTTCGTAATTAAATGTACTTTTTTTAAAAAAATACAAAAAATTTTTAGATAATAAAATCTATAAAAGTTTTGCCTTTTTTGAGAAAAACCGTCAATTTTTTTAAGTTCGCCATTTTTTATTTATTTTTTTTTTCTTAAAAAAAACTTCAATCAATTTTGCAGTTATCCCCGCCAATGCCAGAGTGGGCCGAATTTTTTTTTATTTTTTTTTAATTGAAAAATTTTTTTTTCAGTTTTTCACAATTTTTTAATTTTTTTTTAGAAACTTTTATATAATAAAATAAATGCAAGTAAATGATTTCACGATATATTATACTTAATTTATAGTCTAAACTTACAACTAATGACTAGGATTCTACGTTTGATACGATTAACATTCACTATTTTTAATACTAATTCAACAAATAATTTATTTCATTTTTCTTTGGCGTTTGAATAATTTTGTTCACTATAATTGTGTTTCACATTATAAAATAATTTCCTAAGCATATTATAATAAATTTTAATCTGACATAAACAGTATTCAAATTCAGCAAATTAATTACCTACAGCCAATTCACTAGATCCACGCGAATCTATTCTATTTCATAAGCCTACCACCACTTTATATTGAGATCCAAAACATAACCTGTGTATCTGTCATGTGTTTCAGTGTTTATTGAAAGTGTTTTGTTGTTTATCTATAAATAAATTGTTCTTTTTCAACAAACGTGATAACAAAACACTTTCAATAAACACTGAAACACATGACAGATACATAGGTTATGTTTTGGATCTCTTATGAAATAGGCAATTTGAAAAAAACAGAGCCATTTTTTTTTGAAAAATTCATAACTTTTTTTGAGGTGGGTAAAAAAATTTGTAAAAATTCTGAGAACCGTTTTTCATAGGGAAGAAAAAGATAAAAAACTTTCAGTCAAATCGAAAGGGGTCGGGGTCAAAAGTGGTCGATTTGGCATGGAATGACCCTTATTCTTTACGTTAGTACCGCGATAATTACTTATAGTTTTGTGCTCTTATTGCGCCGATTCTAGCTCAGTTGAAGGGCCGTGAAGTTGGATTGACGGAGCAGAGAACAGTCAAAAACTGCTGAAAAATAGATTTTGTCTAATTTAAGTAGTTTATATTGATTTTTAAATAGCCTAGTACTGACACTCCCTGTACATCGCTTACGTTTTGCTTCTCATTGCATCATAATTACAAAAACACACTTCCGTCTAAAGCAAAATGTTTAATTATACACATTTTGTTTGTTTACATTGCAGAAGAGAAAGTGATCTCGCACAACAGATGAAAGCGCTCGTTGTAACTTGAATAACACTATGTTCATGTAACATTATGTAACAATTTCCTCTTCAGACATTTCTCTCTAAGCGGTCGCTAATCGTTTTATTGACCTTTAATATTGTAAAGTGTATCATCGCCGAGTCCTTTACAGATTTACGAGTAGAAACCCTATTTTTTTTTTGTATATATTCACGTTTTTTTATGTAAAAAAATGTTTGTTATTTTGCATGTGCAAATTTCTCGACTTTCTGTTGTAGTGACCAATCAAGTAACAAACCATATTCCGAAATTTTATTTCGGAATATCGATTTAGTTTATCCTTCCTAATAATGTTAGGTTTTATATAGTTGAGCAGTTTTTCGAAGTTCGAAAATCTCAACAGATGGCGCAAGGGTCTGTATCTTGCCCAACGAGTAGTATCTCGTTTATTTAAGGTACCATGATTGCTATAAACCAGCGAGACTCATTCCAAATTGACTCTCCACAGTACCTCGATCTTCACGATCGATACCGCTGCCTTAAGCCTGCCTACCTGATGAAGAGTAATAAATAGGCTCAGAAACTTAGATGTGGGAGGAAAGGTATGGAATAAACATTCATGGGACTTTGTTGGTCATTTTGCATGCGCAAATTTATCGACTTTTAGTCATCTGTAGTAAAAATTAAGGAAACCTGTACCTGGCTGCTAAAAAAAAGTTTCCGGCCAGTGACATTTCGTACTCTTAATTTATTAAAGAAAGACTAATGATTTTTAATCATTATGAGATGTGAGAATAAGATATAGGAAACAAAATAATATAGTAAAAGTGAAGTAGTGAATATATTTATTATTATTATATGTGCAAAACTTTCCGGCCACTTTGTACTATGAGAAAAATTATTAGTCCATATGCTCTATAATAGACTTAAATTATATTTTTATGTTAATATTTTGTAGCCATATCCTTTGCAGCGATAACAGCCGCACAACGATGTGGCATTGACTCAGTTAATCGATTAATACAAGCAGGTGAAATTTTATCCCATTCTTCCTTCAATGATTTGAATAATGCGACTTTATTTGAATATGTATACTTCCGAACTTGACAATCTAGCGTTTCCCATTAAGTGTTTTATTGGGTTCAAGTCCGGTGATTGAGATGGTCAACTTAAAACTCTCACATTTGAAGCAGAAAACCACTTTTTTAACAACTTGGATGTATGTTTGGGGTCATTATCCTGCTGAAATATCCAATTCTGCGTCCTTGTAAATATCAGCGTTTATATTTCCGTTGATCTCGATCAATGGACCGACTTCTTGTACAGAGAAAATTCCCCAAACCATTACACTTCCTCCACTGTGTTTTACAGTAGGAATTTGGTATCGAACATCATTTCTCGTACCAACGTCGTACATGTTGTCTATCATCGCTTTTAAAAAGATTAAATTTAGATTCGTCTGAGAAAGCTACTTTTTTTCCAATCTTTGATTATTCAATTTAGGTGATCTTTGGCAAATTGTAATCGGGTCTTCTTATTCTTTTTACTTATTAATGGTTTTTTTAATACCTACAGGGCCAAAAAGTCCCACATCATGTAGTCTTGGTGTCACAGTACTACGACTATTATTAGCTAGGTTTTCATTCTTTAGCTCGCGTGCAATTTTCTTGACATCCGCAGTTGATTTGCGTTTAATGATACGAACTACTTTTTTAGACGTTTTTCTTGGTCTCCCACTACGCGGACTATCTTTTAAACCATATCCACAACGGTATTTTACAATAATATCGTTCACGGTTGATTTACCTATCAATAAAAATGAAGCAATCTCACGAGAAGACTTTCCTTCTTTTGAAAATTTTATTACTCTCTAACGAATTTGAATTTGCATATGCCGAGCCATGCTTATGCTCCGACTACCTTTTATGAACTAAATGTGAATATTTAACGCGCTATTATTCGTAAATACGTCTTTGAACGTCCTACTGCGTCAATGTATATTATGTAGCCAGAAACTTTTGCACATATAAATATAAGAATAATAATAATAAATATATTCACAAACATAAATAATATTCTTTTACTATACGAGGCTGGTTTGAAAAGTCCGTGCAAAGTCCGAGAGATGGCACCACCGGCGCGTATCGAGGTCATGTTTAGTTAGTAGCATCTCCAAGCACGCCAAGTTTCAGCCATATTGGTCTATTTCTTTGTGTTTGGCATTCGTGTGAATCAAGGAAGTCGAGTGATTTTCAAGAAATGGATGAAAAAGAATTTCGTGTGGTGATTAAACATTACTTTGTGAAAGGCAAAACGCCTCAGGAGACTAAAGAGAAGCTTGATAAATGATAAACATGGTGACTCTGCACCTTCGATTAGAACAGTTTATAAGTGGTTTCAAAATTTTCGGACTGGCCATATGGGCACAAGTGACGCTGAACGTTCTGGACGGCCTGTGGAGGTTACGACTCCAGAAATCAATGATCAAATCCATGATATGGTGATGGATGACAGAAGAGTTAAGGTGCGTGAGATTGCTAGTGCTGTGGGCATCTCGACTGAACGGGTACATAATATTTTGCATAAACATTTGGACATGAGAAAGCTATCCGCAAGATGGGTGCAGCGATTGCTCACGCTTGACCAAAAACGGAATCGTGTGAAGTGTTGCAAGGATGGTTTGCAGCTGTTCCAGAAGAATCCGGAGGACTTTAAGCGTCGTTTCGTCACTGTGGATGAAACATGGATACATTACTATACTCCTGAGACCAAACAACAATCTAAACAATGGGTTACCAAGGGGGAATCTGCACCAAAAAAGGCGAAGACCGTTCCTTCGGCCGGAAAGGTTATGGCGACTGTCTTTTGGGATTCGCAAGGGATAATCCTCATCGACTATCTGGAAAAGGGTAAAACTATTACAGGTGAATATTATTCATCGTTATTGGACCGTTTGAAAACCGAGCTGCAAGAAAAACGCCCGCGATTGGCCCACAAGAAAGTCCTTTTCCATCACGACAACGCACCAGCACACCCTCAGCAGTTGTGGTCGCAAAATTAATGGAAATAGGATTCCAACTAGTTTCACATCCCCCCTATTCTCCAGATTTGGCTCCCTCGGACTACTATTTGTTCCCCAATTTGAAGAACTGGCTGGCGGGACAAAGATTTTATTCAAACGAGGAGGTGATTGCAGACACTAATGGATATTTTGCAGACAAATCCTATTATTCGGAAAGGATCAACAAACTAGAACATCGTTGGACGAAGTGTATAAGCCTAAAAAGAGACTATGTCGAAAAATAAAAAAGGTTTACCCCAAACACATAAGTAGTTTTTATTTTTGCACGGACTTTTCAAACCAGCCTCGTATTATTTTGTTTCCTATATCTCATACTCAAATTTCATGATGATT
The DNA here is from genome assembly GCA_019049505.1 of Pachyrhynchus sulphureomaculatus. NCBI lineage: Eukaryota > Metazoa > Arthropoda > Insecta > Coleoptera > Curculionidae > Pachyrhynchus > Pachyrhynchus sulphureomaculatus. The sequence goes on from CM032449.1 coordinate 185,092,918, forward strand.
AAAAATCATTAGTCTTTTTTTAATAAATTAGAGTACGAAATGCCAATGGCCGGAAACTTTTGCACGCCACTGTAAGTCGCATCGGGCCATACATCGCCTCAATTGAAAGCTGATGTTTGACAGTAGTTTATTCACTGACCGAATTTAGATCGCCTTGAAGGTGAGTGAAAGGATAGTGTCAAAAAAGGCGATTTTTTGTCCAAATATGTAACCTAAAAATCAAACTGTTTTGAGTTGTATGTACCCAGACTTGGAAATAGCAGTCGTTAGTCCAGGAAGTCGCGCAAACATGACGAAATCGTTGCATTTTCTGAAGAAATCGTACGATAAATAGTCCTATCTTATACCTGGAATTTTAATAGTGTATCTCTATGCATTTTGACATACTGAAACTGATTTTGGTACACATACCGACCCATAACGTTACATTCTTATCCTAACCTCAAAAAACACCTCAGAAGTGGAAAAAAAACTTGAAAATAAGTAAAAAAAGTCTTGTACCTGTAACACTAATATCATATTCCTTCTGTATTTTGACCTGCTCAAACTAATTTTTTTTAATCGGTCACCTCCCCGCCTGAGTAGTGATTTTACCTTTTTTAGTGTTCCATACGGAACACTTATAAGATGACCTCGGTGTCTGTCTGTCTGTCCGACCGTCCGTCTGTCTGTCTGTCATACTCGATTTTCTCTGAAACTATTTGTCAAAGAAAGTTGAAATTTTGTAATAATATAGGAATTGATGACCTCATCAAAGCCGTGTAGTTTTGAAAGTTAAATTTTGACTTAAGGGGTTAGTTTTGGGGGTGAAATCCGAAGTGAAAAAAATGAAAGCTTGTGAAAACACGAGGAAAAAATATATACATAATGTAGTACTTGGACTCACTTTTCTTTGTAAACGGTGTTTTTTTATAGAGGTATAAAACTTTAAGTTGGCAACACTTTTTTAACTGGCGGCCATTTTGTCAGCTGTCAAGTGATTTATGTTTAGTTTGGTTTGGCATTTCAACATGAATAGACTGACGCCTGAACAACGCTTCCAAATTGTGCAAATTTATTTTGAAAATCATGGTTCTGTTCGAAATACGTATCGCGCACTACGTCCATTTTACGGTCAACATAATCGTCCATCAGAGCAATTAATTCGATTAATTATGGAACGTTTTCGCACCACGTTTACTCTAAATGATAATACGCATCCACAGAGACGTCGTACAGTGCGTACAGAAGAAGTCATTGCTGCTGTAGAGCGTAGCGTAGAGGAAGACCCGAATCAGTCTATCCGCCATCGTGCACAGGAATTGGATGTGTCCATCCACTTTATGGAAGATTTTGCGGAAAGATCTTGATTTGCGTGCTTACAAAATCCAACTTGTGCAACAATTGAAGCCACACGATCACCTAGCAAGGCGTAGATTCGGTGAATGGGCCCAAAACAAGATTGTCATAAGCGAATTTTGTTTAGCGATGAAGCTCACTTTTGTTGAATGGATACGTCAATAAACAAAACTGCCGTATTTGGAGTAATGATAATCCTCAAGTGTATGTTGAGATACCGTTACATCCAGAAAAACTGACTGTTTGGTCTGCTTTATGGGCTGGTGGAATCATTGGTCCGTACTTCTTTAAAAACGATGCTGGTCAGAACGTTACAGTCAATGGTGACCGCTATAGAGCCATGATTACTGACTTTTTCGTTCATCAATTGAACAACCATGATGTGCAGGAGCTGTGGTTTCAACAAGACGGCGCAACATGTCACGCAGCTCGTGCCACAATTGATTTATTGAAGGAAACGTTTGGTAACCGCATAGTTTCACGTTTCGGGCCCTTGAATTGGCCTCCAAGATCGTGCGATTTAACGCCGCTAGACTATTTTCTGTGGGGATATGTGAAGTCGCTAGTCTACGCCGATAAGCCCGAAACGATTGACCACTTGGAGGACAACATTCCCCGCGTTATTGCCGATATACGGCCACAAATGTTGGAAAAAGTCATCGAAAATTAGACCTCCAGATTAGACTACGTCCGAGCCAGCCGTGGCGGTCATATGCCAGAAGTCATATTTAAATTATAATGCCAGAAGATTATCTTTCGAATAAAGTAAATTTCATGTCAATTTAAAAAATTCATCTTTGTTTTATTCCATTTCAAAGTTCTATACCTCTATAAAAAATACCCTTTATTATTTTTAAAAAGTCGCGAAAAATCGCTGTCCCCCAACCTTATCTAGAAAAGTACTGATCAAAAAATTTTGAAAAAATCCTGGAATGCTCTCCACGGGGTGTAGATTGAACGAAAATTATCACGAGTGCATTACCTTTAATAGTTTATTTGGTATATACAAGAAAACAAAAATTTCAAGGTTTTCAGTTTTCAGTAAAGATTGGAAACAAACTTTGTTGAAAACTCCTTTGGGGTGTGTTTTGTGAAGTCACTGATCATTTTATACCACCGTAACAAAATTTTTTACTTTAAAAGCAATCAACGTATGGAACACTAATTGTGCAGGTTCAACTTGCACTTGACGGGTTATTTTTATATCCTAAGGATATCGGCGAGGATGTCGTAATAGCCGTCAATGTTGTCCAAGTGCCGAAACATATACATTTTCGTATTTCCCAGCACTTTTAGAGAACGCGGTAGTGCTGCCTCGGACGTTATTGCATTTCTGCGTACAACTTCTACCTATGTACGTAGCCAGGCCAAATATACTTATATAAATTAATGAATAAGTATCATGACCCGCGAGATTGAACCCTCGACCTTCTGCATCGTAAGCAAGGTACTACGTTACGGAGCCACGGGCAAAAACTGAGAAATCTTGTCTGGGAAGTTTTAATGCAACCCCCACATACAGCCCGGACAATTACAATATTCATACCAACCAAAAAATGCAAAATGGGGCTCGGTGTGTGTACCAAAATCAGTTTCAACATATCAAAATGCATAGAGATACACTATTAAAATTCCAGGTTTTTTTTTTATGGGTTTAGCACACGTGCTACAGGGAAGTCCCTAAAGCGCTACAGGAGCGACACGTGTGCGGAGAAAGCGATTCACGTTGTTCTTGAATCGCTATAAATTGTACTCGGTGGGAAACACAGTCCTGGGCAAATTATTCCAAAGGGATGATGTTCTCCATATAAAAGACTGCTTGAAAAGCGTTGTACGAGGAGTAACAAGCTGAACCTCATACGGATATGAAGTATTAGCGTGATGTGTACTTCTAACATGCACCGCTCTGGGAGGAATTAAGCGGGCCACACTTTCCATTAAAATACTTGTAGAATAGGCTCAAGTAGCCAACCGTTCTTCGATGTTCCAGCGAATCAAAGCCGCCGGCCAGTTCCGGGTCGCCAATCAGACGAACAGCCCTTCTCTGAATAGAATCCAATAAATGCAGTGTATGTTTGGGAGCGGAGCCCCAAACATGGGAGCAGTATTCCATAGTTGGTCGAATTTGAGCTGTGTAAAGAATTAACAGTTGTTGTGGAGTATAAAACTTTCTGGTTCGAAATAATATTCCCAACTTTTGAGAAGCTCTCCTTGCTAAGCCTGCAACATGTCAGGACATATTTACTCCCAAATTAACGCTCAACAAATTGAGTGACGATGTTAGAGGAATGGGGTGCCCCGACATAACTATTTCGGGTTCAGCAACGTTAACTTTTTTAGAAAAAACTGCCGCCTGGGTTTCTGTATCGTTAAATTCCACTTGGTTACCATCACCCCAAGACAGAATTTCTTCCAGGTCTTTGTTAACTTCCTGCTGTCTGCGGATATTCGTCTGAGTAGCCGATGTCCGAGCGTTCAAAGTGAATGAAGAGATAAGTGTACTGTCATCTGCAAAGCTGTAGATTGGATTTTCGGTCTTTTCCAGCAGATCGTTAATATAAATGAGAAAGAGAGTAGGAGACAGTATGGAGCCTTGGGGTACATCGGCGTTGATAGTGAAGGTGTTAGAAAGAAATCCGTCGACTACCACTCGTAAAGAACGCTCTCTGAGGAAACATGAGAGCCACAAACAGAACTTTTCAGACATACCAGGTACAAGACAAAACTATTTATCATACGAATTCTTCAGAAAATGCAATGATTTCGTTATATTTCGGCGGCTTCCTGGACTAACGGCTGCTATTTCCAAGTAAGTCTAAGTACACATAACTCAAAACTATTTAATTTTTAGGTTACATCTTTAGACCATAAATCGCCTGTTTTTCACATTCTCCACCGCAAAAGTTTACTACATTCCACAACTTTATTTCGATAAAGGCACAAAGGCTGCGCATTTGTGCCGTTTATGGTCGAGATCCGTTACCAAAAGTAATAGCCGAAAAATGGTTCAGACGCTTTCATTTTGGAAATTTCAATGTCAAGGATGCTCCTCGCAGTGGTCGATGGATGACGGAAAAGTTGATAGGATTTTGGAAAAAGTTGAGCAAGGCCGGCATGTAAGCAACCATATGGCATCGCCAGGGAACTAAACATCCATCACTAAACAGTTTTAACATATTTGGCGAAAGCTGGCTACAAAAAGAAGTTCGATGTTCGGGGGTCCACATGATTTGACGCTAAAAAATTTAGTCGATCGAATTTCTATCTACGCATCTCTATAGAAACCTAAGAAAATCGAGTCATTTCTGAAGCGGTTGATCACTAGCGATGAAAAATGGATGACGTATGATAATAATGTGCGAAAAAGTTCGTGGTCGAACAAGGATAAAGCTCCACAAACGATGGCAAAGTCGAGATTGACGCCAAAAAAGGTGATACTGTATGTTTGGAAGTATTGGAATGGAATCATGCATCATGCCTGGCCACAGGATTGATTCTATACTATCAGCACATGAAAAGATTGCAGCAAGCGATTGAAAAAAAAAAAAGGCCGAAACTAGTCAACAAAAAGAGTGCCGTCTTCCACCGACCACACATATTTTTGATGACTCCGCAAAAACTGAAAGAACTTGGCTGTTAAGTTTTAATGCAAACAAGACATATAGCCCGGATTTTACACGGTCAGACTCTCTGAAAAACTCCCTGAAAGGTGTTAAGTTAATTTGAAAAAAGGCTTGTAAAAACTCCTTGTCACAATTTTTTGTCCAGGCGCCATAGAGGTTCTACAGTGAAGGGGGTTATGGTAGTGAATGGCAGAAGGTCGTCGAACAAAATGGCACATATTGGTCTGAGGGGTAAAGCCACTTCAGAATTTTCAAAAAATTGGATACCTTGAAAGCTAAGTGTATGGTGCAGGCATCATCGATTAAACGTATAACGACATTTTTTACTGCAGAATGTTACTTAAATTTTCAAACGATTGTTTCTCAAAACTGTATTTTTCAAATAGGGGGAAATGACAGCTTTATCGATTCGCTTGAAATTTTGAGAGTGACTTTTCAGATACATTATCTAAGGGACAGCGAATGGATTTTGCGATAAGTTATAAACTTCCTTTTTTATAAACAATTTTCGTGAAATTTCTGGGGAAAAATGAACATTTACTTCAAATGTGCATCATCTTCAAATTTCCGTTTTATGTATCCACTATTTTTTGACATATATTAATGAACAGTTTTTGGTTTTTTGTTGAAACCTACGGGAGTAATAGTTTCGTCCGTTTCAGGCCTCGCATAAAAGGTGCCTTGTCGCCTTGGATTCTGAGACGGCCATTTTAAATTAAAAAATTAAAAAATATATTTTTGTACATTTACATATTTCTTCGATAAAGTATTTTAAACAAATTTTCGATTGTTTTTATTATACTCTTAAAAAAATTGCCGAAATTAGCTTTTTAGTGTTCCGTATGGAACACTTACAAGATGACTTCGGTGTCTGTCCGTCCGTCACACCCCGATTTTCTCCGAAATTATTTGTCATAGAAAGTTGAAATTTGGTAATAATATAGGACTTGACGGCCTCATCAAAGCCGTGTAGTTTTGAAAGTTAAATTTTAACTTAAGAGGTTAGTTTTGGGGGGTGAAATCGGAAGTGAAAAAAAATTTTTTTTACTAGGTCATGTCAAATGAAAACACGAGTAAAAATATATATATAATGTAATACTTGCGCGCACTTTTCTTTGTATTATCTTTAAAAAATCGTGAAAAATCGCTGTCCACCCGCCGTATCTCGAAAAGTACTTACCAAAAAATTTTGAAAAAATTCTGGAATATTCTCCACGGGGTGTAGATTGAACGAAAATTATCACGAGTCCATTACCTTTAATAACACAGCCCCACAAAAAAAAAGTGGGGTATACTTTTGATGCGATATATCAGATCCGTAGTATTTTTGCCCGCTGATCACGAATCTGACGTCAGAATATCGCCATCACATCTCAATTTTTTTCTAACCTCAAAAAATAGGTAAAAATTAGTAAAAATTAAGAAAAATATACTCCTAAAAAATTAATTCAAGCTTTTTCATGAATCCAAAGATGTATTAATATGTATTCGGACACGCTAAGCTAATATTCATCGGTTGGATTAAGCCATACAGTTCTGTTTTCTTTCTAACCTCAATAAATCAGACAGATATAGTGCTTCTCGAATGCAAAAACGAATTCAAATTAAAATTCAACCGATTCTTACCAAATTTGGTACACGGGGGTTTTTTGGGTTGCTAATCATGAATCTGAGGTCGGATTTGCAAAATTCAAAATGGCGGATCCAAGAGGGCGGACAAAATTTTTGAAAACCAACCGATTCCTACCAAATTTGGTATACAGTTGGGGAATCCTCAAACCTGATACTCTTAAACCCTAAACCCTGAAACCTTAGACTCCCACACCCTGTAACCTCAAAAAATAGACCTCAATAACCCTGTAACTTTAAAAATGAGACCCAATAAACTCAAAACCAGGACTTTTAAACCATATACTCTCAAATAGTAGACCCTTAAGCCCTAGAATTGCGAAGGTTAGACCCGCGCCTACTTTCTTTTTTTTGGCTGTATCTTGTTCTTTTTTCCGCGAATGACCTATTTAAAGGCTTTCTGCCCAAACGCTTTTGGGGACTTGTTTCTCTTTTTAGCGACCAGCAATAGTCCGCTAGCATATGGTCATCCCATCGTCCTTGATACCGATTTTCTATGATTTTCAGATCTTGGTGAAAACGTTCCCCTTGCTCCTCACTGTAGTCACCAAGATTATCTGGGAAATCATCGATGTGGGAGTCGTAATTTTAGATTCATTAAGCAACCTAATGTTTGAAAATTTTTTACCATTTTCTCGACTATTTCTTTGTACTTAGGACTTTTATTATTTCCCAAAAAGTTTGTTGCGACTTCTTTAAAACTAAGCCAAGCAGCTTTTTCAACTTTATTCATTTTAGTAACAAATAATGAATCTTGAAACAATTTTCTTATTTGTGGCCCGTCAAATACGCCTGCCTTAATTTTAGCTTCAGAAAATTTTTTATGCAAATATTTGAAACATGGGCCGTTTGTATCTAATGTTCTCGTGAATTGCTTCATAAGTCCAAGCTTAATGTGAAGCGGGGGAATAAGAACTTTTCCTGGATCTACCAATGGTGGAAACAATACATTATTTTCACCAGGAGTGAACGATTCTCTTGTTGGCCAAATTTTTTTCTTATAATGACGTTCCCTGTCTCTGCTATTCCACAGACATTTATAACAGGGATAAAGTGTAAACTCTGACTGTTGGCCAAGCAATATTGTTACAATTTTCAGATCTCCACAAATTTTCCAGTTATGATCAGCATATTTTATTTTTATCAAAAGCTGCTTCATTTTTTCATATTGCTCTTCCATAACTGTGGAATGAGCAATCGGAATGGGAGCGTAAACGTTGGTATTATGCAGCAAAACTGCCTTAATGCTCCGTTTAGAAGAATCAATGAACAGTCTCCATTCTTCAGGATCGTATGAGTTATTTTGAAATTCATCCATTAGACCTTTTACATCGGTACAATATGAAAGTGACAATTCCTCGTTCATTGTGAAATATTTTCGAAATTCTTCATCTCTGTTTCTATAATAAGAAATCGTAGCTTCTGGCTTAAGTAAATGTCTTTTCTTTAAAAAGGAAGCAAGATGCTCTGAACCATCTTTGGATAAGCCTAAATCTCTGACTAGATCACTAAGTTCTGACTGTGATACGAGTATTGGTTCTGGTTTACGGTTGTATGGTAGAAATTCTTTATCTGTGTCACTAGTATATGATAGGTTGTCACTAGAACATTCATTAGTAACAGTGTTTGAATCTTTTTCGACAGTCTCAATGTTTTCGGCATGAACTGATAAGGTGAAATCATTTGTTTCCATAACATCAGCATCAAGTGGTTCAGGAGGCGGAATTAGTTTAGTTGGTCTTGTTACTGTCGAAACATCGTTATAAGTAATAGTGCTTTTATTTTTTCGGTTATGCCTAGATACAACATTCATACAAAAGTAGCAATCATTTTCACTGTATGGTCTATTCCATATTGCTGGTTTGGAATATTTAATCGCCTTCTTATTGATGTACAACATTATTTTGCAAGAACTGCAAATGATGTGGGGAACCCAATCTGTATCCTGGTGCTGTATTTCAATGTTAAAACAATCCTTATATAAGGTTTTAATCTTATCCGTTATCGGTGACCCCATTTTACTCAATACGTGTTGACAGCAAATATAACAAAATGAATCACTGTTTTTATCGCACTTATGAAAAGTCCTTGTACCGCGAGACCGTTTTCTTGTAGCATTATACTCTACATGAGCCAAGTCACCCACACATGAAGAGCTACGGTCGTTGGATGACGACGGCTGCGGACCCGCTTTCCCACCCTGACCAACCGCCGATACTGGGTTTCCGAGTCCCTGCATCGTAATTCTCTTTCTTCTACCTGCCATGACGGCATCTAACCCGTTATCCAGGGACTCTGCCGGCTAGTGGAGTAACACCGTTGCCCACCGTCACCATGTGGAGGTGCCCTGGATGCAGGTAGAAGAATAAAAATCGACCGATGAATTTTCTCGGCGTTCAAAATGGCGCGAAAATATCTGCCATCTTGAATTTTGCAAATCCAACCTCAGATTCGTGATCAGCGACCCAAAAAATCCCCGTGTACCAAATTTGGTAAGGATCGGTTGAATTTTAATTTGAATTCGTTTTTGCATTCGAGAAGCACTATATCTGTCTGATTTATTGAGGTTAGAAAGAAAACAGAACTGTATGGCTCAATCCAACCGATGAATATTAGCTTAGCGTGTCCGAATACATATTAATACATCTTTGGATTCATGAAAAAACTTGAATAAATTTTTTAGGAGTATATTTTTCTTAATTTTTACTAATTTTTACCTATTTTTTGAGGTTAGAAAAAAATTGAGATGTGATGGCGATATTCTGACGTCAGATTCGTGATCAGCGGGCAAAAATACTACGGATCTGATATATCGCATCAAAAGTATACCCCACTTTTTTGTTTGTGGGGCTGTGTAATTTATCTGGTATATAAAAAAAAACAAAAATTACAAGGTCATCAGTTTTCAGTATATATTGGAAACAAACTTTGTTGAAAACTTATTTGGGGTGTGTTTTGTGAAGTCACTGATCATTTCATAACTCCGTAACCAAATTTTTTATTTTAAAAGCAATCAACATACGGAACACTAATCGCGCAAGTTCAACTTGCACTTGACCGGTTTTTTCCTGGGACCTGGAATAGCCTTAATAAAGTTTTTTCAAAATATAATAAACAATTGTCTCAATTTTGACTTTAAAAGGGCCAATACTTTGTTCTTCAGCATCTGAGATGAGACTATAAGTGACGAGTCATACGCGAACAGTCGCAACCCACCTAGGATTTACGACATAAAGTAATTAAATATTGTCCCTGGGGCCAGAATGAATACACAATTTAACGTGGATAGGATGATGGGCTAATAGTGAAGTAAAAAAGGTAAAAATAATGATGAGATAGGCATAGTTTAGATGCAGCAACATTATGACTTTATCCTCTCTGGGGTACCTGCAGGAGTATTGTCCTGAGTTTTGGACCTCAAAAAACTTGTGCTCTTTTATTTATAAACAATTTAAGTTTACAAAACGCGTTTTTTTGAGTTTAAAATATGAATAACTCCGGTTATATAAGTCGAGACAAAAAAACCAAACTCTTCATAATGAAATTTCCAACAAATCCTCGTTGGTCTTAAGTTGGTCAAGTATGTACATAACCTACAAAATTGAAAAAACAGGCAAAAAACTGTTTTTTTTTTTTTTTTTGTTCATTTTATTGTACACGTCGACTAAATGAAAGTTTCAGAAAATATGCCTTTTGTTATAGCAAAAATACCCCGAAAATTTTCGTACGATAATATTGAATCCAGCGGGCACAATTGAATTTGTGATTTAAAACTTGAATTGCCCGTTATTTTATGCCATTTGGTACAAAATTTTTTCAAAATTTAGGTCTCGACACCAGCTTTCCGATGTCATTAAAAAAAAATTTTTTTGGAGCCATTTTAATGTTTTTTTTTTTACATTTGTTTATTAATCAAATAACAACAAATAAGTTTTTTCGGTAATTTTGAAAAAAAAAATTGAACAGTTTTTATCACATCTGGTAGAGAATCGCAAGACCGTTATTTTTTAAAAAATCATTTTCGTCATAATTTTTAAAATAAAAAACCGACTCAGTTACTCGCATTCTAGTACGAGGTGGACTAATTGTAGATGTACTGGCTTGTTCCATCTCGTGTTGTCTTTTAGCTGCAGCAATACTACTCTTCCGAGAGAATTTTACGACACTGCGCATAGACTGTTACAGATTGCTCGTCTTTTTCATCATTTCTTTCAACACTTGAATCAATCAAAGTCTTCATCCACGATTAACAACAACAATTTCACTTTCAGTCAAAGGTTTACTACAAATAAAGTAAGAGTGCGACATTTTTTAAAAATTATTTAACGGCACAAATTGAAATCAAAAATATTATCAATAAGCATGTATGATCACTACAAAGAGAAACGTTCAATCCTAAAAGTAGTTATTTCATTTACGTCCTTCAAAAAAGGGCAGGTATACGACCGTCGCCACTCGAACAATGGAGTAGCTGACAGATATTGCTCAAGGTTATACGGGCGAACGGAATTAGGGATCGAGTGTATATTCATTCAGAATCATATAATTTGTACGTATTTTAGTGTGTGAGTAACACAAACCAATATATCCATATTTTTACTTATATTGAACGTCCAATGACGTATACAGGCCGCGTAAGAGTGCATATTAGTATTTTCGATGTTTGAAATCGCGATATCTCAGGAATGGTGATTCGTAAGAAAAAAAGTATACGATTAATTTTTGTAGAAATTTGCATGATCTACAACTTCTGTCTGACCTATTTTTACGATAACACTTAACGTTTACGAGAAAAATGCGAAAAACCGATATTTTTGACTTTTGACCTTGAATAAAATTTTTAGCAGACGTAGGATCGGTGGGGACTTTTGATATTTTATTTGTAATAGTGTATTTAGGACCTATACCAATTTTCAGCTCTATGCGAATTTTTGCAAAATTAAATTTCTATTTTGACTGGAACTCTATCATTTTCGTTCAATATACATCCTGTAGAAAATATTCCAGAATTTTTTCAAAATTTTTTGATCAGTAGTTTTCGAGATATAGGGGGACAGGGATTTTTCGCAGTTTTTTAAAAATAGTACAAAGATAATTGCGCGCAAGTACACACAAGCTTTCATGTGACAGCCCACTCGATGACCTAGTAAAACTAACCCTTTAAGGCAAAATTTAACTTTCAAAACTACACGGTTCGGATGAGACCATCAATTCCTATATAAGTGCCAAATTTTAACTTTCTATGTCAAATAGTTTCGGAGAAAATCGGGTGTGACAGATGGACAGACAGACGGACAAACACCGAAGTGATCTTATAAGTGTTCTGTACGAAACACTAAAAAATTGTCTATTAGAAAAATGAAAAAAACCTCTAGGCATTTTGTAGAAAACGTAATTATTAAGATTTAAAAAAAAAGGTAAAAAAGGTAAAAAACATTAAAAATTGACTGAGTAATATTGCAGACAGTGTTTGAAAACAGGTGGCGGTCCCAATCCGACGCCAGGTCACATTTAATGCTATAATTTTGTAATGGAATGGAATTTGCTTAGAAAAAATTGTTTTGAATAATTCTTAGAAGTATAGAGAATAAAAATCTGTAAAAAATGAATTTTTGAAAAAATCGAGGTGTGTGTAACCTCTAAAACAATCTGTCGAAATAAATATATAAAATTAAAAACAACTCTTATAGATCAAGAATACCTCGTATCGGGAAATGCAGTTACATTCTTATTGTTTAAATTTTTAATCGTAGTTCGAGAATAATACTGAAATGCCCGGCGCACCCGTTGACGGAACTCGCATATCTTTTGCATTTAAAAAACAATAACATTACTTGAATAAATTTAAACCAAATTGTTAACATCATTTTAAACAAAATAAAACACTTTCTCCTGATGATTTGCATAAAATTGCTGCCTCTTATTTAACAATTCCATTATGTGCGTGTGTTAGGTAATCGTCAATTGAATGGAACGATATTTAATATATTTCGGCGAGAATTGAAGTGCTGGTAATCGGAGATAGCTTAGAATCTGGGAAAAAACGAATTTTAAAAAATTTTACTTTCCTTGTTAAAGGAATGTACTGAATATAGACAAGGCGAAATCGGCGCCATCGTTGGAAAAAATTTTCTAATTGAATTTTTTTTCATAACCTTCTCCAGGAGATGCCCCTGAAAGAGGATCAACATGTTGCCGGGCGGTAACCTGGTCCGAATTTGTTTAAACAAATTTTTTTTAAACAAAGTCCAAAAATTGAAATTTTCGCCCCGGAACAAGTTTTTTTAGGTAAATTGGACCATTTTGAACAAAAAATGTCTCTTGTGAATTTTCTCTAAAATGCGCCGTTTTCGAGATATCGGCGATTTTAGGTGCGAGAAAACGCGAAAATGGCCACTTTCACCTCCCAATATCGGGGTCAAAAATTAAAATTTTCAATGTTGCCAAGTGTCCAAATTAAAGTTTGAGATCTCCTCTACAAATTACCGTAGGAAATATTGCAATATCTTCATTTTTAAATATTGTTTTTTAACAGTTAACAAATTGCGTTCGAGCGCCCGCGGCTGCATCGAAACTGTATACGCTGTATATATATACGCAACGCCCGTACGTAGGCGCACGGAACTGTATACGCACTGCGATGCTCTATAAAGCTTTGTTTCTTGATGTCTTATTAAAATTAATATATTTGAAAAGTATGTAAAAAATATTTATTTATTAAAGAGTAATTGTTATATCAAATTTAATTATTATAACAAATGAATATAAATAAAAATTCAATATTCGATTAGGATGGTAGAAGAATTAAAACAATTTTATGAAATATAACTTATATATATTTAATAGAATTTTCGCAAATATTTAAATTACACCCACACATGAGTATACAACTTACGTTGTTGCTTTTGCAATTACATGCATTAGTTTTACAATTTTTTGTACATTTACATTGCCTAATTAACGAATCTGGTATCGAATTTTTTAACATGAATTTGGGTAAGAATTCACCTGTTTCTATAGTGTAACCAAATTCTGTTGCATCTAAATGTCGATACCGAGAATACAATGACATTTTCCATATGTACGTTTGTAGTGAAGCTCGTGAAATGTGCAATTTTAAAGCATCGGATGTACATGGAATTTTTCCAAAATTAATACCCATCCCACAAGAACGTTCTAAAATTATTTGTCTAGCATTATCTGCTGTTTCTCCAGCTTTATTCAAAATTTTCAAATACAATTTTTTTAATGCATTGAATTCCATGGCATTTAATTGTAAGCCAGTACCAAGTGGGGTTAATGCATTTTGAGTATCTAAATCAAAGACTAAATCTAAAGCTTTATTTTTAGTACCTACTTTACTAGTAGTATCACAGCCTGTAAACGCATGTAAAGCAGGCAAAACTTGACAAACTTGACTAGTTAAATATTCAGCAGCTACATTACAAGACAATAATCTTGGCTTCTGACCAACTACTTTAAAATACAATCCTGTACAACCAATTAATTTGAAAAAGCTCCAATAATGAATTGCTAATATAAAAACATCGGTATCAACGGAATGAATTATTATTTCAGAATTATAAGGTAACATATATCGAGCATGACAAAATATCCTTGTATCAGCCTCTAAGTGATTGTTTTCTAACTCAATAATTTCATGTATATTATTTCCCTGTATACAATAGCACTTTTCAATGTTATAGAATCCACCTGATATTATTAATTGTTGAGTGTGACTTGTACTTATGTCATCTTTCCGACGATTAGCTGCTTGTTGAATTTTTTGAAATGATTCAAAATTTGGTTGTTGTACAACATCATCACACTTACCACAGAAAATGCACTTATGATCACATTTAATTCGTTTAATAGAAAAAGACATAATTACACATGTACATACTTGTAAGGGCGGAAAAGAAATGAATAAACTATTAAAGTGTCCGACTCTTATTTAAGCAATAGCATGTTTGAACTTTTGCATGATACTTCACGTTACAGCGAGTTGCAGCGCGTATACAGTTCCGCGCGCCTACGTACGGGCGTTGCGTATATATCTATGTATACAGTTTCGATGCGGCCGCGGGCGCTCGAACGCAATTTGTTAACTGTTAAAAAACAATGTTTAAAAATAAAGATATTGCAATATTTCCTACGGTAATTTGTAGAAGAGATCTCAAACTTTAATTTGGACACTTGGCAACATTGAAAATTTTAATTTTTGACCCCAATATTGGGAGGTGAAAGTGGCCATTTTCGCGTTTTCTCGCACCTAAAATCGCCGATATCTCGAAAACGGCGCATTTTAGAGAAAATTCACAAGAGACATTTTTTGTTCAAAATGGTCCAATTTACCTAAAAAAACTTGTTCCGGGGCGAAAATTTCAATTTTTGGACTTTGTTTAAAAAAAATTTGTTTAAACAAATTCGGACCAGGTTACCGCCCGGCAACATGTTGATCCTCTTTCAGGGGCATCTCCTGGAGAAGGTTATGAAAAAAAATTCAATTAGAAAATTTTTTCCAACGATGGCGCCGATTTCGCCTTGTCTAAGTGCTGGTAATCGGAGATAGCTTAGAATCTGGGAAAAAACGAATTTTAAAAATTTTTACTTTCCTTGTTAAAGGAATGTACTGAATATGACTGTCTCGAGTAAGGAGAAAGTAAATTTCCATAATATGAATAAAATCAAACAACATATCACCCCTTTCACCCTCTTTCATTAAATTCAGCGATTCAAAAACAACGTGAATAGCGATTCAAGAACAACGTAAATAGCTCTTTCCGCACACGTGCCGCTCTTGGAGCGCTTTAGGGACTTCCCCGTAGCAACTAAACTATAGATTTCATGCCTATTTCAAATATTATATAGGCCGACAGCCGGATAGACAGATCAATGGGAATTTAACATAGGCTGATAAGTTCTTGGTCTAACTACTTAAAACACATTTTTTTATCATTTTTATACCCTGTAGAAGAATTTGTCCTTGCCTTCAAAATAGGCCTCAGTTTCGGCGATAACTTCTTCACTGGAGCCAAATCTTTTTCCCGCGAGCATATATTTGAGGTCTGCGTATAGGAGGGCCAAATCTGGAGAATACGGTGGATGAGTAAGCATTTCGAACTTCAATTCATGCAATTTTGCCATAGTAACCATTGACTTGTGACACGGTACATTGCCTTGATGAAAGAGTACTCTTTTCTTGTTCATTTGAGGCCCTTTTTGCGATTTCTGCCTTCAAACGCCTCAATAACTTTATATAATATTCGCTATTCAGCATAGTCGATGAAAATTATTCCATGTGCATCCCAAAATACAGAGGTCAAAACCTTCCCAGTCGACTGTTGTGTCTTTGGTCGGTTCGGGCGGTTTTCACCGGCTGCTGTCCACTCAGCTGACTGACGATTTGATTCCGGTTTATAGTGGTGGATCCATGTGTCATCCATTGTCACATATCGCATGAAAAAATCCTTTTTATTGCGCTTAAACAGGTCCAAACAGCGCTCAGAATCATCAACACGTTGTTGTTTTTGGTTCGCAGTACCCATTTCGAAAAGAGCTTTCTTATGCCCAATTGTTTATGCAAAATATGACCAACACTTTTTTTTTATATCTTTAGGATGTCAGCTATCTCGCGCAATTTCACTCTACGGTCATCCAAAACAATTTTGTAGATTTTCTTGATGTTTTCCGGTGTAACCACCTCATTTGGGCGTCCAGAGCGTTCAGCATCATTTGTATCTGTACGACCGCGTTTAAATTCAGCATACCAGTAAATGATGAGTGATTTTCCAGAGGCGGAGTCCCCGTAACACTTATCAAGCGATTGTTTTGCTTGAACGGTATTTTTTCCCATCAAAAAACAGTGTTTAATCAACACATGAAATTCGATTTTTTCCATTGTTTTGAAAATATCAAAAGGAGCGTCACTAAAACCACATCGAAATGTCATGAAATTTTGAAACGTATCATTTGAAGGTTGGTATTTCCTAAAAATCATATGGATTTTTTTGAAAAAGGCGACATCTATGTGTCAGACCAAAAACTTTTCAGCCTACGTGTTATATTTCTCGCGATCTAAGAATACTAATACGTAAAGAAAAGCAAAGAATGCAGAGGGTAATTCTTCTCCTTGAACAAAACACGTAAAAACAATAATTTACCTACTGTGCCAGAGGTAAGTTTGTTTAATTGTTTGTACGAGGGCTACCTTTTAAGTTTTTACAAAAACAATGAAAGAAAAAAAAACTTTTTGGTACAAATCGTTCTACTATTTCTCAAAACATTCGCCTTTAAGATTTATACACTTTTGCATGCGTTCGAACCAATTCTCGAAACATTTTTTTCCACTCTGAAGTTGGTACCTCAAAAGCATGGTTTTAGAAGAATTCAACAGCTTCTTTAGTGATGAGAATCGCTGTCCACCCATTTTTTTTGACATTCGGGAACAAAAAGACGTCGTTAGGCGATAAATCAAGTAAATACGGGCAATGAGACATTAATTTGTCCGTCAGATTATCAACTGTTTGACGTGCTGTGTGAAAGCTGGCATTGCCATAATGAAGAATGATGCGACAGTTTCAGTTGTTTTTTCTGATTTCATCGATGACATCTGGCCAACAAATTGTTGTATACCATTCAGCATTAACTGTTCTTTGATCCTCTAGAGCAGGGGTGCTCAAACTTGAACTGCTGGCGATCTACCTCAATATCGTTAGACTACGATCGATCGACTCTGAGAGGCTGCAAGTAAGTGTGATGCAGGATTGTCGTCTAGGTAGGGTGTATCGTGGCATAGATATTAGTTTTCCGCACAATATGCATTTTTTTAGTCAAGGTAAGTGTAGGTCTGCTCTAAAATGTCAATGAAAAAACTCATAATTATTCAAAATTGCGAGTTTATTGGTTCTTACAAAACAAACGAGTTCTAGTGTCTAAACTTAACTAAAGAGTGACTTTGGGTGTTGAAGCGTGACACTGCATGTCCTCAGCATACTTTTCATAAGATGGTACGTAATTACCGAGTGCTAATCGCAAGCATGATGACATATGTTCGTCAGTTAGTCGATTGCGATATTTTGACTTAATTATCTTCATTTCAGAAAATGCAGACTCGCACAAGTAAGTTGACCCAAACATTGCCGTCAGTTGAAGGGCGATGTGCCTTAGATTCGGATATTTATCTTCAGATATAAAACACCAGAATTTTGTGGCTTTGAGATGTATATCTGATATAATCTGCACTAACTCATTTTCAACAGAACATGAGTCCATGTTAAACTGACTTGCTATTTCAGTAGCTAATTCCTCAATGTTTTTACACGAAAAAGGATAACTCATAAATGATGCGATATTTGCCAATTTAGTGAAATCATAAAAACGTATTTCGAATTGGCCCAAAACATTTGATAATTCTGCCTCATAAATATCATAATTCAACTGAGGAATCCTTGCTTTCAAAGACGGAAAATTTTTCAGATCCTTTCTTTTCAGTTGATCTATCATAAGTTGCAATTTACTTTTGAATGCGTTTATTGCGCTAATCATCTCAATAATAGTTTTTCCTTTACCTTGAAGCTCCAAATTAATGATGTTTAAATGCATTGTGATGTCTGTCAAAAATGCCAAATCAGTCAGCCATTTTCCGTTTGTCAGCATCTGAGTGTCATCACCTCTTTCGTCCAGGAAAGCTGTTATTTCGGGCAATAATTCTTGAAACCTTTCTAGGAATTTTCCGCGACTCAACCACCTGACGTCCGTATGAAGAACTAAATCAGTGTGTTCAGCTGACTCACTATCTTCCAACTGCAATTTAAAGAGCCGTCGTTGCAAGCTACGTGCACGGATAGAATTCACAATTTTTATTGCAATGCCCATAATCTCCTCCATGTTTAGAAGTTTTGAACACAAAACTTGTTGATGTATAATGCAATGGAAGGAGAAAAATGAAGGGAAATCATCATTAGCTCGACACAATGCTACAAAACCGTTTTTGTTTCCAGTCATTGCTGGTGCTCCATCGGTTGTAATGCACACTAGTTTATATATTGATAGCTTGTAGTTTGTTACAAAATTGATGAAAACGTCATATATATCTTCGCCACGGGTCTTTCCTTTCAGAGGAATCATTGTCAAAAACTCTTCCTTAGCCGACATGTCATGGAATACCATTCGAATAAAAATACACAGCTGGGCAGTGTCTGTCATATCGGTGGATTAGTCGAACTGTAAAGAAAAGTATGTACATTCCATGATATCATGTTTTAGTTTATCTGCCATGGCCTGACTCATGACTTCAACACGCCTTGTGACAGTCGGACGAGATAACTGAAGTTCTCTAATAACAGACATAATCTCTGTTTTATTTTTAAAATCTCCAAATAAAGTCTCACCCGCTTCAATAAATGCTTCCTTCACAACCAATCCATCATCAAATGGTTTCTTGTGTTTCGCCAATATATGAGATATTTTAAATGACGCGATCGTTGCAGCTTTTGATTGTTTAGCTGGTCTTGTGAACATGGTTTGTTCTTTTTTCAAACAAGTTATCAAATCACGTACTTTTCGTTTTCTTAATTCACTCTGTGACGGAAAATCCTTTTCATAGTTTTTATGAACCGTTTTATGATGCCTCTCTAAGTTCCCACGCTTAGGTATTGCAACTGACGCACGGCAAATGAGACAAAAGCAGTTATCCTTTACCATGCAAAAGAAAAATTCTTCCTCCCAATCGTTATTAAAATGATAAGTTTTACTTTTCTTCGCCGCACTCAATTTGGACTATTTATTAATAAACTTTGTATCGATGTATCGCCTTCAAGTTACAACTCAGACTGACTCCTATTCCTGCAGGCGCAACATTTATATCGGCGCGAACGAAGTCTCGAATGTTCCCGTCAAACACGCCACCCGAAGTTTCTAGAAAAATCGGCGGGAATCAAATTGTCATTTCTTTGACAAGTACCGCGCGTTCCTTTGATAAAGCCGCCTTTTGCCGCTAGCAGGGGGTTATTACGATAAAAGAAAGTGATGAGGGGGTTATTCTGGCCTAATTGTGGATCGAATAAATTTTAGTAGTTTATTCATTACATTTTGTTTTAGTTACCTAAAACAAAATCTGTGAATAGTTCTATATCGGAATTTTTTTCTTGAGATCGACTCAAAAAGCACTCGCGATCGACTTGTCGATCGCGATCGACCGTTTGAGCACCCCTGGTCTAAAGCAATGGATGTAACGTATAACGTAACAGTATAACCAACGCAACAAGCGATTATTTTCTTGGAAGGGTTTCGCGAACGAACCACTTTTGTTGGATTCGGTTCATCTTGGAACACCCCAACAGTTGATTGTTGCTTAGTTTTCGGCCAGTACGAATATACCCAAATTTCGTCTCCTGTTATAATGTTGTATACAAATTCTGCATGTCCTCGGTCGAATGTCTTAAGCATTTCCTTACACCATTTATCACGAGCCCATTTTTTAATTTCGGTCAAATTATGCGGAATCCATCGGGAACAGATCTTTTTCAGAGCTAAATGTTCCTGTAAAATCGAAAGTACTGCAGTCTTCGATATGCCTAAGGATGCCTCTATATCACGGCAAATCACATGCCGATCTTCTTCAATCATGTTGCGAACAGCATCAATATTTTTTGGAACAACAACCGATTCTTATCGATCTTCACGAAATTCAACGCTGACGGAAGCACGACCACGATAAAATTCTGCATTCCAATTGTAAACAGCCTTTCTGATGGTGATTCATTATTAAAAGTTGTCCGAAGCGATTCGAGGCATTGTTGTTGAGTTAGGCCTTTACTAAAATCGTAAAAAATCATCCATCGAAAACCATCACGTGAAATTTCCATTTGTTCACAAAACTGTTTTTTTTTTCAAATGCTCATTATAAAGAAACGGCTCTGCCAGTTTCTGAGCTGGCACTGTTTTAACAACAATAAATGTCAAATTTTACAACAATGGTAATGTCACATGTAAATGCCTTCGAATATAGTGACAGGCCGAAAGTATGGGACATTTACTAGGAAGTCTTTAGAATTGCATTTTATGATAGTGGGCAAAATTTTAGATCGAATGGACAAAAAACGTATTTTGCCAGTTTTTGACCAATAATTTGAAATATATTAGATTGACAGAAGAATTTAAAATTTAATTGTTAATTCTAAGCCATGTTTTACTCTTTTACGACCAATAATTAAAAAATGATGATTTTCGTAAAACCGGCACTGCTCCACGGACAATTATCGAATATTTTTACCGCATTCTAGCGTCACAACTTTAGTTCAAAAAAACCGGTCAAGTGCAAGTTGAACTTGCACAATTAGTGTTCCGTACGTTGATTGTTTTTAAAATAAAAATTTTTGTTAGGGTGGTATAAAATGATCAGTGACTTCACAAAACACACCCCAAATGAGATTTCAACAAAGTTTGTTTCCAATCTTTATTAAAAACTGGTGACTTTGAAATTTTTTTTTTATATATCAAATAAATTATTAAAGGTAATGCACTCGTGATAATTTTCGTTCAATCTATACCCCGTGGAGAATATTCCAGAATTTTTTCAAACTTTTTTGATCAGTACTTTTCGAGATAAGGTAGGGGACAGCGATTTTTTAAAAGTAATACGAAGAAAAGTGTGCGCAAGGATTACATTATATATATATTTTTTACTCGTGTTTTCACAAGCTTTCATTTCACACCACACTCGATGACCTAGTAAAAAAAAAAAATTTTTCACTTCCGATTTCACCCCTCATAACAAACCCCTTAAGTCAAAATTTATGTTACGGTGGTATAAAATGATCAGTGACTTCACAAACCACACCCCAAATGAGTTTTCAACAAAGTTTGTTTCCAATCTTTACTGAAATCTGATGACCTTGAAATTTTTGTTTTTTTTATATACCATATAAATTATTAAAGGTAATGCACTCGTGATAATTTTCGTTCAATCTACACCCCGTGGAGAATATTCCAGAATTTTTTCAAAATTTTTTGATAAGTACTTTTCGAGATAAGGCCCGGGACAGCGATTTTTCGCGAATTTTTAAAAATAATACAAAGAAAAGTGCGCGCAAGTATAATATTATATATATATATATATATATATATATATATATATATATATATATATATATATATTACTCGTGTTTTCACAAGCTTTCATTTGACACCACACTCGATGACCTAGTAAAAAAATGTTTTTTTCACTTCCGACTTCACCCCCCAAAACTAACCCCTTAAGTCAAAATTTAATTCTCAAAACTACATGGCTCTGATGAGGCCATCAATTCCTATATTATTACCAAATTTCACCTTTCTATGTCAAATAATTTCGGAGAAAATCGGGTGTGACAGACAGACAGACAGACAGACATACATACAGACACCGAAGTGATCTTATAAGTGTTCCGTATGGAACACTAAAAAAAAAAAAGAAAAGAAAGCTAGTGAATTGATATTTACTAAAGGTAACAAAAACATCGACTATGCAGCACCCAAAAAATAAATTAATTAACAACAATTAACTAAAAATTAATTAATTAATATAATTGTTTTTCTTTATGTTTTGCAATAAATTATAACCCTAGAGAGTCATTTGAAAAACAAAAACCTGTAACTGCAAGTAATAGGGTAAAAATATTTGATAATCATCCCTTTTTTAATTACTGATTGCAAAACAAGTAAAACGTAACTTGAAATCAAAAAATAGATGTTTAAATTCTTGTACTAATCTAACAAATATATTTCAAATTCAAAAAATAAAAATTCCCATCCATAATATATATAAAATGCAACGTCTCTGTCTGTCTGTCCGTCCGTTAGTGCGCTTATCACTGGAGAATCACTTATAAATTTACGTGTTTTTTTTTAAGACATACATATGTTCTCTGGCCAGGTTATAGGCTATATTTTATTACGTTAGGTAACATAAGGAATAGGCAGTAACGATAATAGTGAATCCAGTCGGAAAAAAGTTTGCCGCTGGCGCGTTCTTTTACAATACACCGCCTAAACCATTAAAAATGGAACAATATCATGTAGCAAAGAATATCTATAATATATAAAATGCAACTGCTCTTTGTCTGTCCGTTAGTGCGCTTATCACTCCAGAACCACTTATCTGATTTACGTGTTTTTTAATTTATACATTTGTTCTCTGGCCAGGTTATCTATAATTTTTCTATTATATATATATATATATATATATATATATATATATATATATATATATATATATATAAAAAAGCAACGTCTCTCTCTCTGTCTGTCCGTCCGTTAGTGCGGTTATCACTGGAGAACCACTTATCCGATTTACATGCTATTTTTAAAGATACATATGTTCTCTGGTCAGGTTATAGGATATATTTTGTTACGTTAGGTAACATAAGGAATAAGCAGTGACAATAATAGTGAATGAAATCGGAAAAAAGTTTGTCGCTATTGCGTTCTCTTGCAATACGCTGCCTAAACCATGAAATATGGAACAATATCATGTAGTAAAGAATAAAATATATGTAAAATGCAACGTCTCTCTGTCTGCCTGTCTGTCCGTTAGTGCGTTTATTACTCCAGAACTACTTATCCGATTTACGTGTTTATTTTTTTTAAATTCATACATATGTTCTCTGGCCAGGTTATAGGATATATTTTATTACGTTAGGTAATATAAGGAATGAGCAGTGACGATAATAGTGAATGAAGTCCATGTGAGCGGAGCCGCGAGCACTGTTAGTGTGATTATATTTTGTATTGGTCAAAAACTGATAAAATACGATTTTTGTCCAATCGATCTAAAATCTCACACACTACCATAAAATGCAATTCTAAACACTTTTTGCTAATAAATGTTTCCGATATTTTAACAAACAAAGTGACGTTTCGAATTAAAACTTTAGAAAATTCAAATTTCCCGAATGGCAATCGGCACTGCAAAATCATTTTTTAGGTTTCAAGCGCTGCAGAATCCACCTATTATAAAATTACTTTTCTTTCTGCCGGTCACTGTATATACTTTCAGAAGACGACTAATTACTGCAATAAAGCTAACTTTTGAACCACTAAACCGATTTGAAAGATTCTTTCACTATGACCCCAGTTTCAAAATTCTTTTGAAATTGATTAGAAGTCGACAAGTGTAACATCAAATAATAATTTTAACGGTGGAATTTTAAATATCAGTACTAGCCCATCACCTTTACTAAATAATTATAGATGTAGCATTATGTTTCTTAAGTAAATATACACAATTATAGCATTTCGACATGAATGTATTTCTTCGTCATAGAAAGTTATATTAAAATGATATTTGCACTTTCCTTATTACCAAAATATTATTGCATAAAATAAAATAACCGGCAAGTGCATGTTGGACTTGCCCAATTAGTGTTCCGTACGTTGATTGCTTTTAAAATAAAAATTTTCGTTACGGAAGTATAAAAATGATCAGTGACTTCACAAAACATATCCGAAATGATGACCTTGAAATTTTCGTTTTTTTTTTTTGTGTACCAGATAAATTATTAAAGTTAATGCACTCGCGACAATTTTCGTTCAATCTACACCCTATGCAGAATTTTCCAGAATTTTTTCAAAATTTGTTTACCAGTACTTTTTGAGATAAGGTGGGGGACAGCGATTTTTTGCACTTTTTTAAAAATAATACAAAGCGAATTGTGTGCACGTATTACATTATATATATTTTTGAATTCGTCTTTTTACAAGCTTTGACTTAAGGGTTTAGTTTTGGGTGTTAAAATCGGAAGTGAAAAAAAAAATTTACTATGTCATTGAATAGGGTGCCAAATGAAAGCTTGTAAAAACACGAGTTCAAAAATATATATACTATAATGTCTTACATGCGCACACTTTTCTTTGTATTATTTTGAAAAAATCGCTCTATTCTCGAAAAGTAATGATCCGAAAATTTTTAAAAAATTCTGGAATGCTCTCCACGGGGTGTAGATTGGACGAAAATTATCACGAGTAATAGTTTATTTGGTATATACAAAAAACAAAAATTTCAAGGTTATCAGTTTCCAGTAAAGATTGGAAACAAACTTTGTTGAAAACTCCTTTGGGGTGTGTTTTGTGAAGTCACTGATCATTTTATACCACCGTAACAAAATTTTTTACTTTAAAAGCAATCAACGTATGGAACACTAATTGTGCAGGTTCAACTTGCACTTGACCGGTGATTTGGGTTTCAAGCGCTGCAGAATCCATCGATAAACTTACTTTTCTTTCTACCGGTCACTGTATATACTTTCAGAAGATGACTAATTACTGCAATAAAGCTGACTTTTGAACTATAAAACCGATTTGAAAGATTCTTTCACTATGACTCATGTTTCAATTTTTTTTTGAAGTCGATTAGAAGTGGACAAGTGTAACAGACAGAGAGAGCTAGATAGACATCAAATAATAATTTTAACGGAGGAATTTTAAATATCAGTACTATCCCATCACCGTTACTAAATAATTATAGATGTAGCATTATGTTTCTTAAGTAAATGTACACAATTATAGCATTTCGACATGTATGTATTTCTTCTTCATAGAAAGTTATATTAAAATGATATCTGCACTTTCCTTATTACCAAAATATTATTGCATAAAATAAAATAACCGGTCAAGTGCAAGATGGACTTGCCCAATTAGTTTTCCGAACGTTGATTGCTTTTAAAATAAAAATTTTCGTTACGGAAGTATAAAATGATCAGTGACTTGACAAAACACATCCCAAATGAGTTTTCAACAAAGTTTTTTTCGATCTTTAGTGAAAGCCGATGAGCTGATTAAAGGTAATGCACTCGTGATAATTTTCATTCAATCTACACCCTGTAGAGAATATTCCAGAATTTTTTCAAAAGTTTTTGATTAGAACTTTTCGAGATAAGGTGGGGGGACAGTGATTTTTGGCACTTTTTAAAAATAATACAAAGAGAATTGTGTGCAAGTATTACATTATATATAATTTTTTAAACTCGTCTTTTTACAAGCTTTTATTTGACATCCCACTGGATGATCTGATAAAAAAAAATGTTCACTTCCGATTTCACCTTCCAAAACTAACCACTTAAGTTGAAATTTAACTTTGATGAGGCTATATTAATGCCAAATTTAAACTTTTTATGTCAAATAGTTTCGGAGAAAATCGGGTGTGACAGACAGACAGGCGGACAGACAGGCAGGTGGACAGACAGACAGACAGACAGACGGACATCGAAGTGATCTAATAAGTGTTCCATACGGAACACTAAAAATTATCTTAGCAGGTTTCTTGTCGTTATAAATCACATTAAAAACTGTCTTTACGTTATGAAGTCCTTGCACAATATCATTATTTTAAAATAGTGTTTATTTTGTCTGTTGCTTTGATCTGATGTGTAGGAAAAAAAACCGGTCTAGGGCAAGGTGAACTTGCGCAGTTAGTGCTCCGTACTATGATTGCCTTTAAAATAAAAATTTTTGACACGGAAGAATAAAACGATCGCCGACGTCAGGGGTTACATACATCTCGAATTTTCAAAAATTCGATTTGTTTTTTGTAGAGGCTTTTATTCTCTTACTTTTAACAATTATTAAAAAAAAAATTAAGAAAATTCCATTTCATTACAAAATTATAGCATTAAATGTGACTTGGCGTCGGATTGGGACCGCTATCCGTTTTCAAACACTGTCTGCAATATTACTCAATTTTTAATATTTTTTAACTTTTTTTTTTAATCTTAATAATAACTTTTTCCACAAACTGTCGAGAGGTTTTTTTTTTAATTTTTCTAATAGACGATATTCGATAAATAATTAAACATAAATTTTTTGGTCGAAAATTACATACTACACCGTAAATTTTTTATTTTTGAAAAAAGCCCCTTAGACAATTTTTACCTACTACATTATTTTACAAGAATAATTTGTATTTTTGCAGATAGGATTATTTTTTGTGCAGTTATCCTACAGATAAAGAGACGCCATAGTTTTCATCAGTGGTCCATTTAACTCGACAAAAAAATGTTAACATTTGAAACATATTTAAAAAAAAATTCTTGTAAGTTAACGTACAATAAAAATATATAATCTCCATTCTTTTGTATTATTCACTTAATAACCTTTAAAATATTTTTTTAAATATAAATACTTTTTGCAACGCCCAGGTGTACGTAACCCCTTAACAAAATACACCCCAAATGAGTTTTCAATAAAAGAATTAAGAGCCCAGATTACAAAACATGTCTAGTCAGATACTGCTTCAGCAGGCTAAGCAGACTAACCAAAATAAAACAAAAAATTCCACGTGACATGTATATATTTTAAGATCCAATATGTATTTTCACGTTTTTTCTTAGTCAAGAATGTATAATTGGTAGAGCATTTTAGCTACGTAATAAGCCAATAAATCAATCTAAAATCTAATGGTAAAAGTTTAAAACAAAATTTACTACCCAAATATTTCTTTAATTATAAAAACATAAAATTATTTTGTCTAGGTACCTAATGCTTACCATAAAGCAATAGCTTATTCCCAATTGAATTCATAACTTTCGACAAAATAAACCTGGCACCATTTTGGCGGTTAAACAGCTTTTAGTGTTCCGTACGGAACACTTATAAGATCACTTCGGAGTCTGTCTGTCTGTCCGTCTGTCACACCCGATTTTCTTCGAAACTATTTGACGTAGAAAGTTGAAATTTGGTACTAATATAGAAATTGATGGCCTCATCAGAGCCGTGTAGTTTTGAAAGTTAAATTTTGACTTACGGGGTTTGGGGGTGAAATCGAAAGTGAAAAAAAAAAATTTTACCAGGTCATCGAGCTTGAAAAGCTTGAAGCTTGTAAAAACACAAAAATATATATAATGTCTTACATGAGCACACTTTTTTTGTATTATTTTGAAAAAAAAAATTGCTGTCCCCTCCCTCTATCTCGAAAAGTACCGATCTAAAAATTTTGAAAAAATTCTCACGGGGTGTAGATTGAACGAAATTATCACGAGCGCATTACCTTTAATAATTTATCTGGTATGTAAAAAAAAAACAAAAATGTCAAGGTCATCAGTTTTCAGTAAAGATTGGAAACAAACTTTGTTGAAAACTCATTTGGGGTGTGTTTTGTGAAGTTTTATTGCAGAAATAATCAATGTACAGAACACTAAATGCGCAAGTTCATCTTGCACTTGAACGGTTATTTTTTATATACCAGATAAATTATCAAATATAGTGTACTTGATAATTTTTTTTTACTTCCAATTACACCCCCAAAACTAACTCCTTAAGTCAAAATTTAGCTTTCAAAACTACACGGCCCTGATTGGGCCATGAATTCCTATATTTATGCCAAATTTCAACTGTCTATGTCAAACAGATTTGAAGAAAATCGGGTGTGACAGATATACAGACAAACGGACCCCAAGTTTTCTCGTACAGGACACTAAAAGGTAATTACTAGCTGGTGATTATATTTAAAGAAAACAAAGATAAAGTGTCATTTACTTAAGAAAAATATCTTAAATTTGCCAGTTAAGATCGACGCAGAAAAATCTTACATCTTTAACTTTTCAAACCACATGTTAAGTTTCAAACAATATATAATTTTATCAGTCGCATATTCTTAAATTAAAACGCCGATTTTGTAACATATTATTTGTTTACTAAAATAAAATTTTTAAATGAGCGTTTCCTATTTCCTAATTTTTAAAAATAAAACTACGTTTTGATCATTATTTGTCAATTCTTAAAAATAACATAAATCATACTACAGGGTGTCCCATGCCTTGTATAAAAATACCCGATTTTTTTAGGACTGGCATTGATAATATCTTTTGGGTTTTTCTTTCTATTGTTATTGGCAGTAACCGATGGGGGCGCTGATGATTGCAAAAAAACATGGAGGAAAGCGAGTACATGTTGATGTGATGTAGTTAAATCATAACAAAATAATAGTAAATTTACAATAATCCTATCTATGTTAGAGCATTTCTGCTGAACCGTGGTAGAAAGCTTAGTGTTTTATTTATGTTGGCGCTAAATCTGGACTAAAAAGTGGATTAATTCGGACGTGTTTCTCTAATGGTCTACTTCAGGTTCTGTATCATCCTTATATTAATTGTGAACTGTTTCTTCATATATTCAATAAGGAAAATTCCTTCAAAGTTCCAAAAACGATCGCCACGAACTTTCCAGATAAGTAATAATAATAATAAATTCTTCGTTTGCACAGTAACTAGTACATATGCAGATCTCAAAATATTCACGTTGTTTTTGTATCATCACATACAATCATTCACAAAAAAAAGAAACTTAAGTTTAACCTACTAAAACATACCAAAAATGATAAAAAAACTGGTCAAGTGCAAGTTGGACTTGCGCACTTAGTGTTTTGTTACGGAGAAATTAAATTGATCAGTTACTTGCCAAAACACCTCAAATGTGTTTTCAACACAGTTTGTTTCCAATCTGTGTTGAAAACTGATGACCTTGAGATTTTTTTTATATACCAGGTAAATTATCAAAGGTAATGCACTCGTGATAATTTTCACTCAATGTACACATTATAGAGATTACTCCATAATTTTTTCGAAATTTTTTGAATAGTGCTGTTAGAGATAGGGTCGGTGGACAGCAATTTTTGGCGTTTTTTTTTTAAATAATTTAAAGAAAAGGTTGCGCGAGTATTACATCATATATATTTTTGAATTCGCAACTTCACAACCTTTCGTTTGACACCCCATTAGATGACCTTGCAAAAAAAAAATTTTCACCTTCTATTTGATCTCCAAAAACTAACCCCTTAAGTCACATATCACATGACAATAATATAGACAAATAAAATATGCAAAGATATAAATATAGACTCATTACTCATTGTGATCATAATTGACCCAATGACATATCATTTTTTTTTTGTTTACCACTTAAAATTAGTGACAGACACGTCAGACGTGATCGTAAAACTTTACAGCACAGATTATGCATAAAACAAACAAATTAAAATAATTTGCGAATCATGCTCATAGTACCAGATATATGGTCAGTAGACCCTTAGAAATGCCTATAAATAGGATATCAAAAAAACTTGGACTTGTTATTTGGTTCTCAGGATGTATAACCTGCTTCCTCTTGGAATTAAGTCCTTAGCAAGGCCGTATACATTTAACAATGCATGTAGGGTTCTCATTTGTAAAAATTTAGCTAAATTCACAGAGATGTTCTGATCTTCTACTGGTTAATACAATTATTTTGTGAAAGTTTAATGATGTCTATGTACATATTGTTGTTAGTCTTTAATTATTGTATTTTTATATCAAATCAAATAAAGCTTTATTGTAAAAAAGATTGTTCTTTTGTCTACAAAGCTATCTATATTTTATATATATATATATATATATATATATATATATATATATATATATATATATATATATATATATATATATTATATTATTTCTAAAGGTTAAAATTTATTCATGAACAGTGGCATGTACAAAAGTTCACATTTTCTTAATAATAAACTGTCCAATTTATTGTAAAACTAGTTTAAAATTTACAACATTTACAACATTAAAGAATATCCAATGAATGGTATGTTTTCTACTATTATACTACAGATGATTTTAAAAATCTTTTAAAAAATGGCAATTGACAAGAGCAGTTTAAATATTGGAATATTACTTCTAATGGTGGTGACCAATTTAAAATCGAAGATCCACCCGTTGGAAGTGATCTCTTACCAGAAGGTGTTCTAGATTTCAAAAACAAAAAGACACATACACCTACACCCCATACACACACTCGGCAATCAAAAAGTGTCATCAAAAAACTCCTTAACTGAATAGTAGGCCCTCCCAATTAAGAGCTTCCGAACCTCCCTCCTAAATCGGTTATTATTTAAAATTTTCCTGACGTTCAAAGGCAAATGGTTGAATATTTTCTTACTCATATATATTATAGAGTCCCTTATTAAAGCTGAAGAGGGAATGGGTAGTGAGGCCGCATAAGATGAACGCGTCGTGGACGCACAAGAAGCCCCTATCTCTCCCTCAAACTTACTATGTATAAGACGGGCTGTTTCAATAATAAATATACAAGGCAATGTTAGAGTTCTCTTAGTAATAAACACACTCCTGCAGGATTGCCGAGAACTTAACTTGAACATATAACGCAGTGCTCGCTTTTGTAGCATAAAGACCTTATTCAATAATTGGTTAGAATAGGAACCCCAGAAACATACCCCATAATGGAGGTGCGCTTCAATCAGAGCAAAGTATACATTTCTCGCGATAGAAACATCTAATTCCCGAGACACTACTCTCAAGGCAAAACATCCCTTGGCAATCCTCTTACAAAGCTGCAAAATGTGAGTAGAGAATCTCAATTTAGTGTCTATGAACAATCCCAAATGTTTGTTATAAGTCAAACCTTCAATAATTTGCGAATCAAGTGAGATATCGTTCAACTGACATTTAAATGAAACAATGTTATTTTTAGAAATATTCAGGGTTAGATAATTTGAATGACACCAATCTACGATTTTCACTACATCCCCACTGATGTCGCATTCCAACTGTACCATGTCTCTATTGTTCCACATCACAGTTGTGTCATCGGCAAACATCGTAAATACCCCTTTAACATTAAGTTTTGAAAGGTCATTAATATAAAGTAGAAATAACAGAGGACCCAAAACAAAGCCTTGTGGAACTCCACAAGTGACTCAATTCACGCGACTCATTACCACTAAAAAAGACAGATTGACAGCGCGATGATAAGTAAGATGCCAACCAGGCCAACGCCACATCTCTCTCTGAATCCGTAGATTTCTAGCTTACTCAGCAATATCCTATGATTCACACAATCAAAAGCCTTTGTGAGGTCACAGAACACGGCCGCAGCAACCTCTCCATCATATAACTTGCCATATAGGTTTTCTAGAAACAAAAAATCGCGTCATTAGTGTTTCTGCCAGCCCGAAAACCAAACTGAGAGGTGCTTAACAAGTTATGTTTAAGGACGAAATTGAGAATACGACCCCTCACGAGCCTCTCAACCACCTTAGCCAACGTAGGAAGCAATGAGATTGGTCTGTAATTAGAGGGTAAGCTAATTTCGCCCCATTTAAAGAGCGGGGTAACTCGTGCCCGTTTCAAAGATGGAGGGAAATGTCCTACAAGAAATGATTGATTGATTGCCTCAACAAGCATATGCAATGCTGCGACAGGCAAGCAGAAATAACTTTCATTGAAATATTTTCCCAACCTGAGGCATTCCTATTTTTCACTTCAGCAAATATGCTCTTCATTTTGCAAATATCCATAGGATAAAAATAAAACGTGTCAGCCACCCGTAGATCATCGAGATAACGCAAAGCATCCGATTTAGAATTTAAGGCAGAGGTTAAGTCAGCTGCTATCGTGCAATAAAAAGAGTTTAAGATATCAGACGTTAAACCAGAACTATTGGACAGAGTGCTGTGCTTATTACTATAAAGCTCGTTCACAATTTTCCAACTCTCCCTCTGTCTGTTATTAGAGTCATGTAGTCGGTCATTATAGTACAGTTGCTTTGCGGATTTAATTGTCCTATAAATGCCACGATATTTGTTAAAATAACGAACAAAATCAGAGTTGTCGGCAAAGTATTTTCTTCATTCAAATGATTTTTTTTCTTTTTTAGATTATATCTAGAACATACAGATGTTCACTTAGCTAGGTGCAGTATAAAATTCTGACATACAATTACTCTAGTATGATGTAAATTAATTTTATAAACTGTTACGATATTGAAAACTATTATGAATGAATAAACAATATACCTTCGTGGGGTTCTGGAAAGTCTATACTGAGGAAGTACAATCAGTTTTTTGTGTCTTGTGTCATGCTTAGAGCAGAGTGGTAAGCTTATTTACAAGATTTTGTGCATACAAAATGCATTGGTGTATACACAGAGCAGGTAGTGTCATAATATTTAATGACGTGACATGAAGTGATCATCATGTCACGAATCCCTTTGTGGGATGTTGACCATTACTCGAATAGCTCTTTTATGGTTTAAAAATAACTAGCCAGTCCACCGAATCTCCCCGCTACAATATGCCATATGGTAAATGGCTTTGAAAAAGACCCATGTAAGTATGTTTCAAAATTTCAAGTGTTGAATTGGTTTTATTTTGTGAAGTAAATGACGCTTGATAACTTGTATATTCATGTTGTTTAAATATTCATCTGGAGTCTATATGGATTTCCAGAAGCTTCACTAAAATCGGTATGTGTGTGTAATATAGCAGTTTTCTCAGGACTGAAACTTAGTGGAAGAGTTTTGAACCATATTTTTAATTTAATTATGAGACTGCCTAATTATAGTTTGTGATATTTCAATATTATTGTTAGGTTATATCATCAGTATACTTTATAACTTCAATGTTATTGTGATATAGTGTAAAGTCAATGACATATATAATAAAAAGGATGGGCCCCAGTATTGAACCCAGGGGGTACCCTTGTTAGTACTGGTATGCTTGGCGAACAATCACCATTCCACTCAATCATTTGTCCTTTGTTATGCAAGTAAGATTTAAGGAAGTTATAGGCATTCCCTCTGAAACCATAGAACTTGATGTTGCTAATGAAAGTATTACGACCCACACAGTCAAAAGCCTTTGAGAGGTCACAGAGTACAGCGTGTTGTTCCATCTTCAAAGGCTCATAATATATCGAGTACAAACTACATCAGTCCATCCATCATCATCTTATTACATTACTGCAACAACTACTACCTGAGTAGGTTAGGTAGATAAATTTTAAAAAACCCTTATATATAATAACTGAGTTATTTTAAACTCAATAATGAAAGGAAAATAATATTAGTTTACTTACAAGCTGAATTACTCCTCCTTCCTACTGGTACGTCACCAGTCGCTTCACAACAATGCCAATTTAGTGTCTTCATATCCAAGTACCAAACTTTATTACAATAAGTCTCAAACGGTGCCTGTATGCCTTGGTTGTTTGTAGTTAACATTGCACCTCTGCCTCCAAAAAGATATATTTTTATCGTTTATACATACAGTCGTGTGGAAGTCTCGTAATGTCGGTTCAAAACCTAAGAAAGAAAAAAAAATTCATAAACTTGTACTGAATTATTTTCAGTTTAACCCAAATTCTTACATTAACGTGAAGGTTAATGTTCCGGTAACTGAGAGGGAAATAATATATTTGTTATAAAATAACTCACTACTCAGTATATATCACCACTACACCAAACACTTTATTTTTGCACTCGACGAGCGTTTCGCGAACCATGTTAGCTTCATCAGGAGCGATGATTGAGTCAATGAAGCTAACATGGTTAGCGAAACGCGCGTCGAGTGCAAAAATAAAGTGTTTGGTGTAGTGCTGATATATACTGAGTAGTATCATTGTGCCAAAGATTCCACATTTCCAACTTAGATAAAATAACTTGAATAAAAATAATAAACAGCTTCTTTTGTGACAATATAATACCCAAAAAATAAAATATATAAGAATTCAGATTAAAAAAAGTAACTTACCTCCACATACAACATAACTCCAATGTAACTTATCCAAATCCAAATAAAACACTTGTTTGGCAAATAGGTCTGTTTCCTCTTCATACCCTCCGAAAATAAACATGTAATTTTTCCAGACACAAGCAGTATGTCCATCTCGTGCTAGTGGGACGGACCCCGTGGTAGGCGGGGCCATCCAACAATGCCAGAATGTATCGAACTTGAAAAGGACTGAACATGATGATCGGTCATTACGACCACCCCATATGTAAATGTTGTCTTTATATACTATGGCTGAATGCCCATACCTTAAAAAATTGGTAACTATAATAATAAATATGCTTTATCCAATAGGCATTAGTAAGTATACAGCAGCAGTTTCCAGCAGTGCTTTTTCCCTAGCCTTCATTGTTAGGTAAGTGAATAAACAGACCAGTATTTTCTTGTGCTTTTCTATATTTAACACAAATTACCACTAGAACTGTTATAAATAGAGGTTTTCTTTGTTATGTTTGTTGGTGAATGATATCAAAATTACTCATCAGTTTTAGAAATATTTCAGTTGTAATGCCATAGCAAAGTATAGGTATTCCTAAGAGCACAATACCCTTTATTAAATAAAATTAAACTTACCTTCTGTAAGGTAAAATATCATCATTTTCAAAATATGGCAAATCACTGACAGGATGCTTTACCCATCTGTTTGTGGTAGTATTAAGAACATGAACGTCCATAGAAGTATAACCCCGACAGTCTTCTCCAGTAGAATACCCTTAAAGTAAAAAATAATGTATTAAAGCATATCCACACCATAAAGTGCAGCGCAAAACTGCACTAACTTTAAATAGTCATAGGGTCAGTAAGTGCCCTTGTGTCCCTGATATGTTTCAAATTTCTCTTAATAAAACCAAGCATCCTGAAAATCTAAAAGATAATCAATGTAGAGGTTAAAAGTTAAGTTTGTGTTGAAACAGCACACATTGCTATGTTAAGATTTTGACCTTTTTTGGAAAGTAATGTAGATGCAAAAGCCCTGTACAAGTTAGAGATATTATTTATTAGTAGAAACTAAAGCCTAGCTTAGTTTCTTAAAGACAACAGTTAACGATTAAATTGCCAAAACCAAAACTCAGACCAACCATACTACAAAAATTTAAAATATTTAAACATAAAAGATGGATAGATGTTTTAAAACACACAACAGCAATTATAAATGGCAAAAAACATATCAGTCCCAAATAAGAACCCTACAGAACACGCTGATGACTACAAGAAAGGTATGAATCGGTCCACTGAAATCATTCTCAAATACCAATCTTAGACAGTTTTTTGACTAGCAGAATATAGCAAACACTGTCGAAAGCCTAAGATAAATCTTGTATATTTAACTATAGTCAAAAGTACGAAAAAAGTCAATTTATATCACAATAAGCCAATGCTTAGATTTAAATCATAACAAAAGGTATCTAAATCATGGAAATACATGTATGTTACAATGATATTTGTCAGATTAATTATGGAAGTTGTTGAAACTACTTCTAATGGCAATGTAGTTATATCCATGAAAATGGCAGTGCTGCTCAACACTGTATTACTAGAAGTGCTTAGGAAATATGTGAGGTTTTAATAATATTCACATAGAATTACCGACATTGGTACTACTATGTATGTATACTAAAGAAAGGACTGAGATACTCCAATTATAAGATAGATCAACACAAACAAGTTTTCTTCAAAGATATAGATATTATTTGAAAGATAGATAGATTCTGTACCAAAACTGTGACATTGATTATGTTGTAATCTTCAAGTATTGAATATTAGTAGTATAGTTATATACAAACATTTATACAAAGAAATGTAAAAGAATACACTGAATAAAAACAATAAACAACTTTAATAGAGTTCAAATAATTGTCCTTACCTCCAAAAGAGTAGATTTTATGATTAACCGCCACTGCTGCATGGTTCACCCTCTTGGGACACCCCTCAATGTGAGCTATCCACCTCATTTTATTTACCACTGTTTATAGATAACTGTATAAATACTCAACTGAAAAGATCACTGGTAACATTTGCCTTTTTGCGTCTCTTTCTTGTACAAAATATTTACTCCTAAAAACACTTATTTACAATGATATTTAGTCCGATTCGGGCACAAATTTAAAACATTTTCATTGAAGACGAATTCACGATAAGCGTAATTTGAGAACGGTTGAGAATTGTTTAGTTTAATACATCTTACTTTGCAAAAGAAGTGATTACGAATGTTATGAAAACGATGTGACAGAACTAACATCAAAAATGACACCTTCGCCCGTATGTCGTAGAATAACCTACGCTAAATGCGTCGAAAAAATACACGCACCACGCTGACCGTCATGTGGGGGAAGGTTGTTTAGTGATTCTTCAGTAACAATTCGGGACTATTTCCATGCTATTTTTCAAAGCAATATGAAAGAGGACAGAACTATGTCGAGTTATTGGCAGATCAGTAGATTGAAATGTAAGGTTGGTTACGTAGTTAATGTAGCATCAATTATTGACACCCGTAGTAAATGTAATTTATTAAATTACTTTTTTCGTAAAATTAACGATATGAATTACATAATCTTAAACTTTGACTTTGTTTATATCGAAAATATAGTATCAATTTTTGTTAAAAAGTTACAGTAATCAAGTTTAACTAACTACTGATGTAAGAAAATCAAAATAAAGTTTCTGGACGTATTTTAAACATCTTAAAAGAAATAACTTACGATGACTTAAGTTAGATATTTATTTCCGAATAGTGTGAGCATTTTTGTTCTTCTTTTTAAGAGAAAATAGAAGGGATAGAGAACACTCGTGACTTTACGCGAAGAGTGTTAAAAGAAATACGTATTCATTTCCAATAACTCGAAAGGCGCAAATTTTAAAATTATAACCTTAAATTAGATTTAGAAATTTTATTAGCATGTTCTGAAACTAGTAATTTTTATTTTTTTTATTAATTTTTGTCACATTAACAACCTTAAAGGTAATATTATCATAAATTTGCAGTCTACAATTTCGTTGGTAATTCTTTTAATTAATTATTTAAAATCTTCCAAAACTGTCTGTTATATGTAGGGGTAAGTAACATATTTTTAAAATATAATGCAAAACAATACCTTAAATTGAATGTTTTGTCAGAAATATCCCCTTTTTGCCGATAAGCTTTAAAATACCACATATTTAATAATTTAAAAAATCATGAAATCGAGTTTAATTTTTACAAAAAAAGAACTGTAATAACAAAAAAATGTGAAAAATATACAAAAACGTAACAACGAACATGAAAGGTCTTTAACATCTTGGGTTCCTTTTGGATAACCTTGAGTATGCAATATCAGCATCCTTCTTTTTCTCGATTATCAGACGTCGTTCGAGACAATTTAACGCATCTGAGGATGAGATAATATTAAAGTAAAATTGATAGCTTAATATATTTATTGTAAGTTTGATGGTGACGATATGATTAAAAATGGTGGTCATCTTCTATATACAAGGCATCCTACCAAGGTTGAGGTGACATGCTTATTCTTGTATTCGTTTCATTCTCTTTGCTTAGTAGGATTACTAATTCAGAAGTGACAAATAAACTGTTGTTCGTTACCAGTCATATGTTATATTTGCTACATATAATTGACTACGTCTAGAATTAACTGTCTACTTAATGTATTTTATGTAATTAGTAGAAAATTCGAAATCTGCTTATATAAATAACATTATATACATATAACCAAATAATTTTTTTATATGAGGCGGGTTTGGGACGCATGTTCTTTTACTCCTTGCCCTTTCAATTCAAATTGTACATTTATCTAACTTCACAAAAAATTGTGTCGGAAACACAGGATTCCGGTTTTTCTAATGTGAAAAATGAGTCCTTCTATCCTTGTCTAAGCCACGTTTTCAGAAAAAAGTTTTCATACAACTGACTCAACCGGTGCCCTTACCGGTTAATTTTGAAAATTAAGCAAATGTCCATACGTTGGAGGTTATGTTTCTTGACAAATAATAACTGTCACGTATTGTTATCAGAGCATATTTGAACAAGTGTTATCTGGTTCCTGATTCATATCCTATATAAATTAAATTACATTGGTAGGAGTAGGTAATTGACTCTTTTGCGTTAATTATCAATTTGTATTTAGCATTGTTCGACTCTTTTTGTAATAACTAAGCCGACTCATACAAGCCAACAATATGGTAAGAAATAATTTTTTCTAGTGTTTCATTGAAAATTCTAATTATTTTTTAATAATTACAGGCTCAGGTACATGAATTTAGAGTAGCAATGACCTGTGAAGGTTGTACAGGGGCAGTGGAGCGTGTTTTGGGAAAACATAAAGGTAAGTTTAATAACTAATTATTGAAAAAAACCCTACTCCATTGTGATTTAACTAAAAAGAATAAATTAAGATGGTAATACTCTGAGACCCTTTTTCACTTTATATTAGTTCAATTTTATGTATTTTATTTCATTTGGAACTTTAAATGATTTTTAGTTGCTATGACTAATCATGCCCTATTGTATGAAGTATCACTATTTTGGTTTAGTGGGAAAGGGGAACTACCAGTTTTCAACATTCTCAGAAAAAAATTGTTCCTAAAATATGGGATAATTTTATTCAGCACCATTTTATATCTATTTCACTTATTCAATAATATTTTCAAGTATTTACTTAACTGAAGTATTTACAAATATATATTTATTTTGGCATTAGTTATAAATTTTATAATGTATTATTCAGTTTTTGTCTATAGAATTGTTTAAATCAGAAACTAGGATTTTTAGCATTTTGGGAAACCTCAAAAGCTGATGTATTGAGACACTTCATTGCTTTATCAGGGCTATACCTGGAGTTTTTGGTTTGTGTTTGTTTTTCACCATAAACATTAACTAAAGTTTAAAAAATTTACCCTATAATAGGTGGATATGTGGCTTTATGTTAAGTTGGTTGTCTGCGAAGACAATCCAAATCTGCTAATCTAAGCTTGAAGATACAAAGTGAGCCAACATCTAGACCACTTATTTAAATAATAATGATTTTCCAAAATTGAGCTCACTTTAGTTTTTGGACAGCCTAACTTTTTATCCTCAAATGTCTTACAAATAGTGTGAAAATGGTTACTTATATATAATAAGTATGTGATAAGCATTTATTGCTATATGCTTTTTCCAGCATTGGATGCATTTAAGTTACCAAAGTACCAGTTTTTGTCTACAGAATTGATTAAATCAGAAACTAGCATTTCAGTAACTTCAGTTTTTGAACAGCCTGACTTTTTATCATCCTCAAACGTCTTAAATATAGTGTGAAAATGGTTAGTTATATAATAAGTATGAGCTAAGCATTCATTACCATATGCATTTTCCAGCATTTGACACGTTTAAGTTACCAAACTACCAGTTTTTGTCTATAGAATTGATTAAATCAGAAACTAGCATTTTTAGCATTTTGGGAAACCTCAAAAGCCTATGTATTGAGACACTTTATGGCTTCATCAGGGCTAGACCTGGAGTTTTTGGTTTGTTTGTTTTTCAACATAAACATTAACTAAATATTAAAAAACTTACCCTATAATAGGTGGATATGTGGCTTTATGTTAAGTTGGTTGTCTGCAAAGACAATCCAAATCTGCTAATCTAAGCTTGAAGATACAAAGTGAGCCAAAATCTAGATCATTGATTTAAATAATAATGATTTTCCAAATTTGAGCTCACTTCAGTTTTTGGACAGCCTGACTTTTTATCCTCAAATGTCTTACAAGTAGTGTGAAAATGGTTAATTATATATAATAAGTATTTGTCAATCATATGCTTTTCCAGCATTTGACGCATTTAAGTTATCAATGTTCCAGTTTTGGTCTATAGAATTGATTAAATCCGAAGCTAGCATTTCAGTAACTTCAGTTT
The DNA here is from genome assembly GCA_019049505.1 of Pachyrhynchus sulphureomaculatus. Taxonomy (NCBI): domain Eukaryota; kingdom Metazoa; phylum Arthropoda; class Insecta; order Coleoptera; family Curculionidae; genus Pachyrhynchus; species Pachyrhynchus sulphureomaculatus. The sequence goes on from CM032449.1 coordinate 185,132,993, forward strand.
TTGGACAGCCTGACTTTTTATCATCCTCGAATGTCTTATAAATAGTGTGAAAATGGTTACTTATATATAATAAGTATGTGCTAAGCATTCATCATCATATGCTTTTTCCAGCGTTTGACACATTTAAGTTACCAAACTACCAGTTTTTATCTATAGAATTGATTAAATCAGAAACTAGCATTTTTAGCATTTTGGGAAATCTCAAAAGTCTATGTATTGAGACACTTCATGGCATCGGAAAGGGCTAGACCTAATAAAGTTAGGTTTATGTTTGTTTTTCGACATAAACATTAACTGAAGTTTTAAAAAAAAACCCTATAATATGTGGATATGTAGCTCTATGTCAAGTTGGTTGCGAAGACGCTCAAAATCTGCTAATCTAGACTTGAAGATACAAGATGCGCCAAAATTTAGTCCTTTGATTTAAAAATAATGCTTGTCCAAAACTGAGCTCACTTCACTTTTTCGACAGCTTGACATCATTCTCAAACCTCTTAGAAATGGTGTTAAAATGGTTACTTATACATACATATATAATAAGTTAGTGCTAAGCATTTATCACCACAGGCTGGCGCGTTTAAGTTACCAAAGTACCAAAATTATTAAATCACTAAAAAAATACTAAGGTACATGTACAGTCACAGTTCTTTATTTGAAACGCATTTTCTGACTATTCATCCAAACATACTGCCCCTCTTACCACTATAACTAGACATCTAAGGAAATAAATATCATAAAGTAGCTGATACAATACTAATGAATGTTGTCGCTTTTCGCAATCCAATGAAGTGCTGTGGCAATCTGGTAAAAATATTGGGCACTTTTATTTCATGGTTTGTTTTAATCAGTAGACCATTGCAAATTCTGCTCTTTTTATGTATAAATGAGACATGTAATATTAGACAATGACTTTATAAATATGCCAGTCATGTTATGTGTATACACAATGTAGACAATTTAGTTTTCAGTTAACAACTTTCTAATTTGCTTTGTTTTTATAGATAAGATAGAAAAAGTGGATATTAACCTTAAGGACAAACAGGTTAAAGTACGGACTACATTGCCAGCTGAAGAAGTACTTGAAATTATCAAAAAAACTGGTAAAGATACACAATATGTTTCATCTACATAAGGAGATGATTAATCTAAAAATTTATTTGCGAGACATCAAGTTATTTTTTTTGATAATAATCCATTATAATAGGATGTACTAAACAGTAAATTTATAGGGTATAATTTTTTTAAAACATAATAATGAGTATCAAAATTAGGTCACTTTTAATTGGAACAGGTGTAATATTTAGTATTAGGTAAATGTTGAAAATAGAAATAAACACAACAATGCTGTAGACTATTAAATAATTTAACAGCATTCTAATATTTATTACTAAATGTGTTGAGATATTTTTTCCCTAAAGTTGAGCGTGTTTATTTACATTTTTAATACCTACTGCTTGTATGACTTTCAAATTGTTTTTTTACAAAGAAATCTATTTCATTGTATTCTTAAATTATCATGCTTTATTACTCTTTAATGTTGTCTTGCTGTATAAAACGTTATTTAAGTAAAATCCTTTTATTATAGTTAACAAGCAGCTAATATTTGATTTATTATTATTTTTATAAAGTGGTATTATATATATATATTATGGTATTTTAAATAAATCCTGAAGTAAACCTTTTGTATTTTTATTTTTGCCCTGTAGTCTGTATAGTCTTGTTTTTAGTGTTTAGATTGGTTGAATAAAAAAACTGCTTGAGTAAGGCTGCTGCTACACCAAATTGTTATGAGACATTCCAATTTATAGTCAGAAACGGTTTATCTTTGTATTATAATCAATGCATAGAATAACATAGTCAAAATACAGATGTATCGAAAAAACGAGCAGCAACAAACAAGTATTAGTGGAACTTATTTTTTTCGATAAGCTATATTACTTATACAGAATCCTGCATAAATATGTTAGGTGGTTATTGATAAATAGAAAAGTTATAAGGTTACATTTTCGACTAAAGACGACTTCCAGAGCTTTTTTCATGTGGCTACAGTTAGATATTAATGAGAAAACCAACCATAAATAAGGGATTCGGGTTAGTTTTAAAACTTAGTCAAACTTAGTTTAAATTGACTTTGAATTTCTACATTAAAAAAATTTAGGAACATTGTTGGTCAAGCTAATGTAGTCTCGAAAATTAACTGTTTAACTTATTTTGTTAAAAGATTCTATAATCCACTCTGCATAAATTTTATTTTATTTTTAATATCCCTTAAATAGGGGATTTCTAATTGCTAAAAGCCAGCAGCATTAAAACATTTTTTATATGTGCTCGAAATTCTATTTTAGTAGCCATTTTACGTCGTTCACCGTTTCTCGTAGTGTTCAATCAGGGTATGTTTGACGTCACAACTTTTTCTCAATACTAAGGGGTGATTTTTAGTCTTGAGGCTAATTTCAGTCGAATGTATAAGTGAAACGTCAATTTCTTTCAACTTTCTCTTTATTCTGTCAATCAAGTGCCGGTGGTTCTGTGCTTCCCAACTATTTTCATAAACTTTATGTGAAAATATTGCCCAAAATCTTTCAATTGGTCGTGCCTGTGGAACATTTGGTGGATTGTCATTGCGGTACAAATTCGATTTTTTGACTTTTAAGCCATTCTTATTTTTTTTGCATATTGACATGTAAAGTCTGATCAGAAGATTATTTTGTAGCGCGCATGATTTTCTTTGATAAACTGTTTCAATTTAGTCGAGCATTTATTGATATACACATCATATTGACTGCAACAGTAATGCTTGGTTGGAAATGTGGATTTGAAATACGTTTCGATGAAATGGCAATCCACATCAACACTTTTGTTCCAAATTTCATTTTACAGGCGTATTTGACGTCGTCAGATGTTACTTCATTATCGTCAGTGTATAGAAGGAATCATTTCCACTGAGAGAACTGTTCGAAAATATGAAGTATTTTTCATCAACCATAACGATGAATTTTCCATGGGTGAAATGCTTAACACGAAGTGCACGGCAACATTTGATTATTTTTTTCGGCTGTCTTGCGGTGTATTTGGGTGCTTTTCACGTTTTCGAATTTGCACATTATTTGTCTTCAAAATTCGATGCACAGTTGATTGCGAAACACCGTATTTTCTCGACAATTTTACTTTGCGACTGCCCAATTTTGTCTTTTGTTTGACAGAAGATTTTCTGCTAAGAACAGATGACCGACCGGATTTTTTTTATTTTTTGGTTCTTTGCCTTCACGTCAATCACGCAAAACATGAAATATAGTGGCGCGAGATATTGGCTTATTTTTGAATGCTTCGAGAATTTGCTTCGTGGTCAGTTGTCCAAACAAGGAAGCAACGCACTTTCGAATGCGAAAAATCAAATGAGCTGCTTCTGAAATCAAAGTAGAGGTACCGTTACACCTTCAGCGTAAACAACATTACCCAAACGCCTAAAATTAGTCTCAAACTAATGAATCACCATTTATTTAATTCCTAAAATTATTAGCAGTGTAGCATTAAAAATATATTTTTCTATTTCCAAAATTCTCCTAAGCTTTATAGGCTTAGTTTTTCGTTGTTTGCAACAGTGTTCAGCCAGTGATTGATGACACAACTTTATTTCTGGATACATAGGAAAACCTAGACGTTTCAACTTGTTTTATAAAACGACATGATTTCAAAATTTATTGATGTCCAAGACTTGTTCTTTTTACAATATGACTCTAAAAAATGGAAAATGAAACTTAAATTTTGTATATTAGAAGTTTCAGATTTTTTTAGTTTGCTATTTGGAATAAATGGGGCAATCAATCGCCTATGTACTCTTTAATGGTAAGTCCAAAACAAAGTGGCCTTTAACAAGCGGAATTAACAACGATACCTAAAGCGTGTTTATTATATTCCAAGTTACGGTCAAATTTTTAAGGAGTGGATTTTTATGTTGGAACGTACATATTAAAAATTGATATTGTCAGTTAATTTCATTATGTCAAAAATATTATTTCATCAAAAACACCCTTAAAACAGTTTAAATTGAAAAAATATAGAATCTGTTGCAAAAATGTCGGTTAGGTTGGACATATAATCCGATAACATAATAGAGACGATATTTTGTAAGCTAGAAGCCATTCATGATAAAAAAAATATCATTAATAGCCGTCAACTACTCAGTATATATCACCACTACACCAAACACTTTATTTTTGCACTCGACGCAAGTATCATTGTGCCAAAGATTCCACACTCCCAACTTAGTTAATAGCCGTCAAGTTAAGGAGGGCCGCCATTTTACAACATTATAAACAAAAGAGCACAGGGAAGATGTTTGTAGCAACCAGAATTTTCAGGATTAACTGTCTGTTTTGATTGGTAGTGTCAATCCCGTTAAATACCGATTGGTATAAATATCTTCCCTGCGCTCTTTGGTTCACAATGTTGTAAAATGGCATTTCTTTTAATTATCAACATTACATTAAACATTTACTGTGCCTAAAAATTTAGGAGTGGGTAATATTAAAGGTAAAGGATTATTAATAATTTGTAACAATAACGTTACTAATATGAAACAAAAATTGTCTAAAAATATAAAAAATAACTGACCAAGTGCAAGTCGGACTTGCGCAATTAGTGTTCCGTACGTTGATTGTTTTTAAGATAAAATTTTTTGTTACGGAGGAATAAAATGATCAATGATTTCACAAAAGACGTTTTTCCGATTTTTAATTATTAAAGGTAATGCACTCGAGATGATTTTCCTTCAATCTACACCCCGTGGAGAGTAATTCAGAATTTTTAAAAAATTTTTGGGGCCAATACTTGTCGAGGGGGGAGAGGGGGGAGCAATTTTTCACAATTTTTCAAAAATAATATAAAGAGAATATATATATATATATATATATATATATATATATATATATATATATATATATATATATATATATATATATAGTTGAATTCGTGTTTTTACAAGCTTTCATTTGACACCCCACTCGATGACCTGGTAATTTTTGTTGTTCTACTTCCGATTTCATCCCCCACAACTAATCCCTTAAGTCAAAATTTAACATTTAAAACTACACGGCTTTGATGAGGCCATCAATTCCTATATTAGTGTCAAATTTCCAATTTCTACGTTGAATAGTTTCGGAGAAAATCGACAGACAGACAGACACCAAAGTGATCTTATAAGTGTTCCGTACGGAACACTAAAAATAATTTGAGAAATATAAAACCATGTATAAGGGATTCGGGACAGTTTCCCTTATACATGGAACAGAAAAACATGATTGTCTACTTCTAGTAATTCGAATTTTTTTCTATTAAATACTTTTAAAAAGAAATAAAATATACTCAGAGTGAATCCATAGTTTCTTACACGACAGTTCAAACATTTAATTTTTCAAACTACATAAACTCGAGAAACAATCTGCCAAAAGGGCCTAATGCTAATGTTATCGAACATCTCATTGCAAGGTCATTTGTTGTTGTTGTCAGACTTTTCTTGTAGCTTATTGCGTTTCTGTTTAATCTGTTGTTTTTATTGGATTATAAAGTAAGGCTACGCCTCTTACTTATATTTATGAAGGTACAAAAAAACTTAATGTGACTGCTTATCCTATCTTAATCTAAGCTCTTAAACTAGTGGTACTAGACCAGCTTAACCTAGGAAATCTGTTTCTTGTTACATGGTTTTCTTTTCCTAAGACTTAAAACTACCTTAGCCTAAGACCTCGCTAACTTAACTTAGGACTTAGTGTTAACTTAAACTAGGACTTATTATAACTTAATCTAGATTAACAAACTTCTGTCACGGCGGGCGAGGGAAGTCATCGTCTTCATCCGAGAGAGGGTCAGACAGTCTCGAGAAATGGCGACGGACATGCAGTGAGAGTCGGAAGGCGTCCCTGATGCATGGGTTGGGGTGCTGGGACGCCTTCTCAAAATATTGGATAATTTTATTCAGCACCATTTTATATCTATTTCACTTATTCGATAATATTTTCAAGTATTTACTTAACTGAAGTATTTACAAATATATATTTATTTGGCATTAGTTATAAATTTTATAATGTATTATTCAGTTTTTGTCTATATAATTGTTTAAATCAGAAACTAGGATTTTTAGCATTTTGGGAGACCTCAAAAGCTGTCTTGAGACACTTCATTGCTTTATCAGGGTATCCTGAAGTTTCTGGTTTGTGTTTGTTTTTCAACATAAACGTTAACTAAAGTTTAAAAAACTTACCCTATAATATGTGGATATGTGTATTATGTTAAGTTGGTTGTCTGCGAAGCCAATCAAAATCTGCTAATCTAGGCTTAAAGATACAGAATGTGACAAAATCTAGACCTTTGATTTAAATAATATTGATTGTCCAAAACTGAGCCCACCTCAGTTCGTGGACAGCCTGACTCTTTATCATCCTCGAACATCTTATAAATAGTGTGAAAATGGTTACTTACATATAATAAGTATGTGCCAAGCATTCATCATATGCTTTTTTCAGCGTTTGACACGTTTAAGTTACCAAACTACCAGTTTTTGTCTATAGAATTGATTAAATCAGAAACTAGCATTTTTAGCATTTTGGGAAATTTCAAAAGCCTATGTATTGAGACACTTCACGACTTCATCAGAACGGGCTAGACCTAAAGTTTTTGTTTGTGTTTGTTTTTTGACATAAACATTAACTAAAGTTTAAAAAAACCCTATAATATGTGGATATGTAGCTTTATGTCTAGTTGGTTGCAAAGACGCTCAAAATCTGCTAATCTAGGCATGAAGATAGAAGATACGCCAAAATCTAGACCTTTAATTTAAATAATAATGCTTGTCCAAAACTGATCTCACTTCACTTTTTGGGCAGCTTGACATCATCCTCAAACCTCTTAGAAATGGTGTGAAAATGGTTACTTATACATACATATATAATAAGTTAGTGCTAAGCATTTATCACCATATGCTGGCGCGTTTAAGTTACCAAAGTACCAAAATTACTAAATCATTAAAAAAAATACTAAGGTCCAGGTACAGTCACAGTCCTTTATTTGAAATGCATTTTCTGACCATTCGTCCAAACGCACTGCCCCTCTTCCCACTACAACTAGACATCTAAGGAAATAAATATCATAAAGTAGCTGATACAATACTAATGAAAGTTGTCGCTTTTTTACAATCCAATGATAGTGCTGTGGCAGTCTGGTAAAAATATTGGGCACTTTTATTTCATAGTTTGTTTTAATCAATAGACCACCGCAAATTCGTATAAACCATACATATCAATATATAATAAAAGACTGTTTTTAGTCAATTTCCACTGGTTTATTTAAATTGCGATGACGCGTTTCGCTGTCGATGCAGCTTCTTCAGATCGATCTACATTACTACAACCATCCAAAATTTCATACATATCAATATTAGACAATGACTTTATAAATATTGCCAGTCATGTGTAAACACAATGATTTTAGACAACTTATTGCTTTCTTTTTATAGATAAGATAGAAAAAGTGGATATTAACCTTAAGGACAAACAGGTTAAAGTACGGACTACATTGCCAGCTGAAGAAAATCAAATGCGCTGCTTCTGAAATCAAAGTAGAGGTACCGTTACACCTTCAGCGTAAACAACATTGCATTTGCCAATCGTTCTGCATTTACCCAAACGCCTAAAATTAGTCTCAAACTAATGAATCACCATTTATTTAATTCCTAAAACTATTAGCAGTCATTAAAAAGATTTTTCTATTTCCAAAATTCTCCTAAGCTTTATAGGCTTAGTTTTTCGTTGTTTGCAACAGTGTTCAACCAGTGATTGATGACACAACTTTATTTCTGGATACGTAGGAAAAATCAGACGTTTAAACTTGTTTTATAAAACGACATGATTTCAAAATTTATTGAACTCCAAGACTTGTTCTTTTTACAACATGAGTCTAATAAATGGAAAGTGAAACTTAAATTTTGTATATTAAAAGTCTGAGATTTTTTTAGTTTGCTTGTTGGAATAAATGGGGCAATCAATCGCCTATGTACTCTTTAATGGTAAGTCCAAAACCAAGTGGCCTTTAGGAATCGGAATTAACAACGATAGCTAAAGTGTGTTTTTTAAATTCCAAGTTAAGGCCAAATATTTAGGAGCTGGATTTTTATGTTGATACGTGTACATATTAAGTCAATTTCATAATGTCAAAACTATTATTTTATCAAAAACATCCTTAAAACAGTTTAAATTCAAAAACTATAGAAGCTATTGCAAAAATGGCGGTTACGTTGGACATATAATCCAACAACATAATAAAAACGATATTTTGTAAAATAGAAGCCATTCATGATAAAACAAAACTATCATTAATAGCTGTCAAGTTAAGGAGGGTCGCCATTCTACAACATTATAAACAAAAGATGTTTGTAGCAACCAGAATTTGGTAGGATCAACTGTCTGTTTTGATTGGTAGTGTTAATCCCATCAAATACTGGTCTGTATAAATATCTTCCCTGCGCTCTTTGGTTTACAATGTTGTAAAATGGCATTTCTTTTAATTATAAACGCCCCTAGGAATTAAATATTTACTGTACCTAAAAATTTAAGAGTGGGTAATATTAACAGTAAAGGATTATTAATAATTTGTAACAATAACGTTACTAATATGAAACAAAAATTGTCTAAAAATATAAAAAATAATTGACCAACTTGCGCAATTAGAGTTCCGTAAGTTGATTGCTTTTAAAATAAAATTTTTTGTTATGGATGAATAAAATGATCAATGACTTCACAAAACACTTTTTTTTCCGATTTTTAATTATTAAAGGTTATGCACTCGAGATGATTTTCCTTCAAACTACAGCCTGTGGAGAGTAATTCAGAATTTTTTAAAATTTTTTTGGGGTCAGTACTTTTCGGGGGAGAGGGGGCAGCAATTTTTCACAATTTTTCAAAAATAATATAAAGATAAGTGTGTGTAAGTATTACATTATATATATATATATTTGAATTCGTGTTGTTACAAGCTTTCATTTGACACCTCACTCGATGACCTGATAATTTCTTTTTCTACTTCGGATTTCCTCCCCCACAACTAATCCCTTAAGTCAAAATTTAACTTTTAAAACTACACGGCTTTGATGAGGCCATCAATTCCTATATTAGTGCCAAATTTCAACTTTCTACGTTAAATATTTTCGGAGAAAATCGGGTATGACAGACAGAGAGATACCGGAGTAATCTTATAGGTGTTCCGTACGGAACATTAAAAATAATTTGAGAAATATAAAACCATGTATACGGGATTCGGGAGAGTTTCCCTTATACATAGAACAGAAAAACATGATTGTCTGCTTCTAGTAATTCGAATTTTTTTCTATTAAATACGTTTAAAAAGAAATAAAATATATATAGAGTTTCTTACACGACAATTCAAACATTTAATTTTCCAAACCACATAAACTCGAGACACAGTCTTCCAAATGGTAATGTAATCGAACATCTCATTGCAAGATCATTTGTTGTTGTTGATGTCAGACTTTTCTTGTAGCTTATTGCGTTTCTTTTTAATCTGTTGTCTTTACTGGATTATAAACTAAGGCTACGCCTCTTACTTATATTTATGAAGGTAATGTGAGTGTTTGCTTATCCTACCTTAACTTAAGCTCTTAAACTAGTAGTCCTAGACTAACTTAACGTAGGAAGTGTGTTTCTTGTTACATGGTTTTCTTATCCTAAGACTTAAACTAAGAGTTAAAACTACCTTAGCCTAATACCTACGCTAACTTAACTTAGGACTTAGTGTTAACTTAAACTAGGACTTATTATAACTTAATCTAGATTAACAATCTTCTGTCATGGCGGGCGAGGGGGTCATCGTCTTCATCCGAGAGAGGGTTGGACAGTCTCGAGAATTGGCGCGGGCATGCAGTGGGAGTCGGAAGGCGTCCCTGATGCATGGGTTGGGGTGCTGGGACGCCTTCTCCAAAAACATTAGTTGGATTTATTTTTAATAATTTTTTACATGCCCCTTAAGGGCCTGTTATTGCCAACAGAGTTCCCTGTATATAAACCCAGTGGCGTCCGTATAATAAGGGTCATAATAAAAAAACATGAAAATAGAAAAAAACTTATTTTATTTAATTATATCATCAATTATCTTTTTGTCATCCTCTCTCTTATCTTTGTTACCTTTTAGTAATTCAACATACTTCAACAATTTTTCTCTTTGTTTTTCTAATCTTTCTTTTTTAAGATTTTCAAACTCTTCGGCCTGTTCGTTGCATACAGTTTTTGGATACACAGAAAATGTAATTTTGTTTGGACCTTCTTCTTCATAAGTGTTTATCTAATTTGTTTAAAGAGAAAAATAATACATTTTGACTTTTTAAAAATCAATTATGAAATTAACATGATGGACAACTATGTGCCGGAAATTGTTTAGCCGATTTACGCGGTCCACTGCCCGAGGGCACTAAAAGGCAAAGTACGATCGGAAAATGGAAAAAATCGAGAAGGAACATGGGTGAACATGCATCTTAATTTTTAAATGGTGCCTAGTTTATTGCAAATGGCACCCATTTTCATCGACTTTTTAGCTCTAAACTACAGATCAATATATTCAGCAACTAATTTCACAGTAGTCTGAAATTGTATTTGGACGTGTTCCATTAAAGATTAGACTTCATTCTGCATCAGTCTTTCTTCGTCGTGATAGTCAAGAGAGATAAGGACGGGTATATTGGCGACACTATTCGACGTTTAATCCGAACGGGATTCCAATTAACAGTACAGTTTTTTTGTGTTGTAAAATTTAATGCATATTTATGGGCATTTTCAAGTTTAAATTTCAATTTTGTTAATAAAAAATTAAGATTTGAAGTTTACTCACGGTCAAAACAATGCTTTAAAATGTGTCCTCGCTAAAACCAATTAAAGCGGAAGAAACATGCTGTTGTGTTGTTTTAACTGTGCATGAGTCAGATCGTTTACGCTCGCCGCTCACGTAGGACACAGCCTGAAAGTCTTATAATAAAACAAAGGTTAATAAAAAAGAATTAAAATATCAGACAATTTAAACTAGTTGAAAATGATGTAACTTGTGTGTCTCATTACTGCCCTTCACGCAAAGGGAGGCGTGTTCTCTATCTCCGTTCTCTGATTCGAACCTTAAAGGCGAATATCTAACCGCAGGGACGCCACAAGACAAACGATAATCAGATGTCGTTCAGATTAGTCGTAGTTGTAAGCAAACGGTGTGCAATTTATTTTTAATTCGAGTTAGTTTTAGTTTATTTTTTTTAAATGATCAGTATTGAGCGTAAAGTAGCTTTCCCTTTAGAGCCCCGGAGCAGACCTCCATACTCGTGGTTGTGGTGCGAATTGACCAAAAAATTAGTGGCGCTTATTATCTCATACTAATATTTCATACCTCGTCGAAAATATCTGCATTATCGTCAACAGCAATCCTTTTTAAATAATAACCCTTGTCTCCATTTCTCTGTCTAGTAAAAGCATTACTTATAGTGGCCCATAGAGACTCTGTAAATAAATTTAATAAGTTTTAATGGTTTTTTATTACATTTACCTTTTTCTATTACTTTTGGACTGTCCATGGTGCAGTTTTCCCTAAAAAATAAAGAACCATAAAGATTAAATTCAGTAACTATTTTGCCATAATTCTAATGTTCGAGGGTCATTTAATAAGTAAAGAGACAAATAGCTCTAGGTCAAGAACGGTTTATTGAATTGTACAAAATTTGGCCTACTTTTCGACATAATCCCCCTTTTTCTTCACTTCTTAACTCTCGGTGAACCTCTTTCCACGTAGGGCATCTTTGAGGGGTCCGAACAGGTAAAAAAGGTCTGGGTTGTATGCGGGATGAGGCAAGATCTCCCAACCCAGTTCTTGAAGCTTTTCTTGGGGAAGCCGGGTCGTATGAGGGCGGGAATTGTAGATGGTTCTGAATAATATTTTGAACAGTTCCAATGCTTAACCCAGCCTCTTGAGCTATTATCTCAACAGTAATTCTTCTGTTATCACGAATAAGTCCATCAATCCTCGATTCCAACGAGGGACAGGAAACTTCTAACGGACATCTACTTCGCTGCTCGTCACACACTCTTGTTCGGCCACTTTTGAACCGATCTATCCACTTGTAAACGTTCACACGGTTCATGCAACTCTGTCCATCCTGTAATAACATTCTAGAATGTATTTCATTTGCCTTAACACCTTCTGCTACTGGTGACAGAACGCTGCTCTTCTAAAGCGCAGCCTTCCAAGCTGATTAAAACCCATCACAAGGCCAACTTGCACTCCTAGAAATATGGAGCGGTTTCATTGAATGGGTTTAAGCTGAAACCAATTGTTTTTTTACTTATTGAATGACCCTCGTATTAGACAGAGAAAATTTTCTCTTGTACATACCAATCTTACGACAGAATCATTTAAATCATCCTTATTTTATTTAGTCGTACCTCTGGAATAATTAAATCTTGATCGGTTTTCTTCACTTTTATATTTTCTGCTGACTGCACGGGAGTTTCCTTCATGTACTGTTTTGAAGCTATAGTGAAAGGTAGCGTGTCTGGCGCAGTTTGCTGCCAATAATAATCTTTCTTTAATTTGGGATGATCTTGATGGATCTTGTCTACCAGAAGATAACAAACCTAAATAAAAAAAGAAAATTTTAAAAAAAACGTATTTAGTCCGACAGAGATAAATTGTATAACAATAAATACAATAAATACATCACGCATCACATAATCGGTTTAAAGAGGAAGAGCTTTAGTTCTCCGTGGGTTTGGTTAACGGTAACTCATTATATTCATTTAGGTGAGTATCAATGGCGTCACGAGGTTTAGGGGGCTGGAAATTCATAAGGGCGTTTCCGTAAAGGAAAAAAATAACACTAAGGACGAAGCTACTGATAGACGAGGCACTCTTGATAAAAAAGAGAACTTTTTACAATGAAACTTTAAAAGCGTATACTTCTCACAACATACTAAACTGAAAGCTGACGACCGAAGGGTGGAATTAATACGCCCGGTCTGGGTGATATTATTCAGATGTAAATTGGCTTCAAATGTGGTCAAGAAGCATCCATATCCCTCGTACTACTGTCTTTTCTATTTTTAAAGCATTTTGTTTCTTTTTTTGGTTCGAGGGTATTTATTTGATACTTAAAAGTCTGTACATAAGAAAGATACAAGTACACAGCACACAATAAATGAAACAACAATAAGATATAATACAAACAGCTTACAAAATGAAAGTATAAGAAATCTATACAAGAGTAGACTGGAAGAAGAATATAATTATATAAAGGAATGCCTACACGCAGCCGCACTGGAAGCATTAGGGTACCAAGAGAAAAGGGAAAAACAGCAAAAACCATATTGGTGGCATGAAGAAATTGAATACGAAATTGAAGAAAAACGGAAAAGCTATCACAAATAGTTAAGTTCAAAGAGCACAAACGATAAATTAAAATACAAAGAATTCCAAGCTAAAGTACGCAAAATGATTAGTGACAAAAAGAACAACCAATGGGAAAAGACATGCTCAAGACTCAACACTTACATAGGAGGAAGAAAAGCACCAGAAAAATGGAACCAATACTTTACAAATATGCTAACAGAAGATAGACCAGAGTTTAAAAGTACCCAACATGGAAACCTAAACATAGTTATACGAGGATCCCCAATAAGGATAACAACATCAGAAGTTAAAGAAGTATGTAAAACGCTAAAAAATGGTAGAGCCCCATGACCAGGAAACATCCCAGGAGAGATAGTAAAATACGGAACTGAAAAGCTATTTAGCGCTTTGAGGAACTTATTCCAAAGATGCATTAACACATCAGAAGTACCTGAGGAATGGAAAATATCATACATATCAACAATTCATAAGAAAGGAGACAAAAATAATTGCGATAACTATCGGGGAATAACGGTTACAGGATCTATTAGCAGAATATACGGAAAAATACTTAAAAATAGAATAGAAACGGAATACGGGGACATAGAAGCTGAAGAACAGGCAGGCTTTAGAGCAGGAAGATCCACAATAGACCATGTCTTCTCACCGACACAAATCCTAGAAAAGGAAACCGTATTTGATCAGGAAGTCTATGTCTTGTTTGTTGATTTAAAAAAGGCCTACGACAGCGTGCGATTGTGGAAAACACTACAACAGAGTAATGTAAGCACCGAAATAATTAAAGCCGTAAAATCCTTATACCAAGACGCAAGAAGTAGAGTGAAAACCAAATATGGTATAACAACAGGGTTCCAGGTCACAAAGGGTCTTAAACAGGGCTGCTGTATATCCCCAACGCTATTTAAAATCTATTTGGAGAGTGCACTGAAGAACTGGAAAAGGAAATGCAGCAGTATGGGATTACCACTGGATGACGATACTACATTGTACACACTATCATTCGCGCTCAGGACATCGATGATATGGAATACATGACACGAAAACTTATGGAGGAATATGAAAAATGGGGCCTATAAGTCAATATTAAAAAGACCGAGTACAGGTGTGTCCGAGGACAACAGCAGGACTTGAAACTGGCCACAGGACACACCATCAAACACTGTGCCAGTTATAAGTATTTGGGAACGAGAATATCTAGGGACGGAACGCTGGAAGAAGCAATATTCGAGAGCAATATCCAAGGAAGAAAAGCGATTGCAATGCTTAATAGTATACTGTGGGACAAAAACATAACCATTGAAAATAAGAAGAGAATTTACAACTCAATAGTGAAAAGTATAATAACTTATAGCTCCCAGGTGTGGCCATTGAAGGAAAGAACAGAAAAAATACTAAAAGCTACAGAAATGGATTTCTGGAGACGAGCAGCCAGAAAATCCAGAAAAGACCGCATACCAAATGACGTGATAAGACGAGCTTTAGAAATAAAGCACGATATAGTGGACGAAATCAGAACCCAACAGTTGGTATGGTACGGACATGTACAGAGAATGTCACAAGACCGACTACCTAAAAAGATCTTAAATTGGAACCCTCATGAAAGAAGAAAGCGAGGAAGACCAAGCCAAAGCTGGAGAGCAGGAATGAACAAGGAAGTACTAGAGAGAGATCTGGAGGAGGAGGGATGAAGAAACCGGGAGGAGTGGAAATTAGGCATCGGAAGACGGAAGACGTTATAAAACTGATTGAAGAAAGATACCTATAGTTTTTGAACGATATCCCTCCGGTGGAAAATAGGGAGGTGAAAAGGGGCTCGAACAAATTCTAGGGATTTCTGTAGTATTTTGTTTTACTTCTTCCTTATTTTTGGTTATCAAATAGAGCAATATTAAGTAATATTTACCTGTATATGTCTATCAATCATCCATACAACTTCAAAATCGTCGTCATCTTCGCCAAAAGGATTTATCAAGGTTTCGGCCACTTTCAACCATCCCATGTAAAAGAAAAACTCTAGAACTGGCATTAGAGGGAAACTAAATATCAGCCTATCAACGTATTTTTCTTCTATTTCTATCATCTGGTTGCCAATTACTGTTATTAGGAAGTAACTATAAACCGCTATGGTAACTACCTAGAAAATGTTAGCATCTATATTAGTAACATAATATTCTTGCTAAGAGTCTATTTACCTTTCCGTTTGGGTTTATCTTGGGACTTAATACATTAAATTAACTGTTGGTGAGAACACAAGGACCGACAATATCCACACCGAAAGGGAAGTACGTCAAGGGGATAAAATTTCACCCAAACTGCTCACCTTAGCGCTGGAAGATATGTTTAAAAACCTTAACTGGCATTATAAAGAAATTAGCATAGATGGCGTACGACTCAACCATTTAAGGTTCGCAGATGACGTTGTCATTGTCAGCGAGACAGCGGAAGAACTCGGCATCATGATGCAAGAGGTTTTCTTAAAGGTCAGACTAGAAATGAACGCAAATAAAACGAAAATAATATAGATATAGACGTGACGGTTGCCAACCAATTACTCCAAAAAGTGCCCTCGTACATATATTTAAGGCATAAGATCCAGTTGGGAATAGAGAACCAAGATGCGGAGATGTCATGGATAGGCCACATTCAACATATAACGCGCCATATATCAGTTATCCCAATAAATCTTGAAAGGAAAGTGTTTAATAATTGTATAATACCTGTTCTCATTTATGGTCTAGAAGCTATGGTACTAACTAGCAAGTCAGCTAACAAGTTCCAAACTACCCAGAAAGCAATGGAGACTAATGCTTGGAATAGGCCTTAGAGGCCGGATCAGAGACTTAGATATCCGAGAAAGAACAAAAGTACAGGAGGTAGTGGAAAAAATAGCACTGCTAAAGTAGCAATGGGAAGGCCATATTGCGAGGCAAGATGTTAATATGGAAGCCGAGGGAGACCAAAAGAAGTGTAGGAAGACCACAAAAGTGATGACGAAACGACATTCAGAGAATTGCAGGAATGAACTGGATGCAAGTTGCAATGGACAAAAGGGCATGGAAGGATTTGGAAGAGGTTAAAGAAGAAGAGAAGAAGTTTTATCGGGGTTTTTAGGGATGTGTAGCTATATAGCATAGTGTAGGAAAGGTTACCATACGGAACTATGAAACATGTTATTCTATAACTTCGGCGAATGTAGTAGTTTGTGACCCTATGAGCATATTTGCTGCTTATATAAGACAGTTTTTACATATTGCATATTATTGTTAAACTGTTTTCAGAAGATACTATACTATATACGTGGTGCGATTCAAAAGTTCCCAGGCTAACATTGTGTAGCAAAAATGCGAAATAGTATTGACTCGCGCCGCTAGTTGGCGCATCCCTAACAACGCTGCATGATAAGTTTCGACCTGCTTGCTGGTTCGGTTTTTTCTGTATGCATGTTTAAGTAAAGGTTTAATTGTGTATCTTTGTGACTTTTACAATGGATATGAAGAGAGAGTCACGCATGTGTGTGAATTCGGCAAAAGTGGAAAACGACGAGCGTTCTGGTAAAACTTCGACCAACGTTTAAAATCATCGCTAAAGTTCAACAAATCATTTGTGAAAACTGTAGTTGGACCATTTTGATCATTTGTGACGAACTTGGTATTTGTTGGAAAACAGCTTTAGAGTAAAGTTTTCTCTTGCATCACGACAACGCATAGCTCGTTCTGTGCGCAACGTTTTTTGACAAAGAATTCCCTGACTGTCATCTCCCACCTTATTCGGCATCCTGGAACTTTGGACCGTTCTCCCAATAACGCGAATCTCAGGCAGCATAGGGGGCAGTAACAGCATCGATTTTCCAAAAAATGTTCGACCATGGGAAAAAATGGGGAGATCGGCGTGTTCGAGTGTACTGCTATCAAGGTAATGAGAGTGACAAAGTCTAAGTTAGTACGGGAACTTTTGGCTCGTACCATGTAGAATGGAGAAAACGCGTTTATTAAATTTTAGAGGCAGAAGACGGTAGAGGTAGACAAGGGCAGAAGTAGAATAGGTTAGAGTAAGGGCAAAATAGGGAGTAGGAAGAATAAAGAGGAGGGTAAAAGCGTAAATGGTAAGTAAAGGAATAGGGGGTAGAGACATAAGGTCCACCGTACAGAATGCGAAGCTGATGGTCGCTAGTAGGTTACATGTACAATACTCATGAATTTTCATTAATTTCCTGATACTTACTTGAGTGTATACCAACGGAATACTGATCCAATCATAAGCTAACATTTCCCCACATTTTGTCCTGAAAATATTTATTTGATCCAAAATGCTTCTAACCGACAAGTCATCTCTTATTATTCCTTCATGTCTAGCTCTTGTAGTTATATTTGCAGCCC
Organism: Pachyrhynchus sulphureomaculatus; assembly: GCA_019049505.1. NCBI lineage: Eukaryota > Metazoa > Arthropoda > Insecta > Coleoptera > Curculionidae > Pachyrhynchus > Pachyrhynchus sulphureomaculatus. Next base: position 185,150,812 of record CM032449.1, read on the forward strand.
ACGCTAAAGGTAACCTGAAGAATTGAAATAAAAAATTCTTGGTTTTGAAGGGTTAGGTCTCTATAGGAAACAAATTATTATTATTATAATTAAGTTAAACTCAATGCTCAAATTAAAATTTAACGATCATTTACTCAGCAGCAGGAAATTTCTAAAGTCATGAAATCTAAGTGCAATATATTGTGAAGATAAATCAAATGTAAACCGGAATTCTTTTTTTAAAAAACCTTATTTTTCTACATAGTCTCCTCTGTTCCAGACACATTTTTCCCACTCAAAAGGAAGTTTTTTCATATTGTCATTGCAAAATGAAGCAGGTCAGGAACCAATTGCGCACGAACTATTTTACGCCTTCGACATTTTCGAAATGCGTATCTCCTAATGGTTCTTTTAAAGGGCCAAACAAATAAAAGTCGCAAGGCGACAAATCCCAGCAATAGGGCGGGTGTTTCAAGGGTATCCAGTGCATTTGCTCCAATGCGTCATGCAGCTGTGTGGGACCGCGCGTTGTGGTGAAGCAGTTCCACATTCCGAAGGGGCATGTCTCGTCCTTTTCGCCGATAAGCGAGTTTAACTCGATCGAGAAGTTGCAGCAGTAGGCAACGTGAAAGGTACGTTGCTCATGGAGAAAATCAAATGCCTTAATGGTCAAATCCGTGATGCTGGTTCGACATTGGCGAGAATAACTTACATTATCCATCGTTTCCCGGCCATAGGAAAATTTCTTGTGCCAGTTATAGAGTTGGGTTTTCGAAAACGTCTTTTTACTCATCTGTTTCGTCAGTTTTTGCAAATTTTCAAGAGGGTTTAGGTTTTTTAGCATTAAAAATTTGATAATAATGCGTTGCTCAATCGATACTGGTACCTCCTGCTCTGACATGGTACTACTGATGACAAAATCGATCGAAAGAGTCGATTGAGTGGTCTCTTCCACTCCTGACACCCCTATTCAACTAATAATGGGATGGCGCGCCGATCGGATTAACTCACGAGAACTGAAAGAAGAATTCCGGTTTATATTTGAATTACCCTCGTATATAAAGATTATGATAATTGTGTTTTCATATTACAGATACATATTATTTGTAAAACAGTTTATGTTTTATTATTGTTAAGGTTTGGTTTATGTTATTCCACTTGTACTTTTTTCTAAATTTAGGGCACAATGTTTGCTAGAATTAAGTTATATTATCTGTTAAAATTTGGTAACCAAACACGCAAAAATCAATCTGGGCATGCAAAAGTAGCAATTCTCTATTACGAATAAGCCTGAATAAATCAGTGAATGGATTTAATTTTTAGTGTTCCGTACGGAACACTTATAAGATCACTTCGGTGTCTGTCTGTCTGTCTGTCACACCTGATTTTCTCCGAAACTATTTGACATAGAAAGGCGGTTAGTTTTGGGGGGTGAAGTCGGAAGTGAAAAAAAAAAATTTTACTAGGTCATCGAGTGCAGTGTCAAATGAAAGCTTGTGAAAACACGAGTAAAATATATATATATATATATATATATATATATATATATATATATATATATAATATTATACTTGCGAAAAATCGCTGTCCCGGGCCTTATCTCGAAAAGTACTTATCAAAAAATTTCGAAAAAATTTTGGAATATTCTCCACGGGGTGTAGATTGAACGAAAATTATCACGAGTGCATTACCTTTAATAATTTATATGGTATATAAAAAAAAACAAAAATTTCAAGGTCATCAGATTTCAGTAAAGATTGGAAACAGCTTTTTAATGGCAATCTTTTACTGGCGAATAATGTAAAAAAACTGTTAAATAAAAACATTTTGTAATGAACAATGCCCGATACGTTCTTATTTGATCGACCGCAACCGTTTGTGTGTCTTTTATAGTTTTCGAGATTGCAATATAATCAATTAGAGTATACGGTATAAAATAAACTCCTGGACAAAATTAACGCAATAATCTGAAAATTAATTTATCTTTTTCTTATGTCAGTTTTAAAGTTTATAGAGTATTTGAAAAGTAGGCTATGCATATTTTGTTTCGTTGTTCATGACAGAAATCAAAACAATTCGTTTAGATTTACAGTTTTAAAGAATTTTTTAGAAGATAAACAATTTTCTGTAATAATGCGATAGATTTGCTTTAAAAGTAAGCTTATAAATTGTTCCCTTTTTCAAAGTAATTCGTTTTTGTGGTAGACTGTTTTATTTTTGACCCCGAAGAATTAGAAAAATAAATCGAACAAGGAATTTAACTGAACACGAGGTAATGCGAGTCTCAGTTTTATTGGATGAGGGATATTGTCAGAGTTATGTTGCCAATTTGTTAGGCTAACATCGTTCGCCAATAAGTCGTATGGTAAGACGCTTGAATGAAGTCGGAACTTATTCTAGAAGGCTAGGGCAAGGGCGAAAACGATGCACTAGCGACCTAGATGAACGTTTTATAAGACAATATGCTTTAAGAAACAGGACTGTCACTAGTTCTATAATAAGAAACGAACTCGAAGCTGTTCGCAATGTCACAATTTCTTCTAAAACAGTTAGAAGACTGTTAAATGAAGCTGGATTAAACAGTAGGGCACCAGCCACTGCGCCCTTGCTTACTAGAGAGAACAGGGTTGCCAGGTTACGTTTTGCTCGAAATCACGAAAACTAGTCTGTGGATGATTGGAAACAAGTTTTCTTCACAGATGAAACTAGGGTTAGTTTAAAACATCCAGATGGTCGTGAGCGAGTATGGCGAAGACCAGGAGAGAGGTTTGCTCCTTGCAATATCTCTGCAAGGATTCCATTCGGCGGTGGCTCTGTTATGTTCTGTGATGGCATCAGATTTGATGCTCGCACAGAGTTAGTTCCTGTCCATACGAAATCTATGAATGCTGACTACTAGCTTGAGAATATTGTAATAGAACATGTGATGCCTTTCGGTCATTTTGTGGGGCCCAATTTCCTGTTTACGCAAGACAATGCTCGACCTCACGTGGCTAGGGAGGTACTCGATTATCTTAATCGGGTTGATATACCGATTATGCAATGGCCACCAAAAAGCCCGGATCTGAATCCGATAGAACATGTATGGGATCACCTTAAGAAAAATGTGAAACGTCATATACCTGCACCTAGAAACCTGAGGGAACTTGAAAATGCGGTTATCACAGAATGGGAGCAAATTCCTCAAGATTTTATCCAAAATTTAATTAGAAGCATGCCTAGGCGCATAAACGCTGTCATCCGAAGTAGAGGAGGCAACACACGCTACTAGTGTCCTCGTTACACCATTAATTTTGCTACTAGTGTCCCATTTTTTTTTATTATTACATAATTTCAACGATTTTGTTATTAGGTCTTAAGAATAATTTTAATTCGAATCTTATAGAGAAATTTGGTAGCTAATTCACTTTTAAAGTATCCGAATAAGTTTTTTCTAATTCTTAGTGTAACCAATGTTAATAAAAAATAACCGGTCAAGTGCAAGTTGAACTTGCGCAATTAGTGTTCCGTACGTTGATTGCTTTTAAAATAGGAAATTTTGTTAGGGTGGTATAAAATGATCGATCAGTGACTTCACAAAACACACCCCAAATGAGTTTTCAATAAAGTTTGCTTCTAATCTTTACTGAAAACTGGTGACCTTGAAATTTTGGTTTTTTTCTATACCAGATAAATTATTAAAGGTAATGATAATTTTCGTTCAATCTATACCCCGTGGAGAATATTCCAGGATTTTTTCAAAATTTTTTGATCAGTACTTTTCGAGATAAGGTAGGGGACAGCGATTTTTCACGATTTTTTAAAAGTAATACGAAGAAACGTGTGCGCAAGTATTATATATATATTTTTTACTCGTGTTTTTACAAGCTTTCATTTGATACCACACTCGATGACCTAGTAAAAAAATTTTTTTTCACTTCCGATTTCACCCCTCAAAACGAATCCCTTAAGTCAAAATTTATGTTACGGTGATATAAAATGATCAGTGACTTCACAAAACACACCCCAAATAAGTTTTCAACAAAGTTTATTTCCAATCTTTACTGAAAATTGATGACCTTGAAATTTCTGTTTTTTTTATATACCAGATAAATTATTACAGATAATGCACTCGTGATAATTTTCGTTCAATCTACACCCCGTGGAGAATATTCCAGAATTTTTTCAAAATTTTTTGATGAGTGTTTTCCGAGATAAGGCGAGTGGACAGCGATTTTTCGCGATTTTTTAAAAATAATACAAAGAAAAGTGCGTGCAAGTATTACATCATATATATTTTTTTTACTCGTGTTTTCACAAGCTTTCATTTGACACCACATTCGATTACCTAGTAAAAAAAATTTTTTTTCACTTCCGATTTCACCCCCAAAAACTCACCCCTTAAGTCAAAATTTAACTTTCAAAACTACATGGCTCTGATGAGGCCATCAATTCCTATATTACTACCAAATTTCAACTTTCTATGACAAATAGTTTCGGAGAAAATCGGGTGTGACAGACGGACAGACAGACGGACAGACACCGAAGTGATCTTATAAGTGTTCCGTACGGAACACTAATTATTAAAATTAATTCATTATAGAGATTTGTATGATTTAATATATTGTTGCGTTAATATTGTCCAGGAGTGTATTTTAATAAAAATTTTTTATATATTTACCAATTTTTCGTGTAATTCGGATACTCATTATCTAAATCTTCAATAATTTTCTTCTCTTCTTTAGTTAGTAAACCAGCATCGACGAAATGATTCAAGGTTGGAAAACGTTTTTTTACTTTCGGTGACATCATGGTTAAAGTTATGGTGAAGGTGACGCATACGTAACGAACTATGGTACGCCTAACGATTCTTGCTCTCTCGTCCTACGAGTATGCATAATAGGATGAACAAAATAAAAATATCATGTTACTTGTGTTAGGTATATTAAACAGTTTTCTCGTCAATTTAAGGACATGGAAGGCAAGGAAGTAATTTTTTTTTTATTAAAAATTAAAATATTTCTATCTTGTTGGATCTGTCTCGACAAATTATGATGAAGTTTTGACTGTCCTGTTAGGAGACCTTCAAAGAGGATTAGCACCTCGATATCTTATTCTGTACAGTCTGTCCAGTAAGAACGTAACCGCTGGTATTCTTGAAAAATGTGTTTCGAGAACATTTTTTGTCATCGATGTATTCTTTGGTGTGCTAACAATGGCGCTATTATCTTAGTAAGTCATCCTGCATCAATAATCTCCTGGCATCTTCGAGGCATGCTGTTGACGAGATTTTCTGCATAATCTGTTGTAAATTTTTCGAATATCGCGAGACAACTAAGTCAAAGTTCTCAGAGTCTTTCCTCTGAGCTTTCTCTTTACAAGGGACCAAACGTCTTCAATAGGGTTGGCGTCCGGCGATTGTGAGGGCCTCTCTAGTATCTTATCGAGGACCCAAGCGAGCTGCTTCGCGACATGATTTTCGTCCAGCAAAGGTTTCTTCAACGTGCTTCGCAATTTCACATCATGAAGATGTTGTCGAATGGTCTCAAAGGACACATTCAAATTCGATTATTTTAATTTTGCCGCTCTTAACGCAGCGTCAATTTCGGGTCCTGTAAAAACAAAGGCACGATGCGTTTTTGAACTTTAGGAGTGACTTTGCCTACCGAACCACGTTTTGGCAAGACGTCCATATTTTTCATCTCGGTAAAATGATTTACCCACTTCTTTAAAAAACACTAACTTTTTAATATGTTTAGTGGCCGCGAATGTGTCATTTTAGGCCCCTTTGGATGGGAATAAAGAAAGACTGCCTCGAACCAACGCGCAAACGAAAGTTCGGAATAGACTGATACTTTTACTAAAATGCGCCGTAGACAAAGTTCCCTCTACCGATTTTTAGCTGAAAGGCATTAACTAAAAATAAATTATCGTGGACACGTTCTTACTTGATAGACTGTATATCTGAAAGCCTACCAAAGAAACTTTTATGCCTTCATATGTTGACTTCGAGAGTTTTACACAAGATTTCTTTATTTCTAGGTTTTACATTAATACTGTAGACTACTAAACTTTTTAAGAGATATTACAAGGGACGGTGAAAATGCATTACATAAAAGATTTAGAGATGTAAATATATGGGGAGTAAAAAAGCGACGTAGGGAAGAGGAGGGGGTCCAGGTAGATAAGGGTAGGAGAAGATTAAGGTAGTAAGACGAAGGTTTGAGAGTTTTACGTACTTGTCCTTTGATACTAGCACCTATCAGCAAAGCTAAATTATCAGGAAAGGGTATCGCAGTAAACTGACTCCACCATCTACTATACACTATGTTTACGAAAAAACCCAGGACGAAACTTAATGGAATGAGGTTGGCATTTCTGGCACAGTAGGTTACTATTTTAACAAAATATCTAAAATTGTAAATCGTATACGTGATTATCATATTATACTCGTATATATATATATATATATATATATATATATATATATATATATATATATATATATATATATATATAGGGTGTCTCAAAAACCAACGCAGTCTCTTCGAGGGCTGATAGGCCAGCTTATAACTCACCAGAATATATAAATATGACCTTAGTGAAAAATCGTTAGTTTATATTGACACTTTTATAAATTTCGTGAAAATCTACACCTTAGATCAGTTTTTTGAGTGCCATAACAACAAATTTTCGTATTATAAGATTCTAATTATTTTTATGAAATCTTGAATAATTCTGCTGTTGATCACAGTTCAAAATAAAACTAATTATGCTAAGCCTATGGAAAAAAAACATTTTTACAAGTATTATGAGTAAAAACATTTTAATTCGCTAACTTTGATCTCGAAATCTAACGATTTTTCACTAAGGTTGTGTGTACTCAGGAAATAAGTTAGTTTATGGCACACACTCGTATATATATATATATATATATATATATATATATATATATATATATTATATATATATATATATATATATATATATATATATATATATATTTATATATGTATATATATATATATATATATATATATATATATATATATATATATATATATATATATATTACTGCTTATATTTAAATTTTGTATGTTACCCAGCACGAAGAAACTACCTGAAATAATCCACAAAAAATCCATGCATAATACCAAATAGTCCAACAAGATTCCTCAAAATTATGGAAATTTTATCTTGGCAACAGCGCCTTTGTATTAAGAATCCTAAATTCCTAATTATTCCCTAAATTTTAGAATAAAATTTTTAACCGACGATGGCCTATATCTTTAGGAAAACCCAGATGGGTTTTCCTAAAGAACAAGCGGTTGACCGAGAATAAGGTTCAAAACTAAGAAAGGCAGTTTCAGATTTGATTTATTGATAAATAATAATATAATAATAAATAAAGGACCAGGATCTCCAATTGCTATTATAGAACGAAATCAATACGATAATACAATTTGGGTCTTAAGATATGTATATGTCAGTAACCTAATTAATTTAGCCTAAGTAAGAATTTAATTTAAATTAGTTAAAAACTTAAGATATCTGACACGTATGATATTTTATGAGCTTAAAATTAAACCTAGTCAAGTTTCATCTTAGGGATCGTTGAAGAAGGGGGTCCGAGGGTCGTGGGTGGGCATATTATCATTGGGTGTGGGCTGTAAGCTCTTTTTACGATAGGGTTGGGGTGGAGCCTCGCCTTGTCCAGGAATCTGAGCTGTGCATTGCTCATGAATTTTCGGACAGCTAGCATCTGGAGGTTGCGGTGGATCTGGGCTGACGAACCATGGGGCGCTTGCAATGATGTGGACGGAAAAAAATCAGTAAAGGTGATACAGGTAATATAGGTTTGAGGTGAATAAACCTTGTTCTTATTAGCGTTATAAAAGAAATTATCGATCATGACGCCATCAATCATGAAGTCAAAACGTTTTTATAAGTACATAATGAGTGTAGGATGTGCATTGAGGCAAAAGTTCATGTTGTTAGGGTTATTACAGGGTGATTGATGATATTACACGTGATATTTGATGAACACCTTTATGAGCAGACTTCACCTTATTCTTTGAATTGGTTGTTAAGTTAAAACATTATCAGGGCAATCAAATTAAAGAAATCAATTTTAGCAGTACCCCGATAGAAATATCTTATTATTAGTTAATAAACTGATAGATATTTAATAATAATTTAATTTTTATTTGATAAGCATTTGTAGATTAGTAATTTTTTACTGATGCCATTTTTAACTATAAATTTTTCCCTAAATTTATCGAAAAATTAGTCATTTTGCCGGATTTCTAACATATGAGAGGTTTGTTGCCAGGTTGAAAATTTTAAATAATTTTTCTCAACGTACTTCGGTATTATAACTACTTATGTAAATACGATTCCTTATGGAAACAACCTATTTTTGCATTGCTTGAGGTGGTTACTTTTAGCTGGGACTTTGTATGAGTAGATTTTATGTTTTTTAAACATTTTTTTAGTACATTTTCTGTCTCTCTTTGAAGGTTTTTTACTTACTCTTTGGAATGCTGGTCCATCGCATAAAGGTAGCTTAAGTTAAGAGCATAATAAATTCCTAAAAATAAAATAAGATCGGCCCATACTATTTTGTAGATACTTCCTCTCCATCTAAAAAAAGGTAAAATTGATAAATCTCTATAATAAGTTGTTCTTCAAGTTGAGACATGCCTCCTACTCGATAGGTCATTGAACGCAAATTGTTGGTACGATCAGGAGGAAAAGTGTCGGACAAGGGAGAAAAAATTATTATTAACATGTTTTCCCGAAATACTCAATTAACTTTGCGCCAAAAGGCGCAAAAACTAAAGCAGGAAGGTTTGGATATACGAGGGTTGTATGATAAGTACCTGGCCTCGGCCAGGGACGGCGCTGCTACTATTTAGAAAATTATATTTTTCGTAAACATAACCTTTCAAAATAATCTTGTCAAATTTTCAAGTCGCTATGTGATTTAGTTTGTGAGTGGCAGCCGTTTAAATAGAACAACTTTTGTGATTTACCAGCAATGAAAAAAATTAAATATCGATCAGTGATAAAATATTTGTTTTTACAAAATAAAACGAATGATGAGGTAAAAGCGAACTCCGAACCTCCGTTATCGACCATAAAATATTGGTTAGTTGACTTCAAACGCGGCCGTACGAGCATTTTTGATGATGAACGTCCAGATCGCCCAAATAAGGTTACGACATCAGAAATGACTGAAAAAATCCACAATATAGTGACAAATGATCGGAGTGTGAAAGTGTCCGAGATTGGTGAGACTGTGGGCATATCATATGAACGCGTGCAGGACATTTTAAGAACTCATTTCGACACGAGAAAGCTTTCTGCAAGATGGGTGCCGCGACTGCTCACAATTGACAATAAACACGCACGTGTGTCAACTTCAAAAGAATGTTTGGCGATGTTAAAGTGCAATTGGAATGATTTTTGGCGTCGATTCATAACTGTAGAAGAAATATGGATTCATGACATCACCAGAGACCAAAGAACAGTCCAAACACTGGGTTTTCCGTGGCGAACCGGCGCCAAAGAAGGCCAAGGCGACTTTATCGGCCAACCAAGTCACAGCCGCAGTGTTTTGGGATGCATGTGGCATAATTCACGTGGATTACCTTGAAAAGGGCAAAAAGATTAATGAAGAGTATTATGTCAATTTATTGGATCGTTTGAATCATTCTGTGAAAGAAAAACGTCCGCATTAGGCGAAGAAAATATTTTCTTTCATCAAGACAACGCACGTGTGTACACTTGTGTCAGCGCCATGGTAAAATTCCATGAGTTAGGATGCGAATTGCTTCCGCATCCAGCATATTCGCCATATTTAGCCTCCAGTGATTATTTCCTATTTCTGGATATGAAAAATAGCCCAACGGAAAAAAAAAATTGGCTCAAACGATGCGGTGATTGCTGAAACAAACGTCTCTTTTGAAGGGTTGAAGAAATCGTATTTTTATAAAAGGAGACTATGTTGAAAAATAAAATAAATTTTACACATAAAAATGCTTCTTCTTCTCAAAGTTACTTGTCATACAACCCCCGGGATAACGATTTAAAGTGGCGGAGTATAATCAAGAAACTATTGCCGAGCGAGAGAAACGACATACATGGATAGAGAAAAATATAGATCGAGACTGGAGTAATGTAATTTTTTCCGATGAAGCTTTATATTGGGATTATGTTATCACCCTACAAGCCTGGTCAATTTTCATTTACTGATTGGTTCAGCGCACCATGAAACACACTGTAAATATCCATGTGCGGGGGTATGTTTGGGAAAAATGTTTGGGAGACTCTTTATCTTTAGCTACAATATGAACGTTGAAAATTCTATAAAGTTCTTAAATCATTCAGGAAAGAGCAACCTATAACCGAATTATATATGAAAAATAAAAACTAGGAAATCCTAACAATAGAGAAAGCAATAATGGAAAGATGGAAAGAATACTTTGAAGAACTATTCGGAGGTAATGAAGAAAAAGACAATTATGAAGAATTGGAACAACAAAATATGGAAGAAACAGAAAATAGGGAACAAATAGAATGGAAAGAGGAAATTATAAGAAAATTTAAAAATAGGAAAGTCTCAGGCAGCGATAAGATAACGTCTGAAATGATTAAATACATGGGGAAGAAAGGAAAAACAATATCGTTAGAAATAATTAATAACGCATGAGAAGAAGAAAAATTTCCCGCCGAATGGGGAATATTGTTTGTTACACCAATCTATAAAAAGGGAGATAAGAAGGATTGCAATAATTACAGAGAAATTACTATACTGAACACAACAGTCAAAATTTATGAGGGCATCATTAATAATAGGATAAAGAAAGTAATAGAACCACAACTATCGGAATCGCAAAGTGGATTTAGACCAGCAAGAAGTACACAAGACCACATATTTACACTGAAACAGATTATCGTCTACACCTTGTTTTCATAGACTTAGAAAAAGCATTGGACAGTGTGCGGAGAAATAAAGTGTGGAAAAGCCTAGAAAACAAGGGAATAAACAAAAAGACAATAAGAATCATAAACGGAATATACAGCAACAATGTGCAGTATGTAATAAAAAACAACATGAAGTCGGAGGGATTTACAACACAGGAAGGTTTGAGGCAGGGAGGAAGTGAACATTGTTTATTGTATACATGGATAAAATAATCAAGAAATGCAAAATAAAAGTGAAAAGAATGACAACTGGATACTGGAAGCTAAAATAATAGAAATATCTCAAGCGGTTTTTGTTGATGATATTGTGCTAGTGACGGAAAATGGGAGACAATTACAAGGAAATCTCGACATTTGGAATAAAGCGTTTAAAGAAGAAGGTATGAAAATTATATAGATAATACAAAAGTAATGGCAATGAAAAACCAATAAACGAACATTTACCTAGAAGCGAATAAAATATAACACGTGGAACAGTATAAGTATTTGAGAGTGATAATGGATGAAACTGGAAAACAAGATAAAGAAACTAATGAAAGAATCCAAAAAAATGATCAAACTTTACTATGCAATAAGTAATAAATTCATTCATTCAAAATAAAAGTGTTTAAAGCAATTTATAGGACAATCCTAACATATGGATGTGAATCATGGACCCTAACAGACAGGCAGAAAAACAAGATACAAGCCGTCGAAATTAAATACCTGAGAGCAGTACAAGGAGTTACACGGAAGGACAGAATAAGGAATACAGAAATAAGGAGAAGGCTGAGAGTACAAGCAATTATGGAATATATACAACAAAGACAGCTGGGATGGTGGGGACATATACAGAGAATGAAGGATGATAGACAAGTAAAACAAGTGTATAAAGCCCGAATACAGGGAAAATAGAAGCGAGGAAGACCTAGACAAACCTGGAATAGGAGCATTGGAGGTATACTTAAGGAGACGGGAAAATCCTAGAAAGAAGCAGTGAAAATGGCAAAGAATAGAGACAGATGGAAAAAGTTTATATGTGGAGATTGAGAGGGAATAAAGGAGAATGTATAACTGCTCTACACCATATGGTATGGTATATAGATATATGGCTCGAAGAATGGTTCGCAGCAAAAGGGGAAGATTTTTACTGGCGTGGTATTCACAAATTGCCCGAAAAATGGGAAAAATGTATAACAAGTGATGGAGCATACTTTGAATAAAGCACTTTTTATCATTCTTCCGAATTTAACATGTTTTTTCAGAAAAAAAAATCCGCATTTCATACTTGTACACCTGTGTGTGTGTGTATATATATATATATATATATATATATATATATATATATATATATATATATATATATATATATATATATATATATACGAGTATATATATATATATATATATATATATATATATATATATATATATATATATATATATATATATATAGATGAACGTTGAAAAAATACTTCAGATTTACATGAAGGCATTAGTGCCGACTGCCAAAAGGTGTGTCGATGAAAATGAGGATGAGATTCTTCAAGAGGATAAAGACACCAAACATCAGAGTAAAACGTGTAGCCAGTGGAAAGAAGAATCTGGTTTCGTCACACTGACCATCACCGTCGCCCGATGCAAACTCAATTGAACGTGTGGTTATATATCAAGCGGAAGTTTCGTAGTAAGAAGGTGTACACAGTGAAGCAACTGTCACGTCAAACTTGGGCAATTTGAAAATTTATGCCACAAGAAATACGTGGAATATCTCATCGAAAGTATGCCCCAAAGATATTAGGCGATTATCGAAGCTGATGGAGACTGGACGAACTGCTGAATCATTATCATTTTAATGGCAATCCTTTACTGTCGAATGATGTGAAAAACTTTTAAAGAACTATGCGCGACACGTTCGTACTTGATGGATTGTAACTAAAAAGAAGAAAATTAAATATTAACACAGCATTTAAAACATCCAAAACACTTGGCAAATTTATAAAAAATAACAAAATTAAAACAGATAGAGACAATAGATCCGGAGTATACAAATTAAATTGTGGAAATTGTTCAAAAACAGGAAGAAGTTTTTCAGAAAGAATAAAAGAACATGCTTCAAACTTTGAGATATTACATACTTGTACAAAGAGCCTAAAACTTAATTACCTAGAATCTTTAGAAATAAACAAATTGAAAAATTCAGATTCCTTAATAAATAAACAACTAGACTTAAATAATTCTCCACTACTAAATCTGTTTTAATTAAATTATTTTATTACCTGTCATAAAGGGTAAACCAACCATTTATTATAGCAATTTTATCCTCATTTTGTAACAAACCATCTGAAGAAGCTGTCATGGTGTTAAAAATAAAAAATTTGGTGGAAATTTAAGTAGTGTTTTACTTCTTGCAAAACTTCTAGTTATGGATATCCACCAAGTACCGGCTGAATCAATTTAAGTGTAAAAAAAACATCCTCGTAAAACTAAATAACCTTTCAAGTGCAAGTTGAACTTGCACAATTAGTGTTCCGTACGTTGATTGCTTTTAAAATAAAAAATGTTGTTACGGTGGAATAAAATGATCAGTGACTCTACAAAACACTCCCCAAATGAGTTTTCAACAAAGTCTGTTTCCAATCTTTACTGAAAATTGATGACCTTGAATTTTTTTTTTATTTTTTTTTATATACCAGATAAATTATTAAAGTTAATGCACTCCTGATAATTTTCGTTCAATCTACACCCCCTGGAGAATATTCCAGAATTTTTCTAAAATTTTTTGATTAGTACTTTTCTAGATAAGGTGGGGGAACAGCGATTTTGCGCGATTTTTTAAAAATAATACAAAGAAAAGTGTGCACAACTATTAGAATATATATATATATATATATATATATATATATATATATATATATATATATATATATATATATATATATATATTTCTATCGTGTATGTATATATTTTTTTTACTCGTGTTTTCACAAGCTTTCATTTGATACCACACTCGATGACCTACTAAAAAAAATTTTTTTTTACTTCCGATTTCACCCCCCAAAACTAACCCCTCAAATCAAAATTTGACTTTCAAAACTACACGGCTTTGATGAAGCCCTCAATTCCTATATTATTACCAAATTTCAACTTTCTATGACAAATAGTTTCGGAGAAAATCGGGTGTGACGGACAGACAGACAGACACCGAAGTGATCTTATAAGAACACTAAAAATAGAGTAACTTACCTTGCTAAAAGTTTTATAAAACTTCCAATTCCTGTACTAGTAGTAACTTCACTAGTATATGTTACAGTCATTATGAAAACACACTAGTAAACACAGGCACAAGCAAAAGTTCAAAATGAATATGAAATATTCTTGTAAAAATGTCATAAATAAAAAAGTATCTATTTTTTATTATTCGTAATAGTTACGTAAGTAGTTTTAAGTATATTCACACGTTAGTAATTAGTAATTATATATCTGTGTTAAACATGTGTACCATTCACGTGCGATTATTACCGTCGAGTCGTTTAAGCACTCGTATCAGAGAGCACCAACCTCGGTATTTTTAGAACTTACTGATATAGTTTACACTTTTTTCGAAAAATTCTTACGTTTGTTAAATCCTCCTAAAATTGCATATAATAAATCATCGTTTTAAGCACACATATAAATTATTCAATATCTCTTATCATCAATATTTTTTATAAAACATTGACGCCTTTATTGCACTCTGCGTAATTCACGTACATAGTTCGCCGGTATTACCGTCTAATTACATTTTTAAAACACTTTTTGCTTTTAAATTATATTTGAAACTTAATAGTAGAATGTGAGAATTGTTTATGTAAATCGTCTGGTGATTTGTATCTAATTTTCATAAAGAACAGATTTGTTTAGTGCAGCGGATTTTTCGTAAATGTTTTGATTCCTCTGTTGTCAACAACTCTTGGACCTTTGCGTATCGAGATTTTGGAATTTTCGCGGACACTTTCAAACCTGGACTCATCTTAATAATCGGTGTTTCATTTATGCTGTGTAAATAATATTGAAAGCGAAATTGTCGCTGCACAATTAGCAACTGTAATTAATGGGGAGAGGGGGGTTTACTCTACTTACTGAAGGAAAGTATTGTTTCGTGAAAAAATCACATTCCCGAGATTTTTGCATTTCTTCACATTTTAGGGTTCCTAGATCATGAAAAACATAGTCACTCATTTCCATCGGTCTGTTGGCACGATAACTTTCAAACGAAATAAGATATTAATTTATATATATATATATATATATATATATATATATATATATATATATATATATATATATATATATATATAAAGATAGGGAAACGCCTGCCTCGTAGGTGGCACTTCATCGGAGGGCTGACTCGCTTCAGCCATTCGCCGACAGAGTGATTAGCAGACTGCCAACACTTCACCACAGGTGGTGCGAACCTTCGAGCGATCCCCCTAAGGCATGTGTAGTTTAAAGTCTATTCACTGTTTTCTTATTTGTCGAATCCATCCCGAGATGCGTTTCGCCGTATAGTGATACGGCGTATCACTAGGCCGACTGATGAGCCGTGATACGGCGAAACGCGTCTCGGGATGGATTCGATAAATAAGAGAACAGTGGGTAGACTGCTGAGATACGGACTTTTGTCCGTTTTCAGTTGTTCTTACTTTAAACCACATATGCCTTAAGGGGATCGCTCGAAGGTTCGCGCCACCTGTGGTGAAGTGTTGGCAGTCTACTAACCACTCTGTCGGCGAATGGCTGAAGCGAGTCAGCCCTCCGATGAAGTACCACCTACGAGGCAGGCGTTATATCTTACCATTATTGGCCGTTAGTACTGGCTTAAGTATCGAAAATTCTGTTCTTTTGTTTGTCGATCCTAGCCCGACTGATGAGCCGTGATATGGCGAAACGCGTCTCGGGATGGATTCGACAAATAAGAGAACAGTGAGTAGACTGCTGAGATACGGACTTTCGTCCGTTTTCAGTTGTCTTACTTTAAATCATACATATATATATATATATATATATATATATATATATATATATATATATATATATATATATATATATATGGGACGCTTCGCGCCAACCGGGGCCACCCCAATACCCAAAAATAGAATTAAGGAAAAAAAATTTAAGAGAATCTATTTCTTCATCGAAACGTAAGCTTTCAAATGCAACTCGGCCATGTTGAAAAAAACAAGATGGCTGCTAAAAACCAAAAATCATGATTTCTAAGCTGAGTTAACTGAACTTCAAAACTGAGACAAAATGCAATATTGATGTAATAATTAGAGTAACCAAAATAATTTTATGTAATACCAATATGGCGGATCCAATATGGCGCCTAAAACCGAAAATTACTCCGGTCAGAAAAAGTGCTATCTCACTGCGAAATCTCCATAATTGCTCAATTTTCGTCTAATTTTCGGTTTTAGGCGCCGCGCCATATTGGATCCACCATGTTGGTATTACATAAAATTATGTTGGTTACTATAACTATTACATCAATATTGCATTTTGTCTCAGTTTTGAAGTTCAGTTAACTCTGCTTAGAAATCATGATTTTTCTGTTTCTAATCGTCATCTAGTTTTTTTCAAAAGGACCAAGTTGCATTTGAAAGCTTACGTTCCAACGAAAAAATTGATACCCTTGAATTTTTTTTTCGTCAATTCTATTTTTGGGTATTGGGGTGGCTCCGTTGACGCGAAACGTCTCATATATATATGTATATATATATATATATATATATATATATATATATATATATATATATATATATATATATATATATACGAGTATATATATGTATCGAAAACGTCACCCAAAACAACAAGAAAAATATAAATTGAATCAAAGAGTAAAACGGTAATGAGGCAAAGGAGGAAAATGGTGGATAAGAATACAGACGAATACAAGATTATAAATAAGGAGATATCTAGGGAAATGAGAAAGAACAAAAGCCAAAAAAATGCAGAGGAAATTAAAAACGTTGTAGAACAAAATGAGAGCTTAAAAGTTTTAAGGAAAAAGAACATAATAGGAAAGAAGGATATATGCAAGATTAAGGACATACATGGTAATATAATAACAGAAAAAAGACAACAATTATATGCTTTACACCATAGAAAAATAGAAATTAACATACCAAAAGAATCAGGGATCGGAAGAAATCCCAGAGATCACAGAAGAAGAAATCACATCAGCCATGAAGGGCATGAAAAATAATAAAGCCCCGGATGAAGACAATATTGTAATAGATGCAATTAAACAAGGAGGACAGCACATTATCACAGCTCTGAAAACTGTATTTAATAAATGCCCCCTGGAAAGAATAACTCCATCGCAATGAAATAATTTAACTATTGTCATCATACATAAAAAAGGAGATACTTCAGACCT
The DNA here is from genome assembly GCA_019049505.1 of Pachyrhynchus sulphureomaculatus. Lineage (NCBI taxonomy): Eukaryota > Metazoa > Arthropoda > Insecta > Coleoptera > Curculionidae > Pachyrhynchus > Pachyrhynchus sulphureomaculatus. Next base: position 185,168,162 of record CM032449.1, read on the forward strand.
TAAACACTATCGACCCATTAACCTCCTGGGTCATATATATAAATTACTTACTAAAATACTTACCAAACGTCTAACAAATAAATTTGAGTTTTTTCTTTCAAGATAGCAGGCAGGTTTCCGCACAGGATATGGAACAAACGACCCTCTGCTTACAGCTAAAGTCCTTATCGAAAAATGTATAGAATATAATAAGCCTCTGATGATCATATTCGTGGATTTCGAAAAGGCTTTTGATTCTGTAAACAAGCAGAGACTTTTGGAAACGCTTCGTAAATGTTGTATTGATCATCGATACTCCAATATAATTAAATATATATTGAAAATGCCATTGCTAATGTCAATTCACGAACTAAGCAATCCACCAGCAAATTTCAAATCGAAAGAGGAGTGCGCCAGGGTGATATGCTCTCTTCCAAGCTTTTCATAAAACGTCTAGAAAGTATGCTACAATCAATAAATTGGGGAAAAATGGGGCTTAACATTGACGGTGAAAAGTTAAATCACGTTTGCTTTGCCGACCACATTGTCTTAATAATAGACAGTATGCAAGGAGCACAAACTATGCTGTACATGCCTCAAGAAGCACAAACTCTGCTGTATATGCCTCAAGAAGCTCAAGAAAGAGTTGGTTTAAAAATTAATTTATGCAAGATTCAGTTTATGATAAATCTTGTATTAAACGATACTATAAAACTGAATAACATAGAGATCGAACAAGTACACCGATATAAATACTGACACATGAAGTCAGTATAGGACGAGACAACCAAAGACATGAAATTCAACGGAGAATAGATCTGGGCTATATATTTAAATCTAATCTTTCGATGTGTTTAAAAAGTAAAGTTTTTGATAGATGCGTACTACCCGCTTTTACGTACGGTTACGATACTCTCACATTGATGAAGAAAACTATCAACAAAATATGTGTCATGCAAAGGAAAATGGAGAGATCAATGTTAGGCGTTACTCTTAGAGATCATATCCCAATCAAGTCAAATTCATCCTACATCTCAAATGGAATTTGGCTGCACATGTTGCTAGGTTTAAGGATAGATGATGGACAAAAAAATTATAGAGTAGCTACCAAGATCTGAGCCCTATTTGAGCAGACCACCAAATCGGTGGATTGATGATTTGAAGAGAGTGGCTGGAAATTGGATACAAGTGGCCCAGAACAGAAAAAGGAGGCAAAACTTGAGAGAGGCTTTCGTCTAGCAATAGTGGACAGTATATGCTGATGATGGTGATGATATATATATATATATATATATATATATATATATATATATATATATATATATATATATATATATATATATATATATATATATATATATATATATATATATATATATATATATATATATACATATATACATATATATATATATATATATATATATATATATATATATATATATATATATATATATATATATATATATATATATATATATATATATATATATATTGTGGACCACCACCTAAAAATGGAACATCGGTTTGATTTTCCAAATGTAGAAATATTGAAGAATTATATTAGAATCGTTTGTGCCTTGAAATGTTCCATATAAATAGGCAAAAAATCGGAGACAAATAAATTGAGCGTCATCTATTGTAACGTGTTAAAATTTGATTAAAAGAAATTTTACCACTACTGACGAGTTGTGAACCATTGCACATGTTTTGATGCATACTATTGATATTTAGTTTGTACCAGCACAACCTTTCAGTTAGTTGATAAATATGAACCGTGTAGTGTCCCTGTTGTATTGTCTTATTTACTTTCATGTATCTAGTTAGTTAAATGTTGTTAATGATTTTTGTTACTTTACATATACAGCATACTCTTAGTTGGTAAGTTCTTCTCAAGTATCGATTGTAGTTTGCCATTTGTCTGACCCATTGTTTCGTTTTTATTTTAGTTTTTTCCTGATGAAGCCATAATATAATGACGAAATATTGGATTAACAATAATTGAGTGTTATTTGTCTACAGACCGCAAACCTATATATATATATATATATATATATATATATATATATATATATATATATATATATATATATATATATATATATATAGGTCAATGCTGGGTATTATCCTGACAAACAGGATGAAAAATAAGGAGATCCGCAGAAGAACATGCGTGGAAGACATAATAAAGCGCATACTCGGACTAAAGTGGAGATGGGTGGGGCATGTTGCCAGAATGAAGGACAACAGATGGACAAGGAGGATCCTGGAGTGGAGACCAAGAACGGATAGAGGATAGACGAAGCAAGGGGAGACCACCCACAAGATCGACCGATAATATCAACAGGGTTTCAGGAAATTGGATGGCAACTGCACAGGACAGAGGAAAGTGGCAAGATCTTGAGGAGGCCTATGTTCGCCTATGTCCGACAATGGACAGATCGGGGCTGATTGATGATGATGATGATGATATATACCAGGTGTACAAGTATGAAATCCGGATTTCAGATAACAGATGGTGCACCAATGCAGTTTGTGCTATAAAGATTTAACACTGCGCCATTTTGTTGTGTCATCAAAAAGTGTCAGACGCGCATGAGTGATAAATTGGAAAAGTGTGTTCGTAGTGTTGTGTTTAATATGTCGAAATTTATACCGAACAAAGAGCATTCGCGGACAGCATTAGTTTTTTGTTTTCATTTGAAGAAAATTGCTGTTGAATCATACCGATTACTTTGAGAAGCTTATGGTGAACATGCTCCATCGCAAGATACGTGTGAACAATGGTTTCGGCGTTTCAAAAGTGGTGACTTCGATGTTGCAGACAAGGAATGTGGAAAACCGCTAAAAAAAATATGAAGATGTGGAATTGCAAGCATTGTTGGACGAAGATGATTCGCAAACACAAAAACAACTCACTGAGCAATTGAGCGTTCGTCAACAAGCTGTTTCCAATCGGCTACGAGAGATGGGAAAGATTCAGACGCCGGTAGATGGGTACCACATGAGTTGAACGACAGACAAATGGAAAAGCGCAAAAACACGTGTGACATTTTGCTCGCTCGGTACAAAAGGAAGTCGTTTTTGCATCGTATAGTTACAGGAGATGAAAAATGGATTTATTTTGAGAATTCCAAGCGCAAAAAATCATGGGTAGACCCAGGCGCACCATCCACATCGACCACAAGACCGAATCGCTTTGGCAGAAAGACGATGCTCTGTGTTTGGTGGGACCAGAGGGGTGTGGTCTATTATGAGGTGTTAAGACCTGGGGAAACGGTTAATACTAAACGTTATCAACAACAATTGACCGATTTGAACAGTTCGCTGCTTGAAAGAAGGCCAGAATACCGAAAGAGGCAACACAAAGTCATTTTTCTTCATGACAATGCTCCATCACATACTGTAAAACCAGTTCGCGACACGTTGGAAGCACTCAGCTGGGAAGTTCTACCCCATATGGCTTACTCACCAGACTTGGCTCCTTCCGATTACCACTTGTTTGCATCGATGGGTCACGCACTTGCTGAGCAGCGCTTTGGTTCGTACGAAGATGTGAAAAAATGGCTCAATGAATGGCTCTCAGCAAAAGGGGAAGATTTTTTACTGGCGTGGTATTCACAAATTCCCCGAAATATATATATATATATATATATATATATATATATATATATATATATATATATATATATATATATATATATATATATATACGCCCATAGTTGCAGAATTATCATTTTTGTTAAATTCTCTCAACCAAACGGCGTGCGGTATAGCAATTAAGTATCCATGGACCAGGATTTTGCTTTTTATCTCCACATTGTCTCTTTCACCCATTGTGTTAGCGCAATAAAGCGACCAAACTTAGTTTACCGCGTTTTATTTCTGGTTACAAATACTTGAATCAGTTCAGCTAAACACGATTTCTTTCGATATATGACTATAGATAGAAAAATGACAAATAAATGCTTGGTACAAATGACTCATTTCTGTTAAAGTCAATTCTGGATTCCCCTTAGAAAGGCATCACATCGTAATGAAATTACATCTAAAATATAACATATGTTTATCTAATAATTTCATCTAATATTTTTCGGGCTTCTTCTTTATTATCTTTGAGTAATTCCAGGCATTTTAATAAATCGTCTTTTCTTTTGTCTAATCTTTCTTGTTTGAGTATATTAAAATCTTCCGGATTTGCAGCGTGAGGCTCTGAGGGATTGGAGTATTCACTTGTGTCTTCGCCTTCATATAAGTTAAACTAAAAAATAATAACTATATTAAAAGAAAAGAATTACCAACACTGTTAAAAACAAACAATTAGGTTTTTGTAATTGATATTTGAACATATCATAGTTTAGGGCAAGAACTAAGGACACTCTAAGGCTTGTTGATAATTGGCTGCTGTCAGATCGAAAAATGAAGGTTTCAGTGCTTGCCAAATAAGCTGGAGTATTTAAAGCTACCGCTTTTAACATTTAACAGAGTTGAAAAAAGTTGGGGCACAAAATAGGGAAACAAAATAATAGGTAAACGATACCTTCTCACTTCACTTTATTATTTGAATAATGTAGTCACATCCTAATATATTATAAAATTTACCTCGTCCCATTCTTCATCACCTTGCTCATCAGTATGTAGAGCTACTCGTTTCAAATTGTATCCAGGGTCAGAATTTCTCCTAGCAAATATTTTTCTTAGAGATCCTCCTAGAAAATGGTGATATTCGATTTATTTTCTAATCTATATAAAAATTTTCTAAAATTCCTACCTGATGCCGCCAGTGAGGACCCCTAAAACATAATTTTATTATACTTAAATCATATACCGTACTATATATGTATCTATATAAAGGGTCTTTCAAATAGATCTGTTTTTTTTTTTTTTTTAATTGTTAAATAAGACACAGACGGCGTTGAGAAATAGCCTGGATCTTGTGACATTTGAAAAGTGTAATGTATGACATTTATAATAATCGGTTAAGTGCAAGTTGAACTTGTTGAACTTGCCCAATTAGTGTTTCGTACGTTGATTGCTTCTGAAATAAATTTTTTTGTTACGGAGGTATAAAATGATCAGTGACTTTACAAAACATACTACAAATGAGTTTTTAACAAAGCTTGTTTCCGATCTTTACTGAAACCTGAAACTTGAAATTTTTGTCTTTTTTATATACCAGATAAATTATTAAAGGTAATGCACTCGTGATACTTTTCGTTCAATCTACACCCCGTGAAGAATATTCCAGAATTTTTTCAAAATTTTTGAATCACTACTTTTGGAGATAGAGAGAGGACAGAGACTTTTTTCAAAATAATACAAAGAAAAGTGTGCGCATGTAAGACACTATATATTTATGAACTCGTGTTTTTACAAGCTTTCATTTGACATCCCACTCGATGACTTAGTAAAAAAATTTTTTTTTCACTTCCGATTTCACCCTCCAAAATTAATCCCTTATGTCAAAATTTAACTTTCAAAATTACACAGCTCTGATGAGGCCATCAATTTCTATATTAATACCTAATTTCAACTTTCTACGTCAAATAGTTTCGGAGAAAATCGGGTGTGACATACGGACGGACAGACAGACAAAAGGACAGACAGACATACACCGAAGTGATCTTATAAGTGCTCCGTACGGAACACTTAAAATGGAGTCGTATAATACACAACAACGCGTTCAAATTGTTGAATTATTTTATGGGCTTTCAGTCAAAAATGTTTTTAGAAAATTACGTAATTTTTTTCGGTTTGCATAATCGTCCATCTGAAAGAACTATCAATTGAATTGTTCAAAAATTTCAAGGAACTGAATAGGTGGAAGATAAAAGAAGCGAAAGATATAATCGTAGTGGTCGTCCACAAGAACATTTTCATTTGGTTCGTGAAAGTGTTGCTGAAGACCCAGAAATATCCATGTTCACAACAAATTGGTCTCAGTGAATCCATAACATGGCATATTTTACGAAAGGATTTAGCTCTGAAGGAATCATTGCGTTGGATCAAAGAACAAACAGATGATTTTTCTCAAAAAAACATCTTTTTCGATGAAGCACAATTTCAAATTGGTGCTCTGTTAAACAAAATTGCCGTATTTGGGGTGAGGAAAAACCACGATTAATTTATCAGAAAACTTCACATCCTAAACGAGTCACTGTTTGGTGTCCATTATGGTCAGGTGGTGTCATTGGTCCATAAATCTTCGAAAATGATGCTGGCGAACCTGTAACTGTGAATGGTCTTCGATGTCGTGAGATGATAACTGAATTTTTGTGGCCTGAATTGAATAATAATACTCCGGAGGACATTTGGCGCAACATGTCATACTGCTTGTGAAACTATTGATTTGTTGCAGTGAAAATTTCCTGGTCGTGTAATCTCCGCAAACGGTGATGTTAATTGGCCACCAAGATCATGTGATCTAACTCCGTTAAACTATTTTCTCTGGGGTTACGTGAAAAGCCAGATCTATAAGAATAATCCACAATCGATTCCTGAGTTAAAGGACGAAAGTACTCGAGTTATTGATGAGTTAGAACTGCAATTATGCCAAAAAGTTATCGGAAATTTTGACAAAAGAGTGGGCATCTGTGAAGCAGCAAGAGGTGGACATTTGGCGCATATTGTTTTTCGTGTTTAAATGTCATACATTATATACTTCAATTACGAATAAAAAGTTTTTTGAGCGCCATCTGTGTTTTATTCAAGAATTTAAAAAAAAAACTTCTCAAGTGCTTATAATGAAACTCACATGTGATCTTCTGATATCTTCTTTAAATACCAAATCTTGATCCCCCTGTTTAACGCTGATATTACATGTTGATTCTACCGGGTGTTCAAACATATATTTTTTGGTAGCTATAGTAAAAGGCAACTGGTTTGGTGCCGTTTGGTTCCAGTGGGGATCTTTTGTTAATCTGGGGTGTTCGTTGTGTATTTTATCAACTAAAAGATATCCAACCTAAAAGAAAGAAAATATATTATTATAAATAACCGATTTCTTTTTAGTATACATTAAAATAGTAAAAGAAAGAAGAATAGTACTGAATGGAAATATTGGATACTACTGTGGTAACTATTGTTGACAAAATGGCGAAGACATATTTATTTACGAAGACTATGAAACGCGTTGGCACATCTCGTTTTTTAGTGTTCCGTACGCAACACTTATAAGATCACTTCGGTGTCTGTCCGTCTGTCTATCCATCTGTCTGTCTGTCATACCCGGTTTTCTCCGAAATTATTTGATATAGAAAGTTGAAATTTGGTACTAATATAGGAATTCTTTGATTGTGTTAGCCGATACTTGTTGGAAATTCATAATAAAATTATATAAAAACAACACTATGTTTTAATTTCCAATGTATTGGAAATTAAAACATAGTGTTGTTTTTATATAATTTTAATATAGGAATTGATGGCCTCATCAGAGCCGTGTAGTTTTGAAAGTTAAATTTTGTTCGGGGTGAAGTCGGAAGTGAAAAACAATTTTTTTTACCAGGTCATCGAGTGGGGTGTCAAAAGAAAGCTTGTAAAAACATGAGTTCAAAAATATATATAATCTAATTCTTGCGCACACTTTTCTTTGTATTATTTTTTAAAAATCGCGAATAATCGCTGTCTCCTCTCTCGAAAAGTACCGATTAAAAAATTATGAAAAAGTTCTGGAATACTCTCTACAGGATGTAGATTGAACAAAAATTATCACGAGTGCATTACCTTTAATAATTTATCTCGGGTATAAAAAAAAACAAAAATCAGTTTTTCACAAAAATCGGAAACAAACTTTGTTGAAAACTGGTTTGGGGTGTGTTTTGCGAAGAAAATGGTCATTTTATATCTCCGTAACAACTAACATTAATTGCGCAAGTCCGACTTTCACTTGGCCGGTTATTATTTCTAAGAGACATCTATAATTTCTGGTATATTTGTTTCCTGAAAATGCGACTCATGGTTTAGGCTGCGGTGTTTTTTATGAATTGAAAGGTCTATCAGCCGATTTATTTAACGAAATGGCTAAAATTGATACAGCTGATAATTCTATGATATAATTATGTATTTATTATTAATAAACTGTTATACCATTTCCAGAAATTAACACTAAGTGTGCACAGACCACTCTGTAAGTGGAAATCATTCCGTCAAAGGCCATGGTTTTAAATGGGACGATGAAATCAAGCGAAGGCGCATTACCACTTGGTTGCACTACAGAGTGGTCCGTGTGTAAGCCCATTAAGTGTACTTACACATGGGATACTCAGCGGCGACGCGCCCTCTTTGTGAGCCGTCGTCCAATTTAACGTCATTATTTCAGCGAGAGCTTTTAGACCTGCAATTCGGTGGTCCAATTTGTCGCCATGTTTATTGTAAGTCCTCTGAATTTATGATATCGGAGCTCAGAACCCAATATAGAAAAGTTGACTCGAGAAAATCCCTTCGAATGGTCTGTGTAACCCTTGCTCGAGAATTTCAACTATTAGTAAGTGATACAAACGAGTAAAATTTTGGAAAAAATTTTAAATTATATTTTGCAATATTACTGCGATAGAAGGAAAATGCCGCGCATGCTCATGAGTAAATTTGTTAACGCTTAAGACACTTTATCAAAACAATTGCCAGAAGAAGGTTTCCTTGTTTTCGTTCTGAAAATTTCGATGTGCAAGATTCATCTGGCTCTGGTCGGTCTGTCAAAGAAAAATTCTATAAAATCTTGGAAAAAGTTCAGCTAGATCAGCACATTATCAGTCATAACAATGTTAAAGAACTAAACATCCATCATCAAACAGTTTTAAATCAATTGGAGAAGACTGGATATAAAAGAAGCTTGATGTGTGGGTACCATGTGAATTTACAGTGAAAAAATTAATTTACCGAATTTCTATCTGCGAAACATTTTTGGAACGAAACAAAATCGATCCATTTTTAAAACGTTTCCTTACGAGTGATTAAAAATGGATCATGTACGAACATAATGTGCGAGAAAAATCGTGTTTGAAGCATGGTGAAGCTGCGCAAATGGTAGCAAAGCCAAGTTTAACAAGGAAGATGACACTGGATATTTGGTAGGATTGGAAGAGAATCGTGTAACACGCATAACGCTATTAGAATAGAGGAGGTAAAGTATAGAGCCTGCTGTAAGCGAAAGCGTGGTGTGGTTAAAAAGAGAAAGAAATAATATCAGTTATTCTGTCTATCTCTGTCTCTCTATGGGTGCGCACTCAAACTTAGTATTGTGGGCGTGCGCAGAGTAAGAGAGACAGAATGACTCACATTTTTTTTTTCTCTTTCTATGAGCACTACGCTTCTCGCGACAAATTACCTCCTCTATTCTAACATCTCTATTGTAACATGAGGTACTAAAACCTGAAAAACGATTGACCTTAATCCCTAGCGTCAAGAATTAACCAGATTACCGCAAGCAATTGAGAGAAAGCGGCCAGTATTTATCAACAGAAAAGGCGTTATCTTCATCACGACAGACTACACATGGGTTTGACGCCCCGATAAAAATTAAGGGAACTGGGAAATCTAGTTGCTTTCACCATAGAGTCCAGATTTTCCACCGTCACACTACAATTTATTTCGGTCTCTGCAGAGGTCCTTTAATGGTGTAAGGTTAAGTTTAAAAGAGGCTTGTTGAAATCATTTGGTTCAGTTTTTCGATCAGAAGTTCTACAGGACATCGAGAGGCATAATACCTATAGAACCTTCGTTCACTTACCTGTAAATGTCTATCAATCATCCAATTAACTTCAAAATCATCATCGTCTTCGCCAAAAGGGTTTATAAGACTCTCGGCTACTTTCAGCCATCCCATGTAGAAAAAAAATTCTACGCAGGACATAAAGGGAAACTTAAAGATTGATAATTCTCCCTCTGTCTGTTCTTCAATAAATTGAGTTCCTATTACTGTAAAAAGGAAGTAGAGGTATACTGCCAAAGTCACAACCTAAAAAGAATCGGTGAAGTTATCTATTTAGAATTTCGTGGCCAACATGCCAGAGAGAACGAAATCTTGAATTCTATTTTGAGTTAATTTTAAGGCCCTTAAGACATACGACTGGTAAAGTATCCTTTATATCGTATACTTGAAGCCCTTCTCTACTAAGATCCAAAATCTTATCTTCCTACCTATTGCTCGCACTTCCAATATGCTAAATAAGTTCATTTTGTTAATTAAATACAAAAAACACTGAAATTACAGTCTGTCTAGTAAGAACGTGTCCGCGATAATTCATTTTTGGTAGATGCGATTCTAGCGATTCAACAAAAACTCGATACAGGGAACCTTTGCCTACGACTCATTTTAGTAAAAATAACAGTCGACTCCGAACCAAAGTTGAAATCACGTAAAATCCAAAATGAGACACTTGCTTGCGCGTCGGTTTGAGGCAATCTTTCTTCCTTTCCATCCAAACGGACCTAAAATGACACATTCCGCTGCCGCTAAATATAAACTCCTGGACAAAATTAACGCAACAATCTGAAAATTAACTTATCTTTTTCTTAGGTCAGTTTTAAAGTTTATCGTGTATTTGAATAGTAGGCTATGCATATTTTGTTTCGTTGTTCATGACAAAAATCAAAACAATTCGTTTAGATTTACAGTTTTAAAGAATTTTTTAGAAGATAAACAATTTTCTGTAATAATGGGATAGATTTTCTTTAAAAGTAAGCTTATAAATTGTTCCCTTTTTCAAAGTAATACGTTTTTGTGGTAGACTGTTTTATTTTTGACCCCGAAGAATTAGAAAAATGAATCGAACAAGGAATTTAACTGAACACGAGGTAGCGCGAGCTTCAGTTTTATTGGACGAGGGATATTGTCAGAGTTATGTTGCCAATTTGTTAGGCAAACATCGTTCCACAATAAGTCGTATGGTAAGACGCTTGAATGAAGTAGGAACTTATTCTAGAAGGCTAGGGCAAGGGCGAAAACGATGCACTAGCGACCTAGATGAACGTTTTATAAGACAATATGTTTTAAGAAACGGGACTGTCACTAGTTCTGTAATAAGAAACGAACTCGAAGCTGTTCGCAATGTCACAATTTCTTCTAAAACAGTTAGAAGACGGTTAAATGAAGCTGGATTAAACAGTAGGAGACCAGCCACTGCGCCCTTGCTTACTAGAGAGAACAGAGTTGCCAGGTTACATTTTGCTCGAAATCACGAAAACTGGTCTGTGGATGATTGGAAACAAGTTTCCTTCACAGATGAAACTAGAGTTAGTCTAAAACATCCAGATGGTCGTGAGCGAGTATGGCGAAGACCAGGAGAGAGGTTTGCTCCTTGCAATATATCTGCAAGGATTCCATTCGGCGGTGGCTCTGTTATGTTCTGGGGTGGCATCTGCTTTGATGCTCGCACAGAGTTAGTTCCTGTCCGTACGAGATCCATGAATGCTGACTACCATCTTGAGAATATTGTAATAGAACATGTGATGTCTTTCGGTCATTTTGTGGGGCCCAATTTCCTGCTTATGCAAGACAACGCTCGACCTCACGTGGCTAGGGAGGTACTCGATTATCTTAATCAAGTTGATATACCGATTATGCAATGGCCACCAAAAAGCCCGGATCTGAATCCGATAGAACATGTATGGGATCACCTTAAGAATAATGTGAAACATCATATACCTGCACCTAGAAACCTGAGGGAACTTGAAAATGCAGTTATCACAGAATGGGAGCAAATTCTTCAAGATTTTATCCAAAATTTAATTAGAAGCAGGCCTAGGCGCATAAACGCTGTCATCCGAAGTAGAGGAGGCAACACACGCTACTAGTGTCCCAGTTACACCATTAATTTTGCTACTAGTGTCCCAATTTATTTTTTTCATTATTACATAATTTCAACGATTTTGTTATTAGGTCTTAAGAATAATTTTAATTCGAATCTTATAGAGAAATTTGGTAGCTAATTCACTTTTAAAGTATCCGAATAAGTTTTTTCTAACTTTTAGTGTAACCAATGTTCATAAAAAATTATTAAAATTAATTCATTATAGAGATTTGTATGATTTAATATATTGTTGCGTTAATTTTGTCCAGGAGTGTATTAAAAAGTCGGTGTTGTTTGTGAAAAAGTGCGGCTTTCCCGAACGTAGCTCAGTAGGTAAAGTCACTCCGAAAGTCGAAAAAAACGAATCGAGTCTTTGTATTCACGGGACCCGAAATTAATAAAATTGGGTTCGAATGTGTTCCATGAGACCATTCGACATCTTCGTGCTCATGATGTCAAATTCCGAAGCATGATAAATAATTGCTGGGCAAGAATCAAGTCGCGAATCAGCTCGTTTGAGTCCACGATAAGATACTAGAGTGGAACTCACAATCGCCGGACGCCAACCCTATTGAAAACGTTTGGTCTCTTGTAAAGAGAAAGCCCAGAGGAAAAAATCTGAGGATTTTGACTCAGTTGTCTCTCCACATTTGAAAAATTTGCAGAGTATGCAGAAAATCTCGTCTACAGCAAGCGTCGAAGGTGCTAGGCGATTACTGATGCAGGAGGAGATTGGACAACTTACTAAGATAATTGTGTCGTTGTTAGGACACCAAAGAATACATTGATGACAAAAAATGTTCTCGAAACCCATTTTTTCAAGAATACGAGCGGTCACGTTCTTACTTCACATACTGTAGCTACTGAAATCTGATAAGAATAACGTGCAATCATTCACATTGTAGACTGCCGCGCCAGAAAGTCCTTAGTTTCATAAATGAGACTAGATTTACATACTAAGTTGGGAATGTGGAATCTTTGGCACAATGATACTACTCAGTATATTTCACCACTACACCAAACACTTTATTTTTGCACTCAACGCGCGTTTCGCTAACCATGTTAGCTTCATTAGAAGCGATGATTGACTATCGTCAAAACCAGTTCGCGACAGGTTGAAAGTACTCAGCTGAGACGTTCTACCCCATGCGGCTTACTCACCAGACTTAGCTTCCGATTACCACTTGTTTGCATCGATGGGTCACGCACTTGCTGAGCAGCGCTTTGGTTCGTACGAAGATGTGAAAAAATGGCTCGATTAATGGTTCGCAGCAAAAGGGGAAGATTTTTACTGGCGTGGTATTCATAACTTGATGGGAAAAATGTATGCCAAGCGATAGAGCATACTTTGAATAAAGCACTTTTTATCATTCTTTTTTTAGAAAAAAAAATCCGCATTTCGTACTTGTACGTAAATTCATGATCCCTAATCTCACCTGGGTGTATACTAGAGGCACACATATCCAATCATAATCGCAAAGCTTTTTACACTTTTCTCTAAATTCGTTAATATGTTCCAAAATATCTTTTAGTCCCATTTCATCTCTTATAAAACCTTCTGATTTGGCTCTAGTGGCTACATTTGCGGCCCATCCTAATGGCAACCTAAAATTAAAACAGTACACTGTTAAAAGGGGTCTACTAAATGGGGTGAAAGAATCCGAGACTTTTGAAGAAAAAACATTGTTTTTGCCAAAAGTCGATTTTATTCTTCAACATAGTATTCTTCAAGAACTATACATTTATTCCAGCGATCTTTTAACATTTGCTTGTGCTGCCATCTCTCGGAAAGTCTTGGGACTTTTCACCCCACGTAAGTATTTTACGATAGCGTTAAGAAGTGTATGTCTAAACTACTGTGAGTAAAAGTTCATCCACCACTAACCAGCAGTACTGTTTCTGACACCTTTGGTACTTTTAAACGTGCCTCCTTTTAGGGTCAAACTCGGGACGGTCAATCTGGGCGAAGGTGTTTGAAAGTAGATTATTTACAGTGTCTTTAAGACATCAATATATAAAAATATTACTAATTAACTTTAATTGATTATTAAATAGTATTAAAAGTAATGGGCTAATTAAAATATTATTCCTATTTCAGTCCCTACGGTTGTAAAACTTGTGATCTTTACTAAAAAGAAATTAAAGTATGGGCTGGTGAAATATGAATCTTTAAAATTGGGTAAACATGTTTTGGTAACAAAATAAAATTCTTACCAATATTTTTTATAACTAGGATATTCTGCATCTAACTCTTCGATGAGTTTTTTCTCTTGTAGATTCAAGAGTCCGGCTTGCACGAAATGGTTAAAAGTAGGAAATCTCTTTTTCACCTTTGGTGATATCATCGTTAGAGTTATGGTGAATGCGGCGCATACATAGCGGATAATAGTTCTTCTGATCATTTTTGGTTTATCTTCCTAAATATAAAGAGAATAAAGTAGTAGCCTCTTTGCAATTTTGTTATAGCTTAATCCATAGAACTTTTGACAGAGAGAGTTTTGACTCTAGCAACTAGGAATATTTTAGTTTATAAAATATCAATAACGCTATTAATCCCTGCAGCAGCAATTGCAAAACTTATGTTTTCAAGTTAAGTAAAACTTGACAAGGATCAAAAAACTGATGCATTTTAAAATACTTGAGGACATTTTTTGTTGTAAAACACCAAAACAGCAATTAGATACAAAACAGCTGGCGTTCCAGAGTAAAATCATTTTTTGAAATATTTCTGCCAGTTGTCGAAGAAACGAAGGAATATTTCTAATTATGATTCAAGCAAAAGAAATTTACCTTCATTAAACTAGTTATGCAAAAAAAACATGTGTTAAAGTTTTTACTTTTTAAAATCAAATATTGAAATATAGACTTGTGAAATTAATTTTTTGATGTCAGGAAGTATTTATTTTAAAAGGTACCAATATGCATATATCTTTTAATTAAATTTGTTGGGAAAAACCTAGTCAAATCTCGCAACAATGTAGACCTGACCTTCTGGTTAACGATTGTATAGATGTATAGTTTACCAGTGACGGCAATATTTATGTCATCATTTCTTCAGGCTCTAGTATTTGCTTTTTATTTTTATTATCGAGCTTTCGCTACCTAATGGTAGCTTCTTCTGGATTCTAAAAATGCAAACCAGGTACAGAAAATAAACCAACACGTTCGTTTTTTTAAAATGTGATTAAATAAATTGTAAGACTGTATGTGAAATTACAAAAATTTTAGCAGTTAATTCATCTCTGGTGAAGACAATGAAATTTGCATTTTTGTTGGCCAGGTAGTATGTATGATTACCCAAACATGATTAAAAGACACTTAGAGAGTTACACAAATATTAAAAATAAAACTTTGTCAATAAACATTAGTTAAAAACACTTTTTTGAAGACTGAAACATAACTGCAAGAAACACCATGATGTTGAAATGGTACTCCATTTTAAAATTTTTGACATCGAGTTTAGAAACTATTTAGTGATATTTGAGTCCGAACCGGATATTGTTGGTAGTCTATGTCGTCATCAGGTTGACAAAAAACCATAAAAGCATTTAGGGATGTGGTAAAATTTTTTTAGGTGGATGCTAATCTTAGACAAATTATTTATTATTAATGAATTCTATTTTTCAGTTTTAATTTTATAACAAAGGGACTTAAATTTGATGAATGTTACTCTTCGACGAGTTATTTATTATTAATTATATTAATTATATTAATTCCTTAATTTTATAACCAAGATTTTAAAAATTTGAAAGAGAATATTAATACTGGATGTTATTTATTATATGTCATATTTAATTTTTTAATTATTTAATTTTAACAAGAAGACATAGAAAAGTAACTGGTAATAAACAGCAAAAATGACAGAAAGAGAAAAGAAACGTCAACTTTACTAGAAACTAATTTTTTTTTCTTAAAGATCGTTCTTTTTTATTGGTTTGGTATAGTTTTGTGTTAGTAAATAAGTATACATGGAGCTCAATCCTTTTATGTCTTTTTTGTGATTGAGATTATTTTTACAGGTTTTTATGTAACACATTTCCAAGAAACTTCTTCTAAAGTAATTAATCTCAACATCCAGAATGAAGCTGTTGTTATATTGTACTCTGTGATCTGTATTATTTACGTGTAAGCTCAAGCTAGTTGCGTTGGGTTTGTGTTTACTATCACTTTTGTGTAACGCTAATCTTTTAGAAAGCTTTTGTGAAGTTTGTACAACGTAGACCAAACCACATTGACAGGGAATGCCGTAGATTATATTAGATCTTTGTAAAGTATCGGTTTTATCTTTTAAATTGGTATAATAACAATTCATTCTTTTTATGTTGTAATTAGCAATTTTAATGTTTGTATTTTTAAAAAGAGAAGACAAGGACTGGGAAAGGCCTTCAATGTATTGTAACTTTCCTACTTTAATGTCGACATTAGTGGTGACAGTTGGATTGATTTGAAGGGGGGGGGGTCTTTGAAAATTCTTTTTAATTAGAGCTTTACGATAGTAATTGTCCAACAAGATGTTTTCTAACAGTTTTACATTTTTTTCTTTAAATGAGGGGTGGCAAATCTTATCTATTCTGTTCTTTAGTCCTCTGATAATATTCAGTTTCTGTTTCATAGGGTGATAAGAATGGAATGGGATATATCTACCCGAACTTGATTTTTTCCTATACGAGTCAAGTTTGACTGTATTATTTTCAGAGCGTACAACCCTAGTATCCAGAAACGGAACAGCACAGTCAGTCTCCTCCTCAACAGTAAATATTAATTTATGATTGAAAGAATTGTAAATGTTAAGAGTGTTCTGTACACTTCCGGCAGGTAAAGCGACTAGTAAGTCATATACATATTGAAACAGAAGGGGAAATTCAAATTGCACCCTTGAAATAACAAAATAAAGAAGTTTATTCATAACAATTTCGGCCAGAATTGGTGAAATAGCACTTCCCATTAGGACGCCAATTTTTTGTCTGTAGAATGTACTATTGAAGGAGAAAAGTGCATGTTCATATGAAAAAGTAATGATTAGTAGAAACTGTTATTTAGGAATGCTACATACTTCTTCTATTGATGTGAAATGTTCATTTAATATTGATATAATAAGGTCTAGAGAAATGTTAGTAAACAGTGAAACTACATCGAAAGAAGCAAGTACAAAACCCTCTGGCAAAATAAAGCCTCTCTGCAAATTCGAAGGTATTTTTAATTCTGAATTTATTAAAAGTAGAAAAAGCTGTTTCTAAAATAGAGGCTATATATTTAGCAAGTGGTTGTGTAGATGCTCCTACACAGGAAACTATTGGTCTTAGAGGTATATCTGGTTTATGTATTTTTGGTAGAAAATAATACTTGGGACAAATCCCATTATAAGTTGTCAATGTGCGAGCAGTTGCTTTATATAAACTTAATGATTGTTATTATTATAATAAATTAATTAAATCATTAAAAGAAAGTAAGTTTTTAGATGAAGCAACTGCTCGCACATTGACAACTTATAATGGGATTTGTCCCAAATATTATGGTCTACCAAAAATACATAAACCAGATATACCTCTAAGACCAATAGTTTCCTGCGTAGGAGCATCTACACAATCAGATGAATTAACTGCTAGATTTTTGTAAGTAATTTCACATACAGTCTTACAATTTATTTAATCACATTGGTTGGTTTATTTTCTGTGCCTGGTTTGCATTTTTAGAATCCAGAAGAAGCTACCATTAGGCAGCGAAAGCTCGATAATAAAAATAAAAAGCAGATACTGCTTTAGATCTTTGATTGCCCATCTCTTCTCCTTATAAGGATGTTTCCCAGTAGTTAAACTTAGGATTGTCTGTTGCCAGTGTCCTGTTACTGTCCTTCCTCTTTCTATATATATATATATATATATATATATATATATATATATATATATAATTAATATATATATATATATATATATATATATATATATATATATATATATATATATATATATATATATATATATATATATACGTTACAATAGAGGTTTTCACGGATGGTGGAATGTATTACATTAAAATTTCGAGTTTCAATCTCTTTCAATGAATTTGCACGACGTTTCGCCAATATCTCATTTGTCATTTTCAAGTGTTCTTGCTGCTGTTGCTAGTCGATACTGTGATCTTGCTGCTAACTAGGAAACCGAAGTGCGGTCGCCGTCTTTTATAGGTCGGTGTCTATGCAGATTGTAGGTGGGGGGATCAGGAGCGCTCGTCCGGGCATTGGTGTTTGCCGGCTGGGTGCTCGTATTAATGGTAATCACAGGTTCCGGCGCTATGCTGGCCTTTGCCTTCTCGATGCTTTGATTATTCCTTTGTTTAACTAATAGAACCTTCCATGTAGTGGAAATATTAAGTGCATCATCCCGCTTATTTAGCTGTCCATTCTTTTCGATTTTCAAGGCTCCTCTGACTATGCGTGATTTATAATGTGAAATTGAGGCTATTTGTTTAGATCCTTCAAAACTGATGTTATGACCAATATATATATATATATATATATATATATATATATATATATATATATATATATATATATATAAGACTATAATATCTTAGAAGACCAAGGTGTATATGAAATTCCGTGTCAGGACTCTGGTCTTTCATACATGGAAAATTAGCGCCAGAACAAATATTTAAAAAAAATTGCGATTTTAATTTTTTTTGATCTAGATGTTCAAAACTTTGCCTTTTCTAATTCTAAATATTTTTTGCTGTTTGGGTTTTTTCGATATTCTGTCAATTAATCCGACTTTTCATGATTCCATATCAGTTTATTCAAATTTCCCGCCATACCAATGGTTACGTCACATATGTCAAAATCAATTTTTAGATTATTAGGTATGCAGAACTGATTACAAGAAAAAGGAATTTAGATATTCTAATAATAAGAAAATTGCCTATATTTGCTCACAGAGATATTAGAATAGAGGAGGTAAAGTATTGAGCCTGCTGTAAGCCAAAGCGTGGCTCATTAAGAAGAGAAAGAAATCATATGAGTAACTCTGTCTCTTACTCGGCGCACGCCCACAACACTCTCGCACGGGTACGCGCTCTAACTTAGTGTTGTGTGCATGCGCCGAGTAAGAGAGACATAATTACCCATATTATTTCTTTCTTTTTCCATGAGTGCTACGCTTCTTGCTAGAAGTTATCTCCTCTATTCTAATATCTGTATTTTTGCAAATTTGCAAACTTTTTGCCAGTCGCTGTATAATTAATAGAGACGTAATTCTCATTGTACAAAATTAGCTAGCACTTGACTTTTTTCTTTTAAGATGAGGCAATATGAACTTTCAATTTTTTAAATGATACGATAACTAAAAACTGATGCAATCTAAATAAACTAAACGAAAATGTTTCTAAAATGTATAATAGCTTTCTCGATCTTGCACCAAACACAGAGCTTTACTAAACTTGTCTAATGAGACAATTGCAAATTTATTGTTTGGAAATTAAGTGAATTGTCTGAAAATTGTTTCGCAATAATTATCAGGTAACTGACATCTTTTATTTTATTTTTAATTTTTTAAGATCCAGAAACCGGGGTATGTTTTTACTTCTCTTGCCAAGAGATACGTGGAAACCGACCCTCAAAAATGTTTATGTTTATATTTTTTCACGTTTTAAGGTCTACAGATCACGAAAAACATACCAAGTTATTTTTACTGTGAATCAGCCAAACTTACAACTTATATTTTCAGTGTTGGGTAAGTAATAACACGATTTTCTTTGAAAATTCATTTCTCTTTAAATAGAGAAATAATATATTTAGCTATAATTACCTGTCCACATACACTCGCTCCAACTAATATAGCAATATCATCAGGATACGGTATAGTTTGGTACTGTGTCCACCATCTATTGTATACTATATTAACGTAAAATCCTAGTACGAAACTTAACGGAACTGCACTTCCATATTTAGAAAAATAAGTAACAATGTTTATAAAATGCCTAAAAAACAAGAGGAGCGGGAAATTATTTTGCAAACTGTTTCTTCGGAGATTATAGACAATAATTTGTGTTGAAAATCAAACATGCTTTTTACTAGGTGTACAAATTAATTCCCAGCCCTTATAGACGAACTTTGAGATCTATTTATAAAAAAACTCACACAAATTCAATCTTCAAAGTAACCTTGGAACACATTTTTGACGTGCGGGTAAGCAACTGTCCGACTCTAACTTGGAAAAATAGGTTCAATTGGCTTAAGTTGAAGATCAGCCAGGGGCTGTTGTAGAGATCAATTGACCTGGTAATCTGAAGGTGCCGAGTCTGGAAAATACTCTACATGACTTTTTCATCCCAAATCTGAGATGGTTTCAAGGCTAATCAAGCCACCTGTGTGGAAACAGCAGTATCACCGTTCTTCTTTCATAGTCAGTACACGTTATTTTATCTTCAAATGCGTCACTTACACTACCCAGCTCTTGTTAGTAGAACTTAGACGTGACGGTTTAGATCAGATCAGAGATCTAATAGTGGATCACATTTCTCTAATGCTACTAAACAAAAATTCCCTTTTGGAAACTGCCGAAACTAATTTTAACATAACAAACCATTTCGTTTATTTCAGTAGCGTTTTTGTCTTCAAGTAAATACATGACGACAAGGTAGTGCTTCTAATGATGCTTTTAGAAAGACATTGCTTCTACCACTGAAGTTCTGTAGCTGATGAAAGAAGTGGGCTGAGAATTAATTGGAGTACACATAATACATATAATGTCAAGTAAGAACGTGACCGTTCGTATTCTTGAAAAAATATGTTTCAAGAAAATTTTTTGCCATCAATGTATTTTTTGGTGTGCTAACAACGGCGCTATTACCTTAGTACGTTGTCCAATCGCCCCCTGCATCAATAATCATCTGGCATCTTCAAGGGATGCTGTCAACGAGATTTTCTGCCTACTCGGGCAATCATCTCCAAATTTTTTCGAATATAACCGAGTCAAAGTCCTTGGAGTTTTTCTATGAGCTTTCTCTTTACAAAACATCAAATGTTTTCAAAAGAGTTGGCGTCCGGCGATTGTGAGGGCCATTGTAGTATCTTATCGTGTGCCCAAGCAAGCCGCTTCACGACATGATTTTCGCCCACAAAGGTTTCTTCAACGTGCTTCGGAATTTGTCGAATAGTCTTATGGGACACATTCAAACCCGATTTTCTTACTCTTGCCGCTTTTTGATGCAGTGTCAATTTCGGGTGCCGTGAAAACCAAGACACGATTCGGAGCCACATTTTGGCAAGTCGTCGATATTTTTCGTCTCGTTAAAATGATTTATTCACTCCTTCATAAACTATACAGACTTTTTAATATCTTTAGCTCTCACAGAATGTGTCATTTTAGGCCCCTTTGAATGAGAACAAAGAAAGACTGCCTCGAACCGACGCGCAAACAAGTGACTCATTTTAGATTTTACGTGATTTCGATGAAAGTTCGGAGTCGACTGATACTTTTACTAAAATGCGTCGTAGACAAAGGTTCCCTCTACCGATTTTTTGTTGAATCTCTAGAATTTACCAAAAACGAATTATCGCGGACACGTTCTTACTTGACAGACTGTACTTATTATTTGCTTTATATTTATTTCTTTTGAATAAAAACTTTTGGACTAACAGCTATTCTCTTCAACTTGAATTTGATTCAGATAAGTAAAGACAGCGTAAGTTAGCAACACCCCAAGCCAAGCCAAGCCAGTATTTTAGCTATGATATTTGCTACACTACTTTTATTTTGGTATCTGTGCTCATATTTGTATATATATATATATATATATATATATATATATATATATATATATATATATATATGTACATATATATATATATATATATATATATATATATATATATATATATATATATATATATATATATATATATATATATATATATATATATATATATATATATATATATATATATATATATATATACATATATATATATATATATATATATATATATATATATATATATATATATATATATATATATATATATATACATCATCATACATACAGGGTGCCCCATATGTATGGAATAACGATTCTACAGCATTTATTAATCAGTGTGTCAAAAAAATGTTTAAATAAAAATTATAGAGTGTTATACGGCGCACATGCTGACGTTGACAATAAAATGTGTTATTTTGGTATCTGTGCTCATATTTGTATATATATATATATATATATATATATATATATATATATATATATATATATATATATGTACATATATATATATATATATATATATATATATATATACATACATATATATATATATATATATATATATATATATATATATATATATATATATATATATACATCATCATACATACAGGGTGCCCCATATGTATGGAATAACGATTCTACAGCATTTATTAATCAGTGTGTCAAAAAAATGTTTAAATAAAAATTATAGAGTGTTATACGGCGCACATGCTGACGTTGACAATAAAATGTTTTGAACTGTCAGTTTAAAGAAATTATGCCATCTTAAATTTGTTTAAATGGAAAGCCCTGTATATTATTTTATTTTTAAAAATATTAGATATTATTTGTTTAACATACCATATATCTAAATTGAACTGTTTTGGAATTATTGATATTTGAAATTAAGGAGATCAAATTAATTTTTTTTTTTTAAGCTGGCTTGTGTCAAATATTTACTGTGAGGTAACGACTTAACTCAACAAAAAATGACTAATCTAATTCATAATATTGTTTTTCCTGACGATGCCACATTTTATCTTAATGGTAGAGTTAACAGGTATAATTGCCGGTACTTATCTACTGAGAATCCTTACTGGATAATCGACAGTCATTCTCAAAGACCACAGAAGATAAACGTGGGGGCCGGGGTTTGTGGACGTCATATCATTGTTACTACTCAGTATATATTACCACTACACCAAACATTTTATTTTTGCACTCGACGCGCGTTTCGCTAACCATGTTAGTTTTATCAGGAGCGATGATTGACTACCTGATGAAGCTAACATGGTTAGGGAAACGCGCGTCGAGAGCAAAAATAAAGTGTTTGGTGTAGTGGTGATATATACTGAGTAGTATCATTGTGCCAAAGATTCCATATTCCCAACTTAGTCATATCATTGTTCCCTTTTTTATCGATGGAAATCTTACACGACAGCAGTATTTAAGTTATTCCAAGAGCAAGTTATTCCAACTTGTGTCTTTTGCCCAATGAAAATAATTTGGATATCCCTAACGGAAATCTGTGGTATCAACAGGACGGAACACCTCCTCACTATGAAATCAATGTTTGTAGATATTTGGATGCGATTTTTCCTAATCGATGGATAAGTAGAAGAGGTGCTGTAGAATGGCCTGCAAGGAGTACCGACCCTACGCCACTTGATTTTTTTTTAGGGGGTTATTTGATAACCAAAGTTTACCTAGGTTGACCTGAAGCTGTAGAAGATTTACAACAAAGAATGCAATATGAAGTAGCACGGATCATCCCGGATTCTTTACAAAACTCAGTTCAGGCTGTTTATGACAGATTGGGTCATTGCCTCGCTGTTAACGGTTGTCATTTTGATTAACTGTTACCTTAAAAATAAACCTAGAATATTTATTAATAGTTTTTTTTTGTCTTTTTTTTATTTTAAAATTCAAATGACAATAATTCTCAAACAATTCAATTTAGATATGGTATGTTAGACAAATAATATCTAGAATTTTTAGTAGGACTCAAAAACAAAATATACAGGACAATATAAATGCTGCGGAATCATTATTCCATACATATGGGGCCCTATATACATATATATATATATATATATATATATATATATATATATATATATATATATATATGTATATATATGTATATGTATATATATATGTATATGTATATATATGTATATGTATATGTACATATATATATATATATATATATATATATATATATATATATATATATATATATATGTATATGTATATATATATATATATATATATATATATATATATATATATATATATATATATATATATATACATATATATCATTTGCAGAAATTTCACTCATTTTCTAGATACTTTAAATTAAATCTAAATAAACGAATGTCATCAGTTGTTAGCTATCAACTGCCGCTAATATGATCAGATGTGACTGAGACATATGACGTTTTACGGCTGTTTAACGAGGAAAAGGCTCAATATTTTTTCGACCACCCTATATATATATATATATATATATATATATATATATATATATATATATATATATATGTATATACATATATATATATATATATATATATATATATATATATATATATATATATATATACGAGGCTGGTTTGAAAAGTCCGTGCAAAGTCCGAGAGATGGCACCACCGGCGCGTATCGAGGTCATGTTTAGTTAGTAGCATCTCTTGAATGAACGCACACCAAGTTTTAGCCATATTGGTCTATTTCTTTGTGTTTGGCATTCGTGTGAATCAAGGAAGTCGAGTGATTTTCAAGAAATGGACGAAAAAGAATTTCGTGTGGTGATCAAACATTACTTTATGAACGGCAAAACGCCTCAGGAGACTAAAGAGAAGCTTGATAAACATTATGGTGACTCTGCACCTTCGATTAGAACAGTTTATAAGTGATTTCAAAATTTTCGGACTGGCCATATGGGCACAAGTGACGCTGAACGTTCTGGACGGCCTGTGGAGGTTACGACTCCAGAAATCATTGATCAAATCCATGATATGGTGATGGATGACAGAAGAGTTAAGGTGTGTGAGATTACTAGTGCTGTGGGCATCTCGACTGAACGGGTACATAATATTTTGCATAAACATTTGACATGAGAAAACTATCCGCAAGATGGGTGCCGCGATTGCTCACGCTTGACCAAAAACGGAATCGTGTGAAGTGTTGCAAGGATGGTTTGCAGCTGTTCCAGAAGAATCCGGAGGACCTTAAGCGACGTTTCGTCACTGTGGATGAAACATGGATACATTACTATACTCCTGAAACCAAACAACAATCTAAACAATGGGTTACCAAGGGGGAATCTGCACCAAAAAAGGCGAAGACGGTTCCTTCGGCCGGAAAGGTTATGGCGACTGTCTTTTGGCATTCGCAAGGGATAATCCTCATCGACTATCTGGAAAAGGGTAAAACTATTACAGGTGAATATTATACATCGTCATTGGACCGTTTGAAAACCGAGCTGCAAGAAAAACGCCCGCGATTGGCCCACAAGAAAGTCCTTTTCCATCACGACAACGCACCAGCACACACCTCAGCAGTTGTGGTCGCAAAATTAATGGAAATAGGATTCCAACTCGTTTCACATCCCCCCTATTCTCCAGACTTGGCTCCCTCGGACTACTATTTGTTCCCCAATTTGAAGAAATGGCTGGCGGGACAAAGATTTTATTCAAACGAGGAGGTGATTGCATACACTAATGGATATTTTGCAGACTTGGACAAATTCTATTATTCGGAAGGGATCAACAAACTAGAACATCGTTGGACGAAGTGTATAAGCCTAAAAGGAGACTATGTCGAAAAATAAAAAAGGTTTACCCCAAACACATAAGTAGTTTTTATTTTTGCACGGACTTTTCAAACCAGCCTCGTATATATATATATATATATATATATATATATATATATATATATATATGTATATATATAGATATATATATATATATATATATATATATATATATACATATATATATATATATATATATATATATATATATATATATATATATATATATATATATATATATATAAGTATATATAACTTACTTTCTTCCATTTTGGTCCAAACAGTACAAATATATAAAATTTAAACCATAGTAAATTACCAAATATAGTAGGAGTTCCACCCATACAATTTTATATATGCTACCTTTCCATCTAAAACAAAAAATGAACATATCAAATTGTTTATTAACAACCCTGTCATTTCAATGATATTTGTCTTTTTCCCCAATATAGTTCAGAAAGTTTTGAACATTCTTGAACAGGAAAAAATTGTGAAACTTAAATGTTTTCATATGTTTTGTCTCTTTCCCTCTCTCGGTGAAAGACATATGGCATTCGTAGAAAATTACCATTTCTTCACTTTTCAAGATTTCTAGATAACTAAAAACACTTGCCGCGATAACTCTGGAATGAATTAAAATATCGATTCCAAATATGATACACAAGTACTTGAACGAAAGAGCGGACGAATTTTAAACCTAATTATTTAAAGGGAATGTTACGGAAATTAGAGCGAGTAGCTTCGTATATATTATGTAATACTTTTTTTTGGGACTTATGATCTTTTTGATTATTTTCAATTCCAGTGGAAATACCCACTAGAGAGAATAGTGTTATAAATAACAATGATCCAAAAAATTTTCTGTTTTTCCACTTTTTCTGGTTGCGAGAAAAAAATTTTATGGGGTCTTTTTTATGTAAAACATGCATAGGGAAGGAGTATGTAATTATACAACTTATATTTGCTTTTCAGGAACGTATTTTCAGACTATAGTATTTAAAGGTTCTTATTTTTTTATATATTCGTTTTTCAGGAAGAAAAAAATAGAAATATACCTACCTAGCGAGTAATTTCAAAAATACACCAATTCCAGCCTTAGTTACTTCTCTGGAATATGTGACAGTCATTTCATCAGTTATTTATACTAACGCAATTTTTCTAAACAAAAAATAATCTCACATTTAACAAAGTAATCACTGTTTTTTCGGTAACATTATAACAGTTATTGATTCATGGTTTATTTTAATACTAATCTTATCGCAATACATGTTTAATAAATAAACTATACATGGTTAGGTAACAATTACTAAGTGTCTATGAGATAGTGTGTATCGAGAACTCCGTGAACAGGATGGGAAAAATTATATTTTGTGTTACCTTTATTTAAATAAGTTTTACTAGTATTACTAATTTTTTTTTTTGCTAATTTTTTAAATAAGCAGATTGAATCATAAAGATAGAAACAAACATGTAACGTGTGACGATATACAATATTTAATTTTTATTTAATACAAACGGCGTAAAAAAATGTTAAGTTGTTTAGCACTACATATATTTAGTAAAAACACTTATTAGAAAAACACTTTTTCGTAATCAAAAATAGAAGCACAGTTAAATAGAGTTTTATCAAAGATTTTCCTTAAACACAGTTTTTTGGTGCCACTCTGGCAATCAATTACACAGGCCAACAAAAAAAATATTTGTAAAAACTTTTTAAAACCAATACATCTAAGTGTTATGTATTTTTGGGTGCTGAAACCATATCTGGTATCAGTTTTTTTGTATCACCCCATAGTTCTCTCACACTATATCAACGATTAAATTTCAAAATAGGGAAAATTTGATAAATAAAAAATAAAAACTTAAACCGTACTTTTATTTGATTAGGCTACAATTTTTACTCACGATAACATATTTCTCTTCAGTGCGAATCTTTTAGGTATTTATTTTTTTGTATTTTCTTTCCCTTTTCTCTGTAAAGTTTCTTGGATAGCTTTTTCTCTGATGTGATGCATTTTGTTGTTCTCTATGAAGTGATGAACAGTAATCACCCATCATGTTGATATTTCACCGTCTCTGGTACCCTTCCTCCATCTACTTTATTTCCTAATGGAACCGTTCCCCCTGCTCTTCACTGACATCGCCAGTCTTTAGGAAAAAAGTTAAGAAGGTTGTGCAAGAAGTGGACTTTAAGGCTCATCAGACAACCCAGATTTTTGAACTTGTCTATCATATTAGCTACGATAAGTTCATAGTTAGGGTCTTTCACATTGCCCAAAAACTTAGTCACAACTTCTAGCACACGTGCTACAGGGAAATCCCTAAAGCGCTACAGGAGCGACACGTGTGCGGAGAAAGCGATTCACGTTGTTCTTGAATCGCTGTAGATTGTACTCGATGGGAAACACAGTCCTGGACAAACTATTCCAAAGGTATGATGTTCTCCATATAAAAAGACTGCTTGAAAAGCGTTGTACGAGGAGTAACAAGCTGAACCTCATACGAATGTGAAGTATTAGCGCGACGTGTACCCCTAACATGCACCGCTCTGGGAGGAATTAAGCGGGCCAGATCCTTCGAACACTTTCCATGAAAGTACTTGTAGAATAGGCTCAAGTCGCCAACCGTTCTTCGATGTTCCAGCGAATCAAGGCCGTCGGTCAGTTCCGGGTGTCCAATCAGACGAACAGCTCTTCTCTGGATAGAATCCAACAAATGCAGTGTATATCTGGGAGCGGAGCTCCAAACTTGGGAGCAGTATTCCATAGTT
This sequence comes from Pachyrhynchus sulphureomaculatus, assembly GCA_019049505.1. Lineage (NCBI taxonomy): Eukaryota > Metazoa > Arthropoda > Insecta > Coleoptera > Curculionidae > Pachyrhynchus > Pachyrhynchus sulphureomaculatus. The sequence goes on from CM032449.1 coordinate 185,196,246, forward strand.
GGTCGAATTTGAGCTTTGTAAAGAATTAACAGTTGTTGTGGAGTTTCTGGTTCGAAACAACATTCCCAACTTTTGAGAAGCTCTCCTTGCTATGCCTGCAACATGTTCATGCCAGGACATATTTGCTCCCAAATTAACGCCTAACAGATTGAGTGAAGATGTTAGAGGGATGGAGTGCCCCGACATAACTATGTCGGGTTCTGCAACGTTAACTTTTTTTGAAAAAAAAAATATACTGCCGCCTGGGTTTTTGTAGCGTTAAATTCCACTTGGTTACTGTCACACCAAGATAGAATTTCTTCCAGGTCTTTGTTAAGTTGAATGACTTCCTGCTGTCTGCGCATATTCGTCTGAGTAGTCGATGTCCGAGCATTCAAAGTGAATGAAGAGATAAGTGTACTGTCATCTGCAAAGCTGTAGATTGGATTCTCGGTCTTTTCCAGCAGATCGTTAATATAAATAAGGAAGAGAGTAGGAGATAGTATGGAACCTTGGGGCACACCGGCGTTGATAGTGAAGGTGTTAGAAAGAAATCCGTCGACTGCAACTCGTAAAGAACGCTCTCTGAGGAAACATGAGAGCCACAAACAGAACTTTTCAGACATACCATAAGAACCTAACTTAGCCAACAGCCCATCGTAGCCAAGCCTTTGTAATCATCCCTGCTTCAAAGTTGGAATCGAACATCATTTTACGAATATCAGGTCCACCGAAAACCTCTTCTTTCAGTTTGGCTTCTGATAAATGAGGAAATCTTTTACACAAATATTTAAAACATTCACCATCTTTAGGCAAGGCTTTTACAAATTGTTTCATTAAGCCTAACTTGATGTGTAGTGGTGGTAGAAGAATCTTTTTTGGGTCTACTAAAGTTTTATGCAAAACGTTTTTTTCGCTAGGTGTTAAAGTTTTTCTTAAGGGCCATTGTTTTTGGACCAATGTTGATCCCTTGCTCTGCTGTCCCATTCACATATAAAATATGGAAACTTTGTAAATCCCTTTTGTTGACCAAGGATCATGGAGACAACTTTTAAATCTTCACATAGCATCCAATCGTGAGCTCGATAGTTAATTTTCTGTAAAATCAGATTAAGATTTCCGTAAGTTTCCTTCATATGAACTAAATGAGCATCATGCAGTGAAGCATAAGTATTTCCGTTGTATAACAGGACACCTATATATCTATAAAAAGGCTCCAATCTTCTTTCTCGTACTCAATGCTAAATTCGTTCATTAGGCTACCAATATCATGGCAGTAAACCAAATCCTCTTCCTGTTTGAAAAACTGAGCAAACTGTCGATATCTTGTTTTATAATGGTAAATAGATGTTCCAAATTCCAATAAATGTTTTTCTTTCAGCCTAGAACCAAGCAATTCTGCTTTTTCCTTAGTCAAACTCAAATTTCTCACTAAATCATTTAACTTAGCTTGTGTAAACAACTGTGGTTTTAAATTTTTTAGAGAACATTGAAACTCATCATCATCGGTCGACTTTCATTAAATTCGGGACTGGACTGTAAAACATCATCAATAGACTGAGGTGGCTCAGGGACAGGAAGTCCCGGTCCATGTTCTCCCGGCCGATTAGCTGAAGTAAAGTTAGGATAGACAATTACTTTCTTATTTTTGGAGTTATATCCAGAAACATCAACGCTGCAAAGATAACAATCATTTGAATGATTTTCTTGCTCTCTTCATATCATGGGTACTGCAAATCTAAAAGTGTTATTTTCTTTCTTATACCATTTCCTAAGATTCTCGACACAAACATAACATTCTTTGTGAGGAGCCCAACATTTTTCTTTATTACCGATTTCTACACCAAAATATGCAAAGTATACTTTTTTTCCAAAGTCAGTAATGTTTCTTTGATGTTTTTTAACTACAAACTCACCATATATATAACAAAAAGTGTTGGGAGAGTTTTTACAACCACGATTAGCCATACTTTGAGTGTGAATTAAAGCACATGGGTTAAATACTGCAGTGCGAGGTTATATTAACTGGAAGAAAACAAACAGCTGTGACATTTATCGGAATTGCCAACCTAATAACATTTGATTTTACTGCCAATCTTATAAAATTCTGATTTTATTGCCAACCTAATAATAATGATAGAAAATAAACTTTTCACATTTTGAATATTAAAATGTAAAAAATTGGTGGACTTTTTTATTATTATTTTCGGACTCAGCACACCATAAAACATAGGAATCAGGTAAAATGATTAAAAAAGTTTTTTCATCGTTAGCCTGTGTTATTGGCAAAAACAAATAGGTTTATCCACTCCATCAAATCTGAAAAGGATGTTTAGCAAATTCGAAGTTACTCCTTTTGTTTATATATTTATTTAACTTTAACCCAAAGTTAACCAATGGCCAGCTCATAACTCATCATAATATATAAATATGACCTTAGTGAAAAATCGTGTGAGTTCGAGATACTGACACTTTTATGAATCCGCGAAAAAAAAAATTAGATCAGTTTATCGAGTGACACAACTACAAATTTCCGTATTCTATTATTTTAATTATTGTTACGTAATCCTGAATAACTCTGCTGTTGATCACAGTTCAAAATAAAACTCATTGTGTTAAGGTATTTCTCACGAGTAACTGTTAAAAGTAGTTTTGCTTGAAATTTTGAGAAATAATATATTTTAGCATCATGCATTCAGTGCTTCAATATGAAGATGGTTTACCACACCGTACTGCCATAATTAATTGTAAAAGTTTCAGATATTTAAGATGTAAGAGATAGGTATCCATACCTTTTCTTTGATCAGAGGCACGAGTTTTTTACAATTTTTGTAGTCATAGGTGCATTAAAAAGCAAAAAGCCACAAAAAAAATATATACATGAAAAAATTAATTTACTTTCGTTTGTTAAAATATGACCTCTTAATGGTGCAAAAATATTAGATAAATATTACTTTGTCGTGAATTTTATGAAGTGAATTTTCGCTGTGGCAACGTACCGTGAAGAAGATTGCGCTGGCGGACACGAGCGTTTTTTCAAATTTTGAATCGTATATACGCATCGCACTGATCGGATTTTCTTTTAAAAGATACTAGAATAAACGAATGCTTCGTAGGCGCATTTATTCGGTTATCAATACTTAATAATTGATATATTTTTAATAAATAATCCAAAGAATCGTTTTAATTAATTATACATAATTTTATTGTACGAGGCTGGTTTGAAAAGTCCGTGCAAAGTCCGAGAGATGGTACCACCGGCGCGTATCGAGGTCATGTTTAGTTAGTGGCATCTCTTGAATGAACGCACACCAAGTTTCAGCCATATTGGTCTATTTCTTTGTGTTTGGCATTCGTGTGAATCAAGGAAGTCGAGTGATTTTCAAGAAATGGACGAAAAAGAATTTCGTGTGGTGATTAAACATTACTTTATGAAAGGCAAAACGCCTCAGGAGACTAAAGAGAAGCTTGATAAACATTATGGTGACTCTGCACCTTCGATTAGAACAGTTTATAAGTAGTTTCAAAATTTTCGGACTGGCCATATGGGCACAAGTGACGCTGAACGTTCTGGACAGCCTGCGGAGGTTACGACTCCAGAAATCATTGATCAAATCCATGATATGGTGATGGATGACAGAAGAGTTAAGGTGCGTGAGAATGCTAGTAATGTGGGCATCTCGACTGAACGGGTACATAATATTTTGCATAAACATTTGGACATGAGAACGCTATCCGCAAGATGGGTGCCGCGATTGCTCACGCTTGACCAAAAACGGAATAGTGTGAAGTGTTGCAAGGATGGTTTGCAGCTGTTCCAGAAGAATCTGGAGGACTTTAAGCGTCGTTTCGTCACTGTGGATGAAACATGGATACATTACTATACTCCTGAGACCAAACAACAATCTAAACAATGGGTTACCAAGGGGGAATCTGCACCAAAAAAGGCGAAGACCGTTCTTTCGGCCGGAAAGGTTATGGCGACTGTCTTTTGGGATTCGCAAGGGATAATCCTCATCGACTAT
>CM032449.1:185202749-185438122 GCA_019049505.1 Pachyrhynchus sulphureomaculatus
AATACTCTTGCAATACATTGCCTAAACCACTAAATATGGAATAATATCATGTAGCAAAAGATATCTATAATATATATAAAATGCAACGTCTCTCTGTCTGTTTGTCCGTTTATGCGCTTATCACTGGAGAACCACTTATCCGATTTACGTGCTTTTTTTTTTAAAACATACATATGTTCTCTGGCCAGGTTATAGGATATATTTTATTACGTTAGGTGACATAAGGAATAAGCAGTGACGATAATAGTGAATCAAGCTGGAGAAAAGTTTGCCGCTAGCGTGTTCTCTTGCAATACACTGCCTAAAGCATTAAATATGGAAAAATATCATGTAGCAAAGAATATAATATATACATATATATATATATATATATATATATATATATATATATATATATATATATATATATATATATATATATATATATATATATATATATATATATATATATATATATATATATATATATTAAATGCAACGTCTCTCTGTCTGTCTGTCTGTCCGTTAGTGCGATTATCACTCGAGAACCACTTATCCGATCTACGTGTTTTAATAAATTTTTACATATGTTCTATATAATTCGATATAAGCCTAGATAATGAGAGATAAGGTGAGATAATGGGAGATAAGGAGAAATAATGGGAGATAAGTCGAGATAAGCCTCGATAATGGGAGATGAAGTGAGATAATGGGAGATAAGTATAAATAATGGGAGATAAGGAGAAATAATGGGAGATAAGCAGAGATAAGTCTAGATAATGAGAGTTACCGTGAGATAATGGGAGATAAGGAGAAGTAATGGGAGATAAGGAGAAATATTGCGAGATAAGTCGAGATAAGCCTAGATAATGGGAAATAAGGTTAGATACTGGGAGATAAGGAGAAATAATGGGAGATAAGGAGAAATAATGGGAGATGAGCAGAGATAAGTAAATAATGGAAATTATGTAGAGATAAGGAGAAATATTGGGAGATAAGGGGAAATAATGGGAGATATTTTATTACGTTGGGTAACATAAGGAATAAGCAGTGACGATAGTAGTGAACCAAGTCCACGCGAGCGGAGCCGCGGGCCCGGCTAGTATATATATATATTATATAGATTAATATTATTATTATATAACTTGGCCAGAGAACATATGTATGAATTAAAAAAAAAATATATGTAAATCGGATAAGCGGTTCTCGAGTGATAAGCGCACTAACGGACAAACAGACAGAGAGACGTTGCATTTTATAAATATATAGAAGATTATAGATAACCTGGCCAAAGAACTAACGTATGAATTTAAAAAAAAACATATGTAAATCGGATAAATGGTTCTCAAGTCATAAGCGCACTAACGGACAGACAGATAGACAGAAAGACAGGGAGACGTTGCATTTTATATATATTATATTCTTTGCTACATGATATTGTTCCATATTTAATAGTTTAGGCAGTGTATTGCAAGAGAACGCTCTAGCGGCAAACTTTCTTTCGACTTGATTCCCTGTTATCGTCACTGCTTATTCCGTATATTACCTAACGTAATAAAATATATCCTATAACCTAGCCAGAGAACATATGTATGTTTAAAAAAAAAGCACGTAAATTGGATAAGGGTTTCTCGAATGATAAGCGCGCTAACGGACAGACAGACAGAGAGACGTTGCATATATATACAGTAACCGGCAAAGAGATCGGAAAAATTATTTTCTTTTTGGACAACTGGGGGAAATAATTTAAAAAATGATAAAGTTTTTTTGTTGTTCTTATTATTATTATTAACGGAATTGTTTAGTACTTAATATATCCTTTTTGAGAGGATAAAACTGAATGTTCTAACAAAGCGTCAAAACATTTGTTAAAATATCTTCGTTTTGGCTCTAGCATCCAGGAGTATTTTGATTTACAAAATATCGATAAGGCAATTAAGATACACATCATTGCAGCAGTAATTGCAAAATTTATGTTTTAAACTCATTTTTTGAATTAGTTCTTCCAGTTGTCAAAAATACACAATAATTTTTCTAATTACGATTAAAGTAAAAGAAATTTACCTTAATTAAACTACTAAGATAAAAAAATTAGAATTTTCAGCTAGATAAAGAGATATTAAAAAAGTTTAATTTTTTTTAGTGTTCCGTACGGAACACTTATAAGATCAGTTCGGTGTTTGTCTGTCTGTCTGTCACACCCGATTTTCTTCGAAACTATTTGTCATAGAAAGATGAAATTTGGTAATAATATAGGAATTGATGGCCTCATCAAAGCCGTGTAGTTTTTTGAAAGTCAAATTTTGACTTAAGGGGTTAGTTTTGGGGAGTGAAATCGGAAGCGAAAAAAAAATTTTTTTAGTAAGTCATCGAGTGTGGTGTCAAATGGAAGCTTATGAAAACACGAGTAAAAAATATATATGTAATGTAATACTTGCGCACACTTTTGTTTGTATTATTTTTAAAAAATTGCGAAAAATCGCTGTCCCCCCACCTTCTCTCGAAAAGTACTGATCAAAAAATTTTGAAAAAATTCTGAAATATTCTCCAGGGGGTATAGATTGAACGAAAATTATCACGAGTGCATTACCTTTGATAATTTATCTGGTATATAAAAAACAAAAATTTCAAGGTCATCAATTTTCAGTAAAGATTGGAAACAAACTTTGTTGAAAACTCATTTGGGGTGTGTTTTGTGAAGTCACTGATCATTTTATACCATCGTACGGAACACTAATTGTGCAAGTTCAACTTGCACTTGACCGGTTATTTTATTTAGATGATCAAAACTTTGCAAGGGGTGTTTAATCCAAATTCTAAATACGTTTTTACTCTTTGACTTTTTTCAATTAACCGGACATTTATGATTCTGTATCATTTTATTTAAATATCCTATACCAACAGTCACGGGACATATATCAAAATCAATTTTTAGGTTATCGGCCATGTAGAACTGATTACCTAAAAAAGAGATTTGGATATATATATATATATATATATATATATATATATATATATATATATATATATATATATATATATACTAGCCGGGTGCGCGGCTCCGCTCGCGTGGACTTGAGTCACTACTATCGTCACTGTTTATTCCTTATGTTACCCAACGTAATAAAATATCTCCCATTATTTCCCCTTATCTACCAATATTTCTCCCATTATCTCTACATAATTTCCGTTATCTAGGCTTATCTCTGTTCATCTCCCATTATTTCTCCTTATCTCCCATTATTTCTCCTTATCTCCCATTATCTCACCTTATATCCCATTATCTGGGCTTATCTCGCAATATTTCTCCTTATCTCCTATTATTTCTCCTTATCTCCCATTATCTCACCATAAATCCCATTATCTAGACTTATCTCTGCTTATCTTCCATTATTTCTCCTTTTCTCCCATTATTTATACTTATCTCCCATAATTCACCTTATCTTCCATTATCGAAGCTTATCTCGACTTATCTCCCATTATTTCTCCTTATCTCCCATTATCTCACCTTATCTCCCATTATCTAGGCTTATATCGAATTATATAGAACGTATGTATAAATTTATAAAAACACGTAAATCGAATAAGTGGTTCTCGAGTGATAAGCGCACTAACGAACAGACAGACAGACAGAGAGACGTTGCATTTGATATATATTATATTCTTTGTTACATGATATTTTTCCATATTTAATGCTTTAGGCAGTGCATGAGAACGCGTTAGCGGCAAACTTCTCTCCGACTTGATTCACTATTATAGTCGCCGCTTATTCCTTATGTTACCTAACGTAATAAAATATAGCCTATAACCTGGCCAGAGAACATATGTATATTTAAAAAAAAAGCACGTAAATCGGATAAGTGGTTCCCCAGTCATAAGCGCACTAACGGACGAACAGACAGACAGACGGAGAGACGTTGCATTTTACATATATTATAGATATAGATTATTATTATTATTATATAACCTGGCCAAAGAACATATGTATGAATTTAAAAAAAAAAAAACACGTAAATCGGATAAGTGGTTCTCGCGTGATAAACGCACTAATGGACAGACAGACAGACAGAGAGACAGTGCATTTTATATATATTATAGATTATACATATTCTCTGCTACATAATATTGTTCCATATTTAATGGTTTAGATTGTGTATTGCAAGAGAACGCGCTAGCGGCAAACTTTTTTCCGACTTCATTCGCTATTATCGTCATTGCTCATTCCTTATGCTACGTATCGTAACAAAATATATACCTGGCCGGAGAACATATGTATGTTTTAAAAAAAAAGGGACGAAAATCAGATGAGAGGTTCTCCAGTAATAAGCGCACTAACAGACAGACAGACAGACAGAGATACGTTGTATTTTATATATATTATAGACGTAATAAAATGTATATCTATAACCTGGTCAGAGAACATATGTATGAATTTAAAAAATCACGTAAATCGGATAAATGGTTCTCGAGGGATAAGCGCACTAACGGAGAGACAGACAGACAGAGAAACGTTGCATTTTATATATATTATAGATATAGATTATTTTTATTATTATATAACCTGGCCTAAGAATATATGTATGAATTTAAAAAAAGACACGTAAATCGGATAAGTGGTTCTCGCGTGATAAACGCACTAATGGACAGACAGACAGACAGACAGAGAGACATTGCATTTTATATATATTGTAGATTATAGATATTCTCTGCTACATAATATTGTTCCATAATTAATGGTTTAGGCTGTGTATTGCAAAGGAACGCGCTAGCGGCAAACTTTTTTTCCGACTTCATTCACTATTTTACGTCACTGCTCATTCCTTATGCTACCTATCGTCATAAAATATAGCCTATAACCTGGCCAGAGAACATATATATGTTTAAAAAAAAAAAGTACGTAAATCGGATAAGTGGTTCTCCAGTGATAAGCGCACTAACGGACAGACGGACAGACAGACAGACAGAGAGACGTTGCATTTTATATATTATAGATATATATATATATATATATATATATATATATATATATATATATATATATATATATGTATATATATATATATATATATATATATATATATATATATATATATATATATATATATATATATATATATATAAAAATATCTATAACATATATAAAATGCATCGTCTCTCTGTCTGTCTGTCCGTTAGTGCGCTTATCACTGAAGAACCACTTATCCGATTTATGTACTTTTTTTTTTAAAACATACATATGTTCTCTGGCCAGGTTATAGGCCATACTTTATTACGATAGGTAGCATAGGGAATGAGCAGTGACGATAATAGAGAATGAAGTCGGAAAAAAAGTTTGCCGCTAGCACGTTCCCTTGCGGTACACAGCCTAAACCGTTAAATTTGGAACAATGTAGCAGAGAATATCTATAATCTATAATATATAAAATGCAATGTCTCTCTGTCTGTCTGTCTGGCCATTAGCGCGTTTATCAGGCGAGAACCACTTATCCGATTTACGTGTCTTTTTTTAAATTCATACATATATTCTTTGGCCAGGTTATATAGTAATAATAATAATCTATATCTATAATATATGTAAAATGCAACGTCTCTTTGTCTGTCTGTCTGTCCGTTAGTGCGCTTATCCCTCGAGAACCACTTATCCGATTTACGTGATTTTTTAAATTCATACATATGTTCTCTGACCAGGTTATATAATAATAATAATAATCTATGTAATATATATGATCTATATAATATATATAAAACGCAACGTCTTTCTGTCTGTCTGTCCGTTAGTGAGCTTATCATTCGAGAACCACTCATCCGATTTACGTGATTTTTTTTTAATTCTTAATTTAATATATGTCAAAAAAAATCTATAATATATATAAAACGTAACGTCTCTCTGTCTATCTGTCTATCCATTACTGCGATTAGCACTCAAGAACCACTTATCCGATTTACGTGTTTTTTTTTTTATAAAATACAAAGAGAATAAACAGAGACAAAATGCTAATATGTAGGAAAAAAGATGGAAGTTTAGCAGTAAGCTTCGGAGAAAGACTGAATAGATGGGGGAGTACTTTAAAGAAACACTAAATGGAGATGAAAATGTGTTGAATGAGAAATAGGAAGCAAAATTAACTGAAGGGCAGGAGGCGACAAATAAACCCTGCAAAGAAGAAATAAGAGAAAAACTCCTCCCGGGTGGAAATTGTAGAACTGATAAAAGCTGGAGGAGTAGATCTGGAAAATGAATTATGCCGGTTGGTGCAAGAAATATGGGAAACAGAAAAGATGCCAGTGAGCTGGAGAGGCGCTCATTTGTCCAATATATAAAAAAGGAGAAAAAACTATATGTGCTAATTACAGACCAATAGCCTTACTGGATGTCGTAGATAGTAGTGTTGACTATCAAAAACAGACTAGCAGAGAAAGCCGAGTCTATTCTGGGAGAGTACCAGTGTGGATTCAGGAAAAATAGATCGGCTACAGACCAGATATTTTCGATTAAGCAAATCCAAGATAATAGCTTAGAACAAAATTTGGCACTACACTTGGTCTTTGTGGATTTCAGAGAAGCATATGACTCTGTAAATAGAGAAGGACTCTACAAGATAATGGAAGAACTAAAAATTCCAAGTAAATTGATTCGCATGGTGAGAATGACCCTGAATGACACAGAAAATAGAGTATTGGTTGAGGGCAAAGTATTAGACAAGTTTGAGGTGAAGAGGCGATTAAGACAGTGGGAACCAGTGTCGACATGTCTATTTAATTTGGTATTAGAGAAGATAATCCGGGAGTCAGAAATAAAAACAAATGGAACGATATACCAACAAACCTGCCATTAATTGGCCTATGCGGATGATGTAGCAGTGATTGCAAGAGCAAAAAGAACCTCAAAAAAGCCATAAGTAGGATAGAAGAAAGGGGAAGGATGAGAGGACTAAAGATAAATGAGGAAAAAAACAAAATACATGGAAATTACAAAGAAGAAGGATAATAAAAACAACAAAAGTTTAGATATAATAAACAACTTAGGGAAAAGATATATGTTTGAAAAAGTAGACAAATTTAATTATCTGGGAGTAACAATAACAGAGAGCGGACAAGAAAGGACGGAGATACAAGAAAGAATAGCAAAAGGACAGAGATGTTTGGGGGCAATGAATCCAATATTGAAATCAAAGAATGTATCAAGAAAAGCAAAAGAAAGAATATATACGACAGTTGCCAGACCCACGGTGACATATAGATGCGAAACGTGGAAACTGAATGCAAGAGAAAAGGAGACGTTGGAGGTGTGGGAAAGGAAATCTTTGAGAAGAATCTACGGAGGAAGAAAAGAAGAGGGACTGTGGAGAAGAAGAACAAACTACGAATTAAAATGCCTATATACGAAAACCCTTATAAGCCAAATCATAATAAGCCAGCGATTAGGATGGTTGGGACACGTGGCAAGGATGAAGGAAGAAAGACAGGCAAAGCAAGCCCTAATAAGAGGAGTGGTTGGAAGAAGGCAGTAAAGCAAGATCTGGAGTTGATCGGAATCCCGCACTGGGAAAAGCTAACAGGAGACAAAAAGAAGTGGAGACAAGTATGCAACCAAGCCATGGGCCTCTAAGGCCCCTTGAGCTATATAATAATATAAACATAACGAATAAGCAGTGACGATAAAGGTGAATCAAGTCCACTCGAGCGGAGCCACGGGCACTTTTATTTTATTCTTTGGCATAAGGTTCCTTTAGTTAAACATTTGAGTGTTTGTTTTTAATTTTTTTTTTAATTGACGTTTCGCCCTGTGGTATTCTCAAAAATGTTTGTCCTTGGTATAGCTTTCATTTCTTGAAAATAAGTAAATCCGACCAATACAATTCGATCTAAGGTCAACGGTTGGTTGGCCTTAAAGAGATTTGTTATGGAGGTATAAAATGATCAATGACTTCACAAAACACACCCCAAATGAGCTTTCAACAAAGTTTGTTTCCGATTTTTGTTAAAAACTGATGACCTCAAATTTTTTGATCAGTACTTTTCAAGACAAGGGGGGGACAGCGATTTTTGGTACTTTTTAAAAATAGTACTAGGAAAAGTGTGTGCAAGTATTACATTATATATATTTTTGAACTAGTGTTTTCACAAGCTATAATTTGACACCCCATACGATGACCTCGTATTTTTAGTGTTCCGTATGGAACACTTATAAGATCACTTCGGTGTCTGTCTGTCTGTCTGTCTGTCTGTCACACCCGATTTTCTCCGAAACTATTTGACATAGAAAGGTGAAATTTGGAAATAATATAGGAATTGATGGCCTCATCAGAGCCATGTAGTTTTGAGAATTAAATTTTGACTTAAGAGGTTAGTTTTGGGGGGTGAAGTAGGAAGTGAAAAAAAAAATCTTTTACTAGATCATCGAGTGTGGTGTCAAATGAAAGCTTGTAAGAACACGAGTAAAATATATATATATATATATATATATATATATATATATATATATATATATATATATATATATATATATATATAATATTATACTTGCGCGCACTTTTCTTTGTATTATTTTTAAAAATTCGCGAAAAATCGCTGTCCCGGGCCTTATCTCGAAAAATACTTATCAAAAAATTTCGAAAAAATTCTGGAATATTCTCCACGGGGTGTAGATTGAACGAAAATTATCACGAGTGCATTACCTTTAATAATTTATATGGTATATAAAAAAAAACAAAAATTTCAAGCTCATCAGATTTCAGTAAAGATTGGAAACAAACTTTGTTGAAAACTCATTTGGGGTGTGTTTTATGAAGTCACTGATCATGTTATACCACCGTAACATAAATTTTGACTTAAGGGATTCGTTTTGAGGGGTGAAATCGGAAATGAAAAAAAAATTTTTTTACTAGGTCATCGAGTGTGGTGTCAAATGAAAGCTTGTGAAAACACGAGTAAAAAAAATATATATAATGTAATACTTGCGCACACTTTTCTTCGTATTACTTTTAAAAAATCGCTGTCCCCTGCCTTATCTCGAAAAGTACTGATCAAAAAATTTTGAAAAAATTTTGGAATATTCTCCACGGGGTATAGATTGAACGAAAATTATCACGAGTGCATTACCTTTAATAATTTATTTGGTATATAAAAAAAAAACAAAATTTCAGGGTCACCAGTTTTCAGTAAAGATTGGAAACAAACTTTGTTGAAACTCATTTGGGGTGTGTTTTATAAAGTCACTGATCATTTTATACCACCCTAACAAAAATTTTTATTTTAAAAACAATCAACGTACGGAACACTAATTGTGCAAGTTCAACTTGCACTTGACCGGTTTTTTTTTTTTTTGTTTTTTTCACTTCCTCTTGGTTTGTAGTTCTGTAAATCATAAATTATTAGTCAAAATTTAATTTCTTTGTGCATTAGGTTGTTATAGATTTAAATTCCTAGGTGCATTCATTTTTAAATTGAAAAATACTGTTTGTAACATTACTATTTTATATGCACTAGATGATGTTAATTGTAAAAATTATATTTATGCATTAGAAAATTTTAGTTTCGATATGCTTTGTATACAGATCTTTGAATTATTATTATTATTTTATGAATTAGGTTGTGTTAGTTTTCTTACTACTAGTGTATAATTTTAAGAATTATGTAATAGTATAATAAAATGCGACTATTGAAAAGTTACGCATAACATAAAAAATATTGTAAGGTTGATACAAATCTGATTTCGTTTAATTTATAGATCTAAAAATGTTTTGTATATCATTGAACGTTTAGATTATTTAATATAAAACTTTCAAAACCTTGTTTTAGTTGTTTTGTTCTTAACTGTTCTTTTTTTATAATCACGAATATGTGTATTCTAGGGAATTTTTTATAGGTTATGTTAAATTTAACCTTCTTCGCTGCAGTACTATCTTAAAGTACGATATTTTACGAGTATTTTTCTGTTTAATTTATTGAAATCGGACAAAATGTCAACTGTCAACAGATTTTTATCCAAAAAATGACATTTTTCTCACACTGTGCAGCATGATGAATGTAGATACTATGTATTTATATGTCGAATTTTAACAATTATTATGAGTATTATATAATATAATAATTTTTTGCAGGTGTTAAAATAATATTACAAGATAAAAATTGAGGAGAATTGAGGTCGTTTGTTTCATGAAAAAAACTATAGGACTTCCTCTTCCAGAACCACCTGCTCCATGTCGAAACGCCCTAAAATTTCCTCTCTCAAGTCCATCTTCTCTAAGAAGACCCCCATCAGATTGCCGACAAATATATCTTCATATTTTACTACATTTTTTGCTGTAAGCATTCTGGTTATTGTACTATATATGAGCGACCCTTAATAGTTGTAAAAATGGCATTAAAATTAGACATAAAACAACTGTTAAGTTTTATAAAATAAATCATTATTGTGAGTAATTTAATTGTTTCATTATCTAACCCTAATCATAAATAAACTATGAAAAACTTCCAGTTAATATTTTGGGTACTTTTTGTTTTTTTGCTACATTAATAATGTTGAAAAATTTGCCTATATCTTCGTTATTAAAAATAGAACAAACTTTAAAATTAATGGAGAGATTTTCTAACGCTTATTTTTCACATGTCTTTGTCCTTATCGTTATCTTAAGCATGTGCAGTATTAGCGCAAAGAAATTGCACTTTCACATTACGGTAAAATTGCAATAAAATAAACTAAAAGTAAGGTTAGGTTAGTATCTTTGATTGTGTTAGCCGATACTTGTTGGAAATTCATAATAAAATTATATAAAAACAACACTATGTTTTAATTTCCAATATATTTAAAGTCACATAATTGTTTCACCATACAATGGCTTCTTCAGAAGTAAATCAGAAAGAAAAATATTTGGTAGTAATCCTGGTTTATGTTAGTCATTTTATTATAAACTCTATAAGTTTCTTAGACATATCTATATCAAAAGTGAACAATAAACACGATTTCTCGATTTTTCACAAACCTTCACATACTGACACAGTCGTACACAATAGTTCATCACACTCTTATCCTCACAAAATGGCAGCTTTTAACTCTTTCATACATAGATTGTTACATATCCCTATGACTAAAACTAATTTTAACAAAGAATTCAACATAATCAAACAAATAGCAATTAGTAATGGATATGACCCCAACATTATAGATAATATCTTTTACAAACAAGCAATCTCTATAATTTATCCCACAATTAATGACAAAAAAGGAACATTTAGTACACTCACATACACAGGGAAAATAACTAGAACAGTTTCCAAACATTTAATAAAAAAGAACAGTAAAATAGCATTCAAAACCAGTAATTCCTTAGGGAGTATAATTTTGAATAACAAAACCAAATCTAAGAATTCCTTAAAATCAGGTGTTTATTTATTAAATTGTGGATCTTGTACCAAAACCTACGTAGGACAAACTGGTAGATCTTTTGAAACTCGCATTAAAGAATATAAACTAGTTATTTAAAAAATAAGAACAATTCACATTACGCAACCCATATAATAAACGAATCCCATAATTTTGATGATACATTAAAAATCTTACATGTAGAAAATAATTCTAAAAAATTAAATTTGCTTGAATGTCTTGAAATTAACAAACGGAAAAACTCCAATCAATTATTAAACGAACAGGTAGACTTAAACCATTCACCCTTACTTAATCTTCATTAGTTCTCGGAAATAGTACCACAGATTTGCATTCTTAAAATAATGCTGTAAATAATATAATAAAATGATTAACATAATCTTAGGTAATTAAGGATAGTTTTAAGCACTATTTAACCAGGATTACTACCAAATATTTTTCTTTCTGATTTACTTCTGAAGAAGCCATTGTATGATGAAACAATTGTCAAGTGACTTTAAATATATTGGAAATTAAAACATAGTGTTGTTTTTATATAATTTTGTTAGGTTAGTACTCATCTTCTACAAACTTAGAGGATTTTTTCATCCATCTCATGGCTAAGGACACCGATTATTAGTATTTGCTGGGTCAACACAAGTTTCTAAGTTAAAGTTGTATCTAGCAGGTCTCTATCGCTTCCTTCAATATTTTTAAGTTAATACGAATGTGCGATAAATGAAATTTCAATTGATATTAGCACTACACAACAGGTATCGCCACTGCACCAAACACTTTGTTAGCATTATCAGGGGCGATTAATAAGTCGACAGTCAGTCATCATTCGTGATGATGCTGACATAGTTCAAGAAACGCGTGTCAGGTGCAAAAATAAAGTGTTTGTTGTAGTGGTGATAACTGTTCTGTAATGCTATAGTAGAAAAAATTGCAAATCCCAACATAATATGAACACTAATTACCTGTTGTCAGTGTTATTTGCAATAAAAGATTATAATTTCAATTATTATTTTAGTTGTTTGTATACTTAAGTAGCAGAAAAACCCTACCATAATAGCGATAATAATAAGGAACTTCAAATAATATCTCTTATAAGTTCCTAAATAAGGGAAATCAATATCCTTAATAAAGATTTCTCTTATTTTGTTTCAATACTGCGCAAGTCCTTATATTTCATTTCTTCTCTTTACTCTCGCGCATGCTTCAAAGAAAGATAAAGACAGTGGCCTGTCAAAATAAGCATTGCAAATTCTCTCTATTATCATATATAGTCGATAGGGTCCGGTAAATAAAGAAAAATGCTAACCTATTTATTACTTAATAATAAGTTTATTTTTATTTCAGTAGATTATTTACAAGAATAATACTGATTATCACAATATAAAAAGACTGACTAAAAATTAGAGTAGTTTCGATGCATTTACAACAATGAGAAAATGAATGCTTTATATACAACATGAGCACGATATCGTGATTATTTAGTATTTGGAGTAACCTCCGCTGCTGCTACCAAGACTGCTTGAAGAGAAACTGGAACCTCCTTTACCTCCAAGTGAGATGCCGCTCGATAATCCAGAGGAATAGCCTCCTCCTGAGGAGTAACTTCCTCCCGAGGAGTAACCTCCGCTAGATCCTCCACCGAGGGATAAACCTGAAGATCCTCCGTGTCCACCTCCAAGGGATACTGATGAACCTTCTAGGCTGGATGTGTGGGCTTCTCCAATGGAAATGGATCCACTGATTCCGCCTCCGTGGCCACCTAATCCTCCTTCATCTCCTCCGTAACCACCTCCGTAACCGCCGCCGTAACCGCCTCCATATCCTCCACCAAGTCCTCCGCCAAGTCCACCGCCGAGTCCTCCGCCGAGTCCTCCTCCAAGACCTCCACCGAGACCTCCAGCTCCACCTCCAAATCCACCTAAAATAAAGATTTTTTAAGTTTTGAAAGTTATGATATTTCTTATATGTTTATCAATGCATTAATGTTGCGTGTAAGTTTTATCGATTGGAATATACTAGCTGTTTTATTTCATTGTCATTTTTTCAACATGTTACATACCTCCGAAACCTCCTGCACCTCCGGCACCACCTCCTCCTCCTACACTAATAGGTTGTGGAACTGGCACTACAATAGTTTGTCTTACAGGTACAGGGACGGGCTGGGGTACTTCGACTGGATAAGGTTGTGGGACTGATACAGGGTAGGGTTGAGGTACGGGAACTTGTACTGGAGTACGGACAGGAACGGGTACTGGACGTCTGATTGTGACTGGGTATGGACGGGGTACGGCGACCGGTTGAGGGACGGGTACTGGAACCTAAAAATAAATTTGATAAAATGTTTATTATTTTTTAAAAGTGCAATAAAAAGGGTTTAGAAATCTTAATGTAACAGTATGGAAGTTACAAAGTTCTATTTCTTATTTTATATATCGACTTACGGGTACTGGTCTGTTGACTGTAACAGGAACAGGTACAGGTTGTGGAACAGGTACAGGTCTAGTTACTTCTATAGGTTGTGGTACAGGTACAGGTACAGCTTGAGTTCTAGTAACGACAGATACTGTTGCACCACCACGGCCTCCAGCACCACCTCCAAAGCCGGCACCACCTCCAAAGCCGGCTCCTCCTCCGAATCCGCCACCAATTCCGCCTCCTATTCCACCACCAGCTCCACCTCCAAAGCCTCCACCTAGACCTCCGCCGGAGTAACCACCTCCAAGGCCACCGCCGGAGTAACCACCTCCAAGGCCACCGCCGGAGTAACCACCTCCAAGGCCACCGCCGGAGTAACCACCTCCAAGGCCACCGCTTGAGTAACCACCTCCAGAGCCACCACTAGAGTAACCACCTCCGTAGCCACCACTCGAGTAATCGCCTCCTGAACTGTAGCTTTCTCCTCCATAACCTAAACATAAGAAAACGAAAATAAATTTTTGCATTTTTTGCCACAACTACCTCTTTCTATATTCTTTTGTTCCTTACCTCCTGACGATCCGCCGTATCCGCCTAGGTCTCCTCCTCCAATCGAGATACCACCTCCATGACCTCCAAGGTCATCACCTCCTAAGGAGATGCCACCACCCTGGGAACCACCTCCGTATCCACTGCCGACATCACTGGAGAAAATTCCACGTTTTTCATTAGTCTTTGTTTTGCTGCTAGCCTTTCCTGCGTATACTGAGCAGGAGATTGCCAGAAGAGCACAAACAATCTGTAATGAAAGAAACAACAATATGTAGATTTGGACGTACATATAATCCATTACATGCGTTCCAGGTTTATCAACTTTTGTAGATACGAATATTTCAAACGTTAGGTTGACGGCTGGAATATTGTTCCAGAGATACATGAGTTTTCATTCAAGACCAAGTAATTAACATGCGATATTACAAAAGATGCGTTATGAAGGAAGGTATACTGGAAGACTCTGCAAGAGATGTCCTGCAGGAACGAAAGGTATCCAACAAACAACATTTCCATGCTGTTTTCTTGTTTTTGGTTAACTATAAGGCAGGATACTACAATATCGCCAACAATATATTACTTTAAGTTGATTTATAGGGTATTCTTGCCCACAGATGTCGCGCCGTACTATAAGTATTCACCCGAAAAGGTAATGGAAACCACAAAAATGATAATCTATAAGGACCGCACGATAATTACTAACGGAATAATAACATTCAGTGGACCTGACATTGGTGGTAATTGATAAAGACAATACGAATGTTAATTTGCAATGAAAAAGAAGAAGGAAGCTATTGAAAATTACAATATAATACCAAAGTGTATCATGAATAAATTACTGCATTTGAATTAAATTATTAGCAATAATGAACGGGGTAATTTGGCGTAGAAAGTTAAATTAAGCGAATTATAACAAATAACTAATGATTAATCAAACATAATTTTTAAAGTCATTGCCAGTATTAATTAAAAAATAAAAGTACTATTAAATCGGATAAAATTATGCCGTTTATTCTATTCCCAGATTGAAAACTAGATAAATTAAGAAAGTTGCCTACCGATCATGATTATATCCTACGCAGATTCTACAGGGTATTTTCTAAAGTATTTCTAGGGTATTTTTAACAGATTGTAATACGTCCTATTTATTATATACTTTTTTTAGTAATGACGATAACCTGTTGACAAAATGGCACTGCAGTAGGTATTGCACATTTATGAGGATGACATTGTAGTTTTAAACTATCAGAATTTATTTATTGTAATATAAAATATATGATCTACGCATATGGTGTCAAAAATATTGCACTGTGCAGAGAATGTTTCCTACATAGTCGACTTCTGATAGAAAGTATAACAAGGAAAGTTAAGTCTGTCAGCGTAAAAAATAAAATTTGATCGTAAATTATGCTTTACATGACTAAGAAAGAAATGTATTTTATTTAGCAAAACTGATTGACCAGAATAATTAAATGATTTAAAATAACTTTAATTATGATAAATTATATACTGAATTAAAAGTAGTTAAAGAAAGAAATTTTATTCTTTTTTGGTTCTTATCCATGCTAAAAATAAATTGTTCTTATATATATATATATATATATATATATATATATATATATATATATATATATATATATAATTATAGTATCGATTTGTATATAAAGAAATTAGTTTGAAAAGTTAATTTGGGTGGCTTACTTTAGCCGAAACATAATTTATATATTTTATGTATTTTTGTGTGGTTTCAATCCCAAATGGTTTGATTTTTTTGAAATTTGGCATAAAGATACTTCAAGCTTAAATGATGCGGGTCTTGAATTCCTTTTAAGAATTAGGATGCTCGTATGGTAACCTGTGAACTCCGAGGTGGTATTTTTAGGTTATTTTTGTAGTTTTCATCAAATTATATGTATTAAAACTATGGTTTAAAGTGTTCTCTATTAACTGTATTTAAATAGTGAAGAAATTGATAATGATAAAATATTGCGGAAAGCCACGGTTTAATGAATAGCAACATGTCAGATTTAAAAAATCTTAAAAAAAGCTAAATTTCAAGCTATGCAGAGATCCAGGAAATTACAGTTTGATTTTAAAGAGTACCCTATTCAATATGATTAGCAGTTTCCATATTGCACCTACTATAGCTATAATAATGAGTCTTTTAATATTATTTATACCAGGTAGAAATTCTAGGACTTTTCCAGGCATCAGATTTTGAATGTAAATTTTGAATTTACAAAAATTGTCCTATAACTGAGAAAATAATTTTTAAAAGATATAAGAATCACAACGAGAAAAAAAAATTAAACCAATGATAGCGGAACGTAAAATACAAACAACACTACACAATAGTTATCTCCACTACACTCAACAATTTTTGTAACTGGCATGTGTTTCGCTAATCATGTCAGCATCATCAGGCGTGTTGATTGAGATTCCATCATCGCTCCTCATGATGCTAACATGGTTAGCGACACGAGCATTAGATGCAAAAATGAAGTATTTCGTATAGTAGTGATAATTTTTGGGTAGTGCCGTTGTGCCAATAATTGTAAAATCTCAACGTATTCCAAATAGTACTATAGAAATTCCTTAGTGTAATAATTATATGTGAACAAATACAGCAGAGGACAAAATTCTTCACTGTTTGAACCAAATGCCTAATTCAAAAATACGTTCATAATAAAAATTTCGCCTTAAAAATTGTTATTTCTTCTCGGCTTTGGCTAAATGACAAATCATGGTTATTACGATTAGACCGTGCTAAATTGGTGTGACTTTCCGACGTTTTACCTACGATTGCACACGACGTTATCGGGGAGTATTATTCTTTAAGATTAGAACACTCAATAATTATGAGTTTCCTGATCTTAAATAGTAAAGATCCCTGATGATACCTCATGAAATTGGAGGAGTCTAATTTGACACGGTTTAATCCACAGGCCCATGGTTTCTCAGTTATTATTATTACTGCCTAAAAAAATTTTAAAATTAAAAAAATTATGTTACTTATGGAAGTATTGGTTTCGATACAAGGAAAACTATTTCATTTGAAAACGTAAACTATTTTTGTACAGTAGAGTTTATTGTTAGATGAAAAGGTGTAAATGTTAAAACCGATATGCATAATATCTAATAATAATAAGTGTACACAATACTGTCTTTGTTTATTTGGTTAAATAGACGAAGTAATAATTATCTTGCTTTATTTTTCATTCAAAATAAAATACGTGTATGTTCTAGAAACATTAAAGCCCTAACGGGAGCAAAATTTCTAATAGTCTTGAATACTTTGGTTCATTATTTACTTCATCATCACTAGAATGTATATAAAAAACTAGATTCTGTCAAAAATTGTAATTTATTATTTGGCAAATGGCTTTGGAATGACAAATACCAACTTTTAGTACCCATTACATATAAAATAAATGCAGAAAATTAGGTTCAAAGCCTTTACTTCAATAAAAAATACCGCAGAAATTTGAGTGAAATTACAATATTGCCGTCCACTCCGATGACTTAAGAAATTCTTCCTCAAGGAAAGTGATTAAACTGACTACGAAATAGCCACTTTAAGGAGGAATCCTTGAATAAGTTAACCTGAGTGTTAGTATTATTAAAAATATTTTGCAATGCCGTTTTTATACATTAAGGGGTAACATACATTTGGGCGCTGCAAAAAGTAGGTATATTTTTAAAAAAATATTTTATAAGCTATTAAGTGAATAATACAAAAGAATGGCGATTATATATTTTTATCGAACTTTTTTTTTTTAAATTTGTTTTAAAATGCTAATATTATTTCGCATCGGGTTAAAAGGACCACTGATGAAAATTATGGCGCCTCATTGTCTGCAGGAAAACAAAAAAAATAATTCAATATGCAAAAATTAAAATTAATCTTGTAAAACAATGTACAACTTAAAAATTATCGAAGGATTTTTTTCCAAAAATTAAAAAATTTACGGTGTTTCAAACTTTATTATGCAATTTTCGACCAAAAAATTTATGTTTAATTATTTATAAAAAATTGTCTATTAGAAAAATTAGAAAAAGTAATTATTAAGTTTAAAAAAAAGTTAAAAAATATTAAAAACTGGCTGAATAATATCGCAGACAGTGTCTGAAAACAGGTAGCTGTCCTTATCCGAAGCCAGCTCACATTTAATGCAGTAACTTTGTAATGGAATGGAATATTTTTTCAATTTTCTTTCCTGAATAATTCTTAGAAGTATAGAGAATAAAAATCCGTAAAAAAATCGAATTTTTGAAAATTCAAGGTGTATGTAACCCCTTAATATATTAGATTGTATTGTACCCTATGTATCCCAATTTTCTACATTTAAATTCCATTATCTATGGATAATTTATAGCTTAATACTCTTTTGACAAATAATAATTTTTCAATGTCACTATCATTAACCTTTTTTTTTTCTTTTGGTTAACATTGGTAAAGCACCCACTATTTAAACGTGTGTTATATGAGCGAGAAGATTCATATTATTTTTTTGTTAACTTACCACAAACGGTCTCATGTTTGTGAATAAAACTCTACAAAACTACTGATGTATTAACCCCTATACGAGGTGTGTATATATACCGGCAACATTACCCGTAGTAGAGAGGGTAAGAAATGGGTGCCCGCGTGATGATACCCCAATGAAAACATCGTTGTAAGAACCATCATCCATTCTCTCCATTTTGGTACTTTCACCGGGTGCATCTAACGCAGCGTCTCTTTGCTAATGTACCGCACTGGCGTTGTACCATATACATTCACGGAGGATGCCGCTCTCTGCGGTTCCAAGCCGGTAAGCGAGGCGAACCGAAACATTTTTTTTTCAGTATCAAATGTTTTATCTTTAGTTCGAGGTTAATTTTTTTTCAACTGTAAACTAAAACAAGCACGTTGTTATCTATTAATATTATTATTATTATTTATAATTGTTCATAAGACGTTACTTTAATGTTGTATTTATTATGTGTAAATAATAAATAAATAGAATTAAAAAAAGCACTAAAACCTTAATCTTGAATTCCCAAAAATTCGATTCTTTTTTTACGGATTTTTATTCTCTATACTTCTAAGAATTATTAAAAAAAAATTAGGAAAATTCCATTCTATTACAAAGTTATAGCATTAAATGTGACCTGGCGCCGGACTGGGACCGCTACCTGTTGTTAGACACTGTCAGCAATATTACTCTGTCAATTTTTAATATTTCTTAACTTTTTCTTTTTTTAAATCTTATTTATTACTCTTTTTACAAAATGTCGAGAGTTTTTTTTATTAGGTTTAAAAAACAATTTTTTATGGACAATACAACATAAATTTTTGGTCGAAAATTGCATACTGAAGTTTAAAACACCGTAATTTTTTTATTTTTGAAAAAAAAAAAACATTGGACAAATTTTTAACTACTACATTATTTTCCAAGATTAATTTTTATTTTTGCACATTGGATTATTTTTTGTGAAATTATCCTGCAGACAAAGAGGTGCTATAGTTTTCATCAATGGTCCATTTAACCTGATAAAAAAATAATGTTAACACTTAAAACATATTTTTTAAAAAAAAATTTTCCTATGATTTAAAGTAAAATATAAATATATAATCGCCATTCTTTTATATTATTCACTTAATAACCTTTAAAATATTTTCTTAAATATAAATACTTTTTATAGCGCTCAGGTGTATCTAACCCCTTAAGAGAAGGGAATCAGTTTATTTATGTTTCCATCGTCGTCATTTTATTTATAACATATTTCATTAAAAGTTTGTACGTTCACAGCTAAAAATTTCAAATATTTTGTTGCCCATGAGGTCTGACACATGGATATCGCCCTTTTAAAAAAATCTATATGATTTTTAGGAAGTACCAACCTTCAAACGATACGTGTCAAAATTTCATGACATTTCGACAATTAGTTTACAAGTTACAGTGATTTTAGTGACGCAACTTATGATATTTTCAAAACAATGGAAGAATCGTGTGTTGATTAAACACTGTTTTTTGATGGGAAAAAATACCGTTCAAGCAAAGCAATCGATTGATAAGTGTTACGGCGACTCTGCCCCTGGAAAATCACTTATCATTTACTGGTGAGCTGAATTTAAACGCAGTCGTACAGACAGAAATGATGCTGAACGCTCTGGACGCCTAAATGAGGTGGTTACACCGGAAAACATAAAAAAAAATTTGGATGACCCTAAAGTGAAATTGTGTGAGATAGCTGACACACTAAAGATATCAAAAGAACGTGTTGGTCATATTTTGCATGAACATTTGGGCATGAGAAAGCTCTGTTCGAAATGGGTACCGCGTTTGCTCACAGTGGACCAAAAACAACATGTGTATGATTCTGAGCGCTGTTTGGACCTGTTTAAGCTCCATAGGAAGGGTTTTTCTCGTGCAATATGTGATAATGGATGAAACATGGATTCACTACTAGACACTGGAATCAAATCGGCCGTCAGCTGAGTGGACAGCAGCCAGTGAAAGCCGTCCGAAGCGACCAAAGATACAACAGTCAGCTGAGAAGGTTTTGGCCTCTGTATTTTGGGATGCTCATAGAATAATTTTAATCGACTATGCAGAAAAGGGAAAAACTATCAATAGCGAATACTATATAAAGTTATTGGTGAGTTTGAAGGCAGAAATCGCAAAGAAATGGCCCTAAATGAACAAGAAAAAAGTGCTCTTTCATCAAGACAATACACCGTGTTACAAGTCAATGATTACGATGACAAAATTGCATGAATTGAAGGTCGAATTGCTTTCTCATCCACTATATTCTCCAGATTTAGCCCCCAGCGACTATTATCTATTCGCAGAACTCAAAAAATGCTCGCGGGAAAGAGATTTGGCTCCAATGAAGAAGTCATCGCCGAAATTGGGGCCTGTTTTGAAGGCAAAGACAAATTTTTCAACAAGAAAGGTACAGAAATATTAGAAAAGTGTTGGAATGATTGTATCGCTTTTGAGGAAGACAATGTTAATGAATAAAATCGAATTTTGCAAAAAAGTGTGTTTTCAGTAGCTAGACCAAAAACTTTTCAGCCTACGTGTTATATATACATATATATATATATATATATATATATATATATATATATATATATATATATATATATATATATATATATATAATATTGTAGTTTTTATAATTAGTGTTCCGTACGGAACACTTATAAGATTACTTCGGTGTATGTCTGTCTGTCACACCCGATTTTCTCCGAAACTATTTGTCATAGAAAGTTGAAATTTGGTAATAATATAGGAATTGATGGCCTCATCAGAGCCATGTAGTTTTGAAAGTTAAATTTTGACTTAAGGGGTTAGTTTTGGGTGGTTAAATCGGAAGTGAAAAAAAATTTTTACTTGGTAATCGAGTGTGGTGTCAAATGAAAGCTCGTGAAAACACTAGTAAAAAATATAAATATAATGTAATACTTGCGCGCACTTTTCTTTGTATTATTTTTAAAAAATTGCTGTCCACCCACCTTATCTCGAAAAGTACTGAACAAAAAACTTTGAAAAAATTCTGGGGTATTCTCCAGGGGGTGTAGATTGAACGAAAATTATCATGAGGGCATTATCTTTAATAATTTATCTGGCATATAAAAAAAACAAAAATTTCAAGGTCATCAAGTTTCAGTAAAGATTGGAAACAAACTTTGTTGAAAACTCATTTGGGGTGTGTTTTGTGAAGCCACTGATCATTTTATACCACCGCAACAACATTTTTTACTTTAAAAGCAATCAACGTACGGAACACTAATTGTGCAAGTTCAACTTGCACTTGACCGGTTTTTTTTTTTTAAATAAGTTTTTTTTTTAATTTAAATTTTTATATATATTAACGAGTATAAATCTTTAAAATTGTATATAAAAAATAATTTATAACTTTAGTAATATCAGTAACGTGTTGGCTAAGAATAGTCCAATTAACAAAGACATATATCACAAAAAATGCCGTAATGATAAAATATTTTAATACAGTAACGAGAGAAAGATTGTTTATTTAACTGACTGGTGCATATGGTAATGACCTAATAATTCACAATGCTTTATAATATTCGAATTTATTCTCAGACGAGATAATTATAGCCTATTTGTATGGGTACACACAATTTAGCATTTGAAATTAGGGTTGAACCAAAAATATGTACAGG
The DNA here is from genome assembly GCA_019049505.1 of Pachyrhynchus sulphureomaculatus. Lineage (NCBI taxonomy): Eukaryota > Metazoa > Arthropoda > Insecta > Coleoptera > Curculionidae > Pachyrhynchus > Pachyrhynchus sulphureomaculatus. Next base: position 185,225,258 of record CM032449.1, read on the forward strand.
GTTATTGATTATAAATAAACTACCCCACTACCTTGCTTATTTAAAGAGTTAACAAAAAACCGTAAATACAGAAATTGTGGTGTTTTAAAAGATTAATTAATCTCTTCCTCATTTACATTAACGATCTGCAGGAAAGAACCAGGAATCCAGTTTACAGCTTTGCAGATGATAGTACGCTTATTTCTTCATTCACTTTGAACTTTCGAACATCGGCTACTGATGCAAACATCCACAGACTTCAGAAAATCGTTCAACTTAACAAAGAATAAGAAGAAATTCTATGTTAGGGTGAGAGTAACCAAGTATAATTTAATGCTACAAAAACTCAGGCGGCAGTTTTTTCTAAAAAGGTTAACGCTATAGAACTAGACATAGTTATGTAGAGATTCTCTAGCAACGTCACTCAATTTCGGCGTTAGTAAATTTCACACCACGACTACCTGCGCCCTTAATACAACAGGTAAATTCCACACTAACCTTATAAGGGTGCTTAAATCTTACAGGTAATTTCCACACCAAGCAAATATAATTATGCTTTATTCATCTAAATAAAATTGGAGGGATTTCTTTTAAATCAGTTTTTATTGAAAATTTTAGATATTTGCAAAAATATATGTTTTTATTTCATAGTAGAATAATATTGATAAAACATGAAGTTTTTGCTGAATTCAATTGGACAAATTTCCTTACATATACTAGATAATGCTACAAACCTATACATATCTATTTATATATATTTACAAAACAGGTTGAGAAAAATAGGAGACACATTTTAAAAAATGGAAACGAATAATATTTCCTAATTGTCTTTGTTCATAAAGATTTTTTAAATGTTTTAATTTTCGATTATTATGATTATTACTTATTTTAGACTCGTCGACACTTTGTATTTTTATAAATACGTTAACTGAAATTCTTTCAGCCTATCGATAAAAGTATACAGAGACGGATGTGTAGAATAAAAAGAATTATTTAGATGGGAATGGAAGGACTCACAACAGTTAGTCGTTCGAGTTAAAGATGGACTCGATTCTGCCCATATTTCAACTGGAAAATCGGCTCCTTCCTCTATATACGTCTCTAGTAGGTAATCACAAAATTTATTTAAACGTTCATCCTCAGGTTTTATAGAATATAAATCGTATGCAAAACTGTCACCTAATTCTTCGGGTACTAAATAGGATAAACCGAAACAATACTTTAACCAACGACCAATTTCAGAATTTTTGTCGCAATATTCTTTAGCTAGACCTAGATTCTGTATCTTGCGAAACCAAGATTGGTGTAAATGAAATCTACATCCTAACACTTTAGCATTTGGCCAAACTTCAGAGACTGCCTTATGAATAGATTTTTCGAAGTCAATAGTAATTTTCTCTGAATTGAAATACAGTGTATCTGTTGAATAAATCTTACATTTTAATAATGTGAAGAGGTTTTTGTATGTTTCAGCTCTCTTATTACGCAATAAGCAAAATAATAATGGAATGTAATGACCGTTTGCAAAACCATGCACTGTAAATAACTGTGTAAAATATTTAGTGCAGTATGAAAAGGTGCCGTCCATATATATACTGGATATTTTATACAACATATTGACATTTGTAGTGCAAGAAAAAACAATAATACCACTTTCGAGTTCATTGATATATAGAAAATTCTCACCCTTGCTAGTTTTAATTTAAAATGCCTCTAAAACACTATGCACCTCCTCAGCACTTCTTGGATTACGTCCTGGCAAAAATTTTCGTCTATGGTTATAAATGTTTTTTCTAATATATTCGACATCTTTTTCTGTTACTGTTTCAGGCAGCATGTTTTGTAGTTCTTGTCGGATAATTTTAGATGGCCTTTCACTCATATGCTCTCCGGCTTTTCTTTTGCAGGAATTACTAATTATTTGCCGATTCAGTTTCTTGGTGTCGGCTTCGTGTGTATGGAGTCCTTCACTTCTGGTAACTAAATTCTCGGGCTCAACGGTGAAGACTTTTGATTTGCAATCTTTTTTTGAACATCTCCAAAGTGTTTCTCCACATTTTAGCACCTTTTGTCGGAAGTAAGTGTAGTAATTCACACATAACATGTCCTTTCCTCGATTACTTTTTATTAACTTTGCTTCCATATTAGCAACACTTTAAAAAATATACGCACAACCAAGTAATAATCAGAAATTAATAATATGTACTAAACTGATATGTAGAAGGGTTTAATAATGTATTAATTGAACAGTCCGGTGCGTACCACCACCCATTTTTCAACCCTCATCCTCTACCTGAAAGTACTCAGTGTGGAATTTACTTCTGCAATTACAATCCCTTAAATATGTCTAGGTCATAAACGGATTAGTGGTGTGGAAATTACCTGCGCCCCTCAATTTGCTGGGCGTTAATTTGTGACCAAATATGTTTTGGCACGAACATGTTTCATGCATAGCAAAGAGAGCTGTTCAAAAGCTGGAAATATTATTTCGAACTAGAAAGCTTTCAAGATTAGTGCTTTAGGGATTTTCTTGCAGCACGGGTGCTATGACAAAACAAAAATCAGTTTTTGATATAAGACTCAAATTTTGTGTATTTTTAATCGATATATTTTTTCATTTTTACAGAACTATTAATTCTAGTAAACGAAAAATAATAGTTTCATATTATCCTGCAATTTTTTTTTAATTTACCGAATATGGTTTTGCAATTTTGACAATAACAATAATACGCCAATAGCGATAGGCTAAACAGATCTGAACATATTTCTAACATACCATATAAACTACTATATGTAAGGAATGTGGAATTCTTGGCACAATGAAACTACTTACTATATTGCACTGTTGCTGCAAAAGTGACACATCTTAAAAAACTTCATTTTTGAGTTATCACCAGGAATGGGTGCGTTAAATATTATTCCATGAGTCCAAAAGCTTATAAACTTTAGTTCACCAGTTGGCCCAGAGATGGATTTTGTGTCGTTTTTGCCGATTCAGTCATATTATGTTCATAATATAGTGGTAAAACATTTTCAGTTGCACAATAAAGGTGATGGTGCTTGTATGCTTTACGATGCTACGATTTACAGTGTATTATATCGAGTTGTGTCACTTTTGATGATAAAAAGGCAGTCTTTCATTGAAAATATTTCGTATTATGTCACTTCAGTTGATCAAGGGGTAAACTAAACTGAAACGAAGAAGAAAAATCTTTATGCGAGAAGAACATAATTCCAGAAAATATTATGATCAATTTTATAAAAATATTTTTTAGAAACCTGTAAAATATTTTTACAGTAGGTAACCTATTGCGCTCCATTTTACTTACTTTTTTAGTACTTTTCCATTGCTACTTTTATTAAAAATAATTGTTAATCTTTTATTACTGACCTTCTTTATGTTCCTGAAATCAGGTCAGGGTATAAAAATTAATGTTTTTGTAATTAAGGAAAAAGTCACAAGACTAGAAATAATATAAATTTTGTTACGCTAATTAATTTATCAAAAATGTTACAACTCAAAATAATTCAGTTTGTCACAAGTCAAAAGAAAGGTTTTTTTAAGGGTTGTTACTCTGAAAGAAAAAAAAAATATTTTATGATTATTTACAGAACCATTTTAGAGATAATTTTCTCTCTACTGCTTCTGTTCTTATTTCTCTTAAAAATTTTCTAATACTAGAAACAACTGTTTTTTCCTTTTCCTGAAAATTCAAGTGTTTTGAGTTGTGTCACTTTTGAAGCAACAGTACGATATATCACCACTACACCAAACACAGCGACGACTGATTGATAGAATCAAACAACGCTCCTGATGAAGCTAACATGGTTAGCGAAACGCGCGTCGAGTGCAAAAATAAAGTGTTTGGTGTAGTGGCGATATATACTGAGTAATACCATGTAAAATTCGGGCCACAAGTGTCTGTAAAGTGGTAAAGATTAAGTTGTTTATTTCTTTTTTGAACATCATAATTTTTTTAACATTGATTGGATTACTTTTATGTTCTTAATCTCGTTTTTACCATTCTTTAGCGCTTTTGCCGACACCTAATGATTGATTACAATCAAATTTAACCAGCTTAAATTTCTTTATTAATACACTTGATTCTTGGAGATTAGAAATGAAAAGATTTAATCAATGTTTTTACATGATTGCTGGTCAAAAAAAGTACAGTCATTTCAATAGAAAGTTCATACAATGGTAAAAATTGGGAGCTCATATACTGCAGTATAATGTTAGCGATGAATGCGTCCCCTGTAGATTTGGCGTCCAGCGAAAGATGCATTTAATGATTTTTTAACTCATGTGAGCTTCCTATATTATTTGTCGTTAGCACTTTTATATTTTATAATTATTGCCTGCCTTAGGATAGTGTAATACGTAGGCTCAAAAGTTTTTGGTCTGGCACATAGATGTCGCCCTTTTCAAAAAAATCTATATGATTACCAACCTTCAAACGATGCGTGTCAAAATTTCATGACATTTCGATGATTAGTTTACAAATTATAGTGGTTTTAGTGTTTGATATTTTCAAAACAATGGAAGAAATCGAGTTTCGTATATTGATTAAACACTGTGTACCGTTCAAGCAAGGCAATGGCTTGATAAGTGTGTCTGCCTCTGGAAAACCACTCATCATGTATTGGTATGCTGAATTAAATACGATCGTACTGACACAAATGATGCTGAACTCTCTGAACGCCCAAATGAGGTGGTTACCCCGGAAAACATAAAAAAAATCCACAAAATTATTTTGGATCATCCTAAAGTGAAATTGCATGAGAAAGCTGACACCCTAAAGATATCAAAAGAACGTGTTGGTCGTATTTTGCATGAATATTTGGGCATGAAAAAGCTTTGTTCGAAATGGGTATCGCGTTTGCTCACAGTGGACCAAAAACAACCTGTTGATGATTCTGGGCGGTGTTTGGACCTGTTTAAGCACAATAAAAAGGGTTTTTTCATACGATATGGGACAACGAATGAAACATGGATCCACCACTACACACAGGAATCAAATCGGCAGTCAGCCGAGTGGACAGCAGCCAGTGAAGCCGCCTGAAGCGACCAAAGACACAGCAGTCGGCTGGAAAAGTTTTGGCCTCTGTATTTCGGGATGAGCATGGAATAATTTTCATTGACTATGCTGAGAAGGGAAAAAACATCAATAGCGAATATTATATAAAGTTATTGGTGCGTTTGAAGGCAGAAATCGTAAAGATACGGCCCCAAGTGAACAAGAAAAAAGTGCTCTTTCATCAAGATAATGCACCATGTTACAAGTCAATGATTACGATGGCAAAATTGCATGAATTGAAGTTCGAATGGCTTCCTCATCCACCGTATTCTCCAGATTTGGCCCCCCAGCAACTATTATCTATTCAGGCCTCAAAAAAATGCTCGCAAGAAAGAGATTTGGCTCAATGAAGGAGTTATCGCCGAGACCGAGGCCTATTTTGAAGGTAAAGACAAATCCTTCTACAAGAAAGGTACAGAAATGTCAAAAAAACGTTGGAGTGATTGTGATGTGTTTTAAGTAGCTAGAAACTTTTCAGCCTACGTGTTATGTATACTACTTACTCAAGAAATAGATCCATAACTTTCGATTTGAATATTTTTCTTTGTTCTCGGTTGATAAAAGGTTCCGAGGGTACTTCAGGTGCTCGAGTAGTAACGCGTAGACTTTTTGACAAAATGCAGCAACCAGACTTGCCAAATTTTAAAGAAAAATTGATATATCTTGAGAGTTGTATTTTATTGCAAGATGAATATTGTGATGAGCGAAGGAAGGAAGTGAAGCATAAGTTCTCCTATTTGAAGTCACAATTCAAGAAAAAATGGACAGAAGCACACATAAAAGTAGACGTTTTTCTTAAAAAGAATGACGAAAGGTTACAAGGAACATTTGAAATATCCAGGGTAAGACGCCGTTCTTCTGGTCGACCAACAAGGTCATTTGAAAAATCAAGTGAGAGGAGCAAACATAGAAACACAGAGGAAGTACGTAGTACTGTAGATAAAGAAGTAATAATGCGTGCTACTCAAACATCCCTGGAGAGAGAATTGCATTCAGGGGGAGAGGGGTTATTTGAACTACTACTTATTATTTTGTTTTTTTTTTAAGAATAAGCTGATAATTGCGTCAGTCAAAGCTAACATTTCATTGGTCAATATACTCGTAAAAGCGAGCGTTTTACTTCATGCTTTGTTTTCTTTTTACTTTAAAATAATTTAAATCTAGCCCCGTCCAAAGTTTATACAATGCGCAAACTGACCAGTAATAAAAAAACTCTATGCTGGGGTTAGAACTGTAATATGATATTAGCAATATATTGCTTATATTCATAGTTGTGGTGTTTTTATGTATATTCAGCTGACGAGTTTCTTAGAACAAACACTTTTTAATCATCGATATTTCTGGAGATGGCAGGCAGATGTTTAAGAGGGTGGATTGTTAAGTCTGGTAAATTTCAACGAAATGACGGGAAATTTCGTTAAGCGGCAGGACCGTTGGTAAGCGTGATTCTTGTAATGGTTGTGTTCAAAGTTTCAAACGGAGGCAACGCGCAGTTGTTTGTTGGCAGCTATAGTAAGTGTTCTGTGTTACACGTTTCGTCGAAATGGATAACGCCGACTATCGTGCTGTGATAAAACATTTTTATTTAAAAAAGTACATTGGGACCCAGATAGAAACTGAACCGAAGGAAGTTCATGGGGACTCAGCACTAGCACTCAAGTTGGTGTATTACTGAATAAATGAATTTAAATGCAGGTGCTGAACGATTAGCACGCTCGATTGAGGTTTCTTTTAAAGAAATGGTCGATTAAATTTGTGTCGTGATGGAAGATTGCCGCATTAAGCCTCGTTAAATTACTGAGATGCTAGACATCCCATATGAACAGGAATATAATATCCTGCATGAAGTTTTAAAAACGAAAAAGCTGAGTGTGCGATGGGTTTAGCATTTTTTGACTCTTTGGAAAAATTGCAGTGGAATTTGAAAGACTTCTGGCGTCGTTTTCTGACTATAGTTGAAACGTTTCTCTTTTTATGGGTACACGTGCTGCAGGGAAGTCCTTAAAGCGCTACAGGAGCGACACGTGTACGCAAAAAGCTATTCATGTTGTTCTTGAATAGCTGTAAATTGTACTCCTTGGGAAACACAGTCCTGGGCATATTATTCCAAAGGGATGATTTTCTCCATATAAAAGACTGCTTGAAAAGCGTTGTACGAGGAGTAACAAGCTGAACCTCATACGGATGTGAAGTATTAGCGCGACGTGTATTTCTAACATGCACCGCTCTGGGAGGAATTAAGCGGGCTACATCCTTCGAACACTTTCCATGAAAATACTTGTAGAATAGGCTCGAGTCGCCAACCGTTCTTCGATGTTCCAGCGAATCAATTCGCCGATCAGTTCCGGGTCTCCAATCAGACGAAAAGCTCTTCTCTAAATAGAATCTAACAAATGCAATGTATGTTTGAGTGGAGCCCCAAACATGGGAGCAGTATTCCATAGTTGGTAGGATTTGAGCTTTGTAAAGAATTAACAGTTGTTGTGGAGCGTAAAGCTTTCTGGTTCGAAATAATATTTCCAACATTTGAGAAGCTCTCGTTGCTATGCCTGCGACATGTTCGTGCCAGGTCATATTTGCTCCTAAATTAACGCCCAACAAATTGAGTGACTATGTTAGAGAAATGGAGTGCCGCGCCATAACTATGTCGGGTTCAGCAACGTTGACTTTTTTAGAAAAAACTGCCGCCTGGGTTTTTGTAGCGTTAAATTTCACTTGGTTACTGTCACTCTAAGATAGAATTTCTTCCAGGTCTTTGTTAGGTTGAACGTCTTCCCGCTGCCGCTGGATATTCGTCTGAGTAGCCAATGTTCGAGCATTCAAAGTGAATGAAGAGATAAGCGTACTGTCATCTGCAAAGCTGTAGATTGTGTTTCCTGTCTTTTCAAGCAGTTCGTTAATGTAAATGAGAAAGAGTGTAGGAGATAGTATGGAGCCTTGGGGCACACCGGCGTTGATAGTGAAGCTGTTAGAAAGAAATCCGTCGACTGCCACTCGTAAAGAACGCTCTCTGAGGACGTGGCTCCACACTTTGGAGACAACACAGAAGTCAAAACAATGGGTTGGCGAAAGTGAAACTGCACTGAAAAAAGCGGAAACAGTTTTAACTACAGGAAAAGTAATTGTGACAATTTTTTGGGACAGGGGAGCATCATGATTGACTATTTGGAATAGGATAAAATAATGACTGACTCTTATTATGCAACGTTAATGGGCCGTTTGCATAATGAGTTGAAGCAGAAGTCCATTAGCGCGCAAAAAAGTGCTCTTTCACCAGGACACTGTTCCTTCTCACATAACGGTTATTGCAAATTTTCGTTGTATGAAGAGGTTATTCTGTACTGTAAACAAGTATGACGGACAGTTCGAAACATTTGTTTTTCTGAGGAAATAAAAAAATTAGAATCCCGCTGGACCAAATGTATTGAGTTCAATGGAGATGATGTTGAGAATGAAGATTTTTCAATTCACCCTCTTATTGTTTTAGACTACCTGTACTGTTAACAAACAGAAGGGATCAATATATATATATATATATATATATATATATATATATATATATATATATATATATATATATATATATATATATATATATATATATATATATATATATATATATATATATATATATATATATATATATATATATATATATATATATATATATATATATATATATATATATATATATATATATATATATAGGGGTGTTATGGAAATCCTGCATATATAAAAACGGGTGACTAGCGGGGTCATGTAGAAGCACATTCAAACTTTTTCCTTAAATTCGAAAATTTTTGAAAAATTGAAAAAAGGGCAAAACTGGATTTTACTGCCAGATCAACCCGTACATTACAGACCGCCGTTAAACGAAATAGTTCAGGCACGTTCCTATTAACAATCGGCCATATGGTTTAGTTGTATTGTTTATCAATATTTTCATTTCGTTCTTGTCATCATTTCTTTAGGGTCGATTTTATACTTACTTTATTATTGAAATCCGCTATTTAAGGTGAATTCTCTGCAATCGGTCTTGAAACAAGGAGATGCTAGTCTCAATATATGCAGTAATTTCCATAAAACTATATATATATATATATATATATATATATATACAAATATATATAAAGAGCGGAGGGATATTGATACAAATGGCGTTTTTTTTCTTCAGGAAAAAAAGAGACTACTAAAGGCGGAGCCGTTTATAAAGGGAGGCGCCAAAGGACAACCTACATATATGTATATATATATATATATATATATATATATATATATATATATATATTTATATTTATATACATATATACATACATATATATACAGTCCCTGGCCAAATTATTAGACGCACTGTATTTTTTTTAGTAATTTTATGTTTCTTAAGAGTTTTTATGCAATAATGGTATATTTAACCTACAATATTATTGATTTTTATTTAAAAGAATTGTTGTAGACTACATATTTGTATTTATTTTTAACATATGGCAACACTGTGTTGACAAAGTGATACATGAACGTAAACAAGTACAAACCTGTATCAGTTGCGATCGGAATCGAGTCAGGTACGGACGTGTTTCTGTGGCTTTATGGACTGTGATTGTTTGTTTAACAGTTTTATACTACTCAGTTATTAGTTTATTTTGTATGCAATGTTTTAAAAAAGTAATTGGACTATTTTCATTATGGGTAGAAAAGGCGATCTTTCACCACGTAAAAAAGCTGAAGTGAAGGCCCTTGTGATTGCGAAAACATTTACAAACCGAGAAATATCACGAAGATTGGAGGTTTCTGAAGCTAGTGTACGACGCATAAAAAAGAAAATTGAGTCAGGGAAGGAATTAAGCCCGAAAAGAAAGAAAAGATGCGGTAGAAAACCAATTTTCACTCCACGGTCAGAGAGATGTTTGAAGAAAATTTGTGTAGAAAACAGATTTGCTACCACAAAGGTAATAAAATCACAACTCCAGGATGCTAGCGTAAATGCTTCTGAGCGCACTGTTCGAAGAAAATTGAAAGAATCAGATTTTAAGGCCTGTCGCCCCGCCAGGAAGCCCAAGTTAACAGCTGCAATGAAAGCAAAGCGCCTGAAGTGGGCCAAACAATGGCAAGACAAAGATGTGGACTTCTGGAGATCGGTAAGATACAGCAATTTAATTAATAATTGATACATTATTATCATTTTCAGTTAAATAAAGCAAATAGAATGGTTTCCAAATGGGGAACCATTCACTTTCATGCAAGATGGAGCTCCCTGCCACACTGCTCGGTCTGTTAAAGCTTTTTTGGCAGAAAAAAATATCCCTCTGCTGGATTGGCCGGGTAATAGCTCTGATATGAAGCCCATTGAAAATGTGTGGAAGCTGATGAAAAGAGAAGTGGCTAAAGATGTGATTACCAACAAAACCCAGCTCCTAGAAAAGATTATTCATGTGTGGAATCATCATCCTCAAATGCAGGAGACAGTACAATCTTGCATTGATAGCATGCCGCGCAGAATTAAAGCTTTGATTGCGGCTAAAGGTGGCTCAACTAAATATTGACTTTTACTAACATTAATTTCACTTTTCTTTAAAACTTAATAAACTTATGCTTTTCTAAATTAATGCTGTTTTATTTATGTCAAATAAATAGGTAATTGATTGGATAATATAAAAAAAAAAAAACAAATCAATTTAAAATAATAAAACGGTATAATATCACTCGGTAATTAATATTTTACATGAAATCTTGCAGTGCGTCTAATAATTTGGCCAGGGACTGTATATATATATATATATATATATATATATATATATATATATATATATATATATATATATATATATATATATATATATATATATATATATATATTACATTTTCTTACTAGTAGATTATAAGGGACAGAGCAGGTTTAAGTGGACTATTGACGTGAATGTTCTAAATATGGTAATAAGTTTTCATATATTTGTAAGATAAATGATCTCACGGGCAATTTTGTAAGCAATTTCATAATGGAAATCTTGATAGTTGTATTGGTATTATAAACAATTTACCTATTTATAATAATTAATAAAAATATGCATGAATATGCATTTAATTCGAACTAACGATTAAAAATTTTGATATAAGTGATTTATCTGTAAAGAAAGGCTACGTAATCGACATGGACTCTTAATTCTTTACAAGCTTCCACAGAAATATGAACAAGAATAATAATGAAACGGATAACCATTCATTGACTGTTATAGATATCATCGATTTATCAAAGTAGAATCCTCAATTTAATTAGCTAAAAGCAAAAGAAAGTAATCCAATTGAACAACTTAATTAAATAATCAGATGGACCCAAATTTTGGTAGACAATTGTATATTTTTTTTCGGAAGTGTCTAGAGACTCGAAGAAGAAACGTTCGGGATTGAAGGCACTTTATATTTGCACTGGATCATTGAAAATATAGCTATCGCTACAGAAAGGCAAGCACGTGGAACAAACGTACCTGTAAAACGAAGCCGGCTGGCTATCGCCAGATCGTTAAAATGTACCTTAACCAGTATCTCAGAGATGGCGTGATTTGTTTTTATATTATTGTTACATATAAGAAAATTTATACTTGCGTGGTATTTCTGAGAAACTAGACGAGTACATTTTAACGATTCGGTGGTTGTCAGCTGGCTTTGTTTTGGGGCGAAGTTTTGTTCAACCTATTTGTTTGTAGCAATACGTACATTTTCTGGACCCGCGTCTTGCTAACCATCTTAACATGATTAGGAGCGATAATCGATTAAATATAAGAATAGAAACTAGGCTATTTATCTAAAATTGTGTTACGAAGCTATAAAATGATCGATGACTTCACAAAACATACCCCAAATGAGGTAATGCACTCCTGATAATTTTTGTTCAATCTACATCCTATGGAGAATATTTCAGAATTTTTTTAAAATTACTTTTCGAGACAAGGGGGGGGACAGAGATTTTTCGCAATTTTTTAAAAATAATACCAAGAAAACTGCAAGTATTACATTATATATATATATATATATATATATATATATATATATATATATATATATATATATATATATATATATATATATATTACAAGGTCTCTCTGTCTGTCTGTCTGTCCGTTAGTGCGTTTATCACTCGAGAAACACTTATTCGATTTACGTGCTTTTTTTTTTAAACATACATATGTTCTCTGGCAAGGTTATATGATATATTTTATTACGGTAGGTAACTTAAGGAATAAGCTATGACGATAATGGTGAATCAAGTCGAAAAAAAATTTGCCACTAGCGCGTTCTCTTGCAAACAAGATCAAATCTAAGTCTCCCAACAGAACACTGCCAGAAATCCTCGATACCTTGAAACAAAAACTATCTGTATATGCCGCAAGACTTCGTAGATACAAAGAATCAAATGAGAGGAAAGACACCAACGACCTCTTCCGAAGAAGCAAAAAACAGTTCTACCGGAAAACTATGTACAACAAACATATAGCAGTGACTGAACCACCAAACAAACACGAACTCACAGATTATTGGAAAAGTATCTGGTCAGAATCCAAACTACACAATGATAACACCCCCTGGATCGAAGCCGAAGAAGACAACCATAAACATGTGACAGAACAAGAAAATCCCACATTAAATACACAAGAAATTACAGAAACTATCAAACACACACACAACTGGAAATGTCCTGGAATAGACAATATACAAAACTTCTGGTACAAACAGTTTACCACCACACACGAAGCACTCACACACCAAATCAACAAAGCCATTCTACAACCACACACATTTCCCACTTTTCTCACACAAGGAATAACATACGTTAAACCCAAAAGCTCAGACACCACAAACCCGTCAAACTACCGACCTATCACCTGTCTTCCAACCCTATACAAGATCATCACAGCCACAATTTCGAAGAAAATAGAACCTAACAGACAACAATATTCTCACAGAAGAGCAGAAGGGATGCAGGAAAAATAGTCGAGGATGCAAAGAGCAGCTGATTATAGATAGCGTGATTATGGGACAAACCAAAAAAGAACACAGAAACCTTCACATCGGTTACATAGACTATAAAAAAGCCTTCGACTCCATACCCCACAGCTGGTTAATCAGAGCCCTAGAAATCTATAAAATCAACCAACACCTCAGGCAGTTTTTCGCGCAAATTATGAAAACATGGAAAACCAAAATACGCCTAGAAACACAAACCGAACGCATCCAAACAGAAGAGCTGTACATCAGACGGGGTATATTTCAGGGAGACTCGCTCAGCGCTCTGTGGTTTTGCCTCTGTCTCAATCCACTCTCAAATATACTAAACAGAACAGAGCATGGCTTCAATATCAGACACCAAAAAGTGAATCAACATAAAATAAACCACCTCCTATACATGGACGACATAAAACTCTACGCTGCCCCACAAACACAGCTGAAAGAACTCCTCAAAATCACAGAAATATTCACCTTAGATGTTAATATGGAATTTGGTATAAGTAAATGCAAAGTGCTCCACATCAACAAAGGCCAATGGAAGTACCACCATGAGACAGAAACCATCAACAATGAAACACTCGATAACATGTTCGACAAAGAAACATACAAATATTTAGGCTTCCAACAAAGCACCAAACTCAACCACACTCACATCAAAACAGAGCTCAGAACCGAATTCAAAAACAGACTGACGAAACTTTTGCAAACAAAACTCAACTCTAGGAATCTCACTAAAGCCATAAACACGTTCGCTATACCTATGTTCACATATTCATTTGGTATCATCAAATGGTCACAAACAGACATAGAAAATATTCACATCCTTATACAATCTCAATTCACCAAATACAGGAAATTACACCCCAACGCATGCAAAGAAAGACTTACCATCGAGAGGAAGGCAGGAGGAAGAGGAATTATAGACATCAGATCATTACACACAAAACAAATACAAACACTTAGGAAATTCTTTCACAGTAAGCAAACCAGCCTCCACACAGCGACAGTGAAAGCAGACAAAAACTACACACCTCTCGACTTGGCCCGGGCAGACCACTCAGCAGACATACACAGTCACACCCAATTACAACAGGAAAAGATGAAAACGTGGTCAGAGAAAACACTCCACGGAAAACACAGATACCACATAGAACAAGACCACGTAAATAAAAAACAATCATACACCTGGTTACAGGATGGGCAGCTATTCCCTGAAACAGAAGGCTTCTTACTTGCCATCCAGGATAAAGTCATATTAACCAGAAACTACCAAAAGCATACCATCAAAGACCTGACTATTGCAGAGGACAGATGTAGGAAATGCCACCAGCAGAAAGAAACGATCGAACACATAACGAGTGGATGTAAAATATTAGCCGGAACAGAGTACACAGCCAGGCATGATTCAGCTGCCAAAGTAGTTCACCAAGCACTAGCCACAGCATACAAACTCATCGAAAACACAGATCCCTACTACAAATACACACCAACATCCATACTTGAAAATAAAGATTACAAGCTCTACTGGGACATCAGTATCCATACAGATAAAACAGTCTCTGCCAATAGACCCGATATTACTTTTCAGTGCAAAAAAGGAAAAGTCACCTATCTAATTGACATAGCTGTCCTCAACGACACAAACATCCAAACGAAATACACAGAAAAAATTTCCAAATACACAGACCTTGCAACGGAAATAAAAAGGCTATGGAAACAAGAAAAAGTCATCATTGTCCCCCTCATTATATCAGCCACAGGCCTTACACCAATAACATTCACAACACATTTAGTACAATTAGGACTCAACACAAACATACACAAAAACATTCAGAAGTCAGTGATTTTGAAAACATGTAACATTTTCAGGTCATTCCTTAATACATAATGGTAATAGCGTTTGTGCTGACTTGGTTTCGGCCCGTCAGCCAAACATGGAACCACATTGATCAAATGTGAGAAAGAAGAACTTTTTGTAATAAATAATCTATATAATATACATAAAACGCAACGTCTTTCTGTCTGTCTGTCTGTCTGTTAGTGTGCTTATCATTCGAGAACCAATTATCCGATTTACGTGTTTTTTTTTTTAATTTTGAACTTATTATTTATCAAAAAAAAAAATCTATAATATATATAAAACGCAACGTCTCTCTGTCTGTCTGTCTGTCCGTTAGTGCGCTTAGCACTCAAAAACCATTTTCCGATTACGTGTTCTTTTATAAAATACATATATTCTCTGGCCAGGTTATAGAATATATTTTATTACGTTAGGTAACATAAGGAATAAGCAGTGACGATAATAGTGGATCAAGTCCAGGCGAGTGGAGCCGGGGGCACTGCTAGTTATATATATTTTTGAACTCGTGTTTTTACAGACTTTCATTTGACACCTCACTCGATGACCTGTTAATTTTTTTCACTTTCTATTTCATCTCCCAAAACTAACCCGTTTAGTCAAAATTTAAGTCTCAAAACTACACGGCTCTGATGAGCCACCAATTCCTATATTAGTGGCAAATTTTAACTTTGTATGTCAAATAATTTTGGAGAAAATCGGGTGTGATAGACGGATAGACGGACAGGCACCGAAGTGATCATATAAGCGTTTCGTACGTACCGAGTGATTTGAACAAACCATGCCTCCTTAAGTTACGGCTTTAAATTATGTAGCACTATCCAGCCTTCGGGATTACAGACACTTTCTTTGCTGAACTATGAAGACGATTTCATTTAATATTGTATTAACGGATGAATAATTAGCATTTATAATTAACGGCGATCAACATTATGCAAAACTGTTAACAAAAGAGCGCAGAGAAGATGTTTATAAAAGTCAAAATTTGACTAGATTAGTTTCATATTTATTTTAATTAGTATTGTTAATTCCATCGAATTCTGGTTGCTCTAAACATCTTTCCTATACTCTTTTGAAACAGTGTTGTTAAATGATGTTGCTGTTAATTATAAACGTAAATAAAGCATTGTTCGCTTAAATAGCTACTAGGAAAATATACCTAATGAGACAATGGATTTTGGTATAGGGTCGAGTGAGGCGCACCTTATGAACGAGCCTCGTGCCGGCCCTGGTTGTAAACTTACAATATCTACTTGACTATAATAGAATGAAAACTCTAAGTAAAACGTCATGGTCGGAATAATGGCAAGGGTCATTAATTTTCAATTATTAAAATTAAATTTAAAGAAAAATAATTTCATGTCATTGTGCAATATTATTTTAATTTTTCTTTTTTTTTGCGAGTAGTCATATTTGATGACTAGATCCCAATAATTTTGGAAAATTACTCTTTAAAAATAATGTCTTTTTAATGTGAACATTTACGTTCCCGGCACTATTATAAGCCAGTAATGAAATTATTAGATACAGTTCCCCAAGTCGTTTCTATGATCTTATACTTTTAATTGTTTAAACGAGCAAAAATTGTTACTGTAAACCTTAGTTTTGAGACATCCTCACAAGAAAGTCGGTGCCAAATCAGGGTTACTTGGAGGTCAACTTATCTAACATTTTTCAAAGTTAATATTCTGTGGAAATTTTTTCGAAGGATTGGTAATGATGTGTTTGAAGTGTATGATATTGAGGTTTTGCGGTTACAACTAAGAAAGTTTCACAAATCGAGTGCGAAAAAATTTTCAATCATCTCCAAGGCCGATCCAGCTTTCCCAGCTGGAACATTTCTCAAAAGGATTTTTATTATCAAATAGGATTTTTTTTTGGGAAATCTCACCCTCTGGTCTCTCAAGAATGTGGCAAATTTTAAGTACTTGGGAGGTTTCTTTTTGTGAAAATTTCTCCCCCTTCGTTATCACTTGAAAAAGGTTGCATACTTTTAATATAAAAGAGGAGTCTTTTTATAAGAGGGGCCTCAGTCTTTTGGGGCTGCCATTAACCGTCAAAGATGATAAAACGTAATTATAAGAGAAGTCTAGGAATCCCGGAGATTCTCATTACGGCCCTGTTCATCGCCTTGAATTGACCGTCGTGCGGCCTCATAGAAGTACAGGAAGTCTTGTATGATGTCGTTGTGCTTGCCATTTATTGTAACTATTTTTAACAAATATTTCGTATGTATCCTTTTTTCACACCTCCAAAAAAAAAACATTTATGTAATTACCAGGTGTACAAGTATGAAATGCGGATTTCAGACAACAGATGGTGCACCAATGCAGTTTGTGCTATAAAGATTTGATACTGCGCCATTTTGTTGTGTTATCAACAAGTGTCAGACGCGCAACGAGTGATAAATTCGAAAAGTGTGTGCATAGTGTTGTGTTGTTGTGTTCAATATGTGGAAATTTATACCGAACAAAGAGCATTAGCGGACAGCATTAATTTTTTGTTTTCATTTGAAGAAAACCGCTGTTGAATCATACCGATTACTTCGAGAAGCTTATGGTGAACATGCTCCATCGCAAGATACGTGTGAACGATGGTTTCGGAGTTTCAAAAGTAGTGACTTCGATGTTCCAGACAAGGAACGTGGAAAACCGCCAAAAATTGCAAGCATTGTTGGACGAAGATGATTCGCAAACACAAAAACAACTCGCTGAGCAATTGGGCGTTAGTCAACAAGCTGTTTCCAATCGGCTACGAGAGATGGGAAAGATTCAGAAGACCGGTAGATGGGTATCACATGAGTTGAAAGACAGGCAAATGGAAAAGCGCAAAAACACGTGTGACATTTTGCTCGCTCGGTACAAAAGGAAGTCGTTTTTGCAACGTGTAGTTACAGGGGATGAAAAGTGGATTTATTTTGAGAATTCCAAGCGCATAAAACCATGGGTAGACCCAGGCGCACCATCCACAACGACCACAAGACCGAATCCCTTTGGCAGAAAGACGATGCTGTGTTTGGTGGGACCAGGGGGGCGTGGTCTATTATGAGCTGTTAAAAAACCTGGGGAAACAGTTACTACTAAACGTTACCAACAACAATTGACCGATTTGAACTATTCGCTGCTTGAAAAAAGGCCAGAATACCGAAAGAGACAACACAAAGTCATTTTTCTTCATAACAATGCTCCCTCACATACGGCAAAACCAGTTCGCGACATGTTGGAAGCACTCAGCTGGAAAGTTCTACCCCATGCGGCTTACTCACCAGACTTGACTCCTTCCGATTACCAGTTGTTTGCATCGATGGGTCATGCACTTGCTGAGCAGCGCTTTGGTTCGTACGAAGATGTGAAAAAATGGCTCGATGAATGGTACGCAGCGAAAGACGAAGATTTTTACTTGCGTGGTATTCACAAATTGCCCGAAAGATGGAAAAAATGTATTATATTTCGAATTTAACATGTTTTTTTAGAAAAAAAAAACCGCATTTCATACTTGTACACCTGGTATACAAAATGTACCAACTATAGAACTGTCTTCTTCATCTGTCACGCTACCAAGGTTTTTCTAACCATACTGCTACAAATATCAGTTGAAGAAAGAGGATTTATACCAGGAAAGGGAACACGGGAGCAAATTTTGAATGTGCGTCAACTGAGAGAAAAGAAGGGAATGTAATATCAAGATTTATCTCTGCTTCATCGATTATCAGAAAGCGTTCGACAAGATGAGATGGCCGAAGCTATAGTTGTTTCTGGAAGAAATAGGAACTCCCCCACACTTATTAAAGCTAATACAAATGCTTTCCGAGTTTAACATAACCAAGGGAGTGTTAATAATATGTACACAGAAAGCTTCACAACGAAAACTGGTGTCCGGCAAGGATGCATTCTTTCGCCACTACTGCTCAATATTTACACGGAGTACATAATGCTCAAAGTTTTTAATAACCGGAATGGTGGTATAGCCGTTGGAGGAAAACGCATACAAAACCTGCGCTATGCAGACGACTCCTTGTTTATAGCCGCAAATGAAAGTGAATTAGAGTTTATTAGGCAGAGACTGACAAGGATTAGTAAAAGCTACGGATTAGAAGTAAACAACAACAATACAAAACAAAAATAATGATTACACCAGTTTACAAAAAAGAAATACTTATTTTTGTTCATCGAACGACACATATATTTTTTAAATACGCTAAGTAGGCTAGTTAATAAAGTGTTTTTATTGTACGCTAGTACGTCATAACTCTCAGCTAAAACCGTTTCTGTTTCTCATTTACCCGCAGTAGTTGTAATGATTTCTTAGTTTGATTCTGTAAACAACGAAGTGAAGTAAATACGAAAGATTGTTCTAAAATGTTGTCTAGAATGTGTAAAATTAATCCAAACCGTTTTTGTTACGTTTGTGGCAAAATTATTATTTACATTATTTTTGATACTCGGATAACTTTGTCGGCGATGAAGACTATTTGATAACTCAGTCTGAACTCAACGATTTTATAAGAGATTTGCAGTTGTCTAAGTCTAAAAGTGGATTACTGGTCTCAAGGTTGCAGCAGTGGAAGTTACTTGATCCTGACACAAAAGTTAATATTGATCGCTTCAGGAGTAAGACCTATGCTGCTTTTTTTTACAAAAGAAAATTAATTTTGTTATTGTCATGATGGTAATGGGCTGTTTAAAGAAATGGAACAACCATACAATCCAGAAGAATGGCGCCTTTTTATTGATTCCTCGAAGGCAAACCTTAAAGCTGCACACAACGGAAATAAAAAGCCTTCTATCCCAATAAGTCATGCAGTGAATTGTAAAGAAACCTATGAAACAATGTCTATATTAATCAAATTGATCAAATATGAATGTCACAATTGGTATATCTGTGGTGACTTAAAAGTCATCGATATGCTTTTGGGTTTGCAAGGCGGCTCGAGGGCATAGAAGAATAACTATAAAAAGAAATTTTGGCCTAGGAATATTTTCCAGCTCAAATGAAAATTAAAAAGACATGTTTGGTTAACCCAAAAAAAATTATATGACCACCGCTTCTCATTAAGTTAGGCTTAATGAAAAATTTTGTCAAAGCTTTGAAGAAGACAGGGCCAGCGTCTCTGTATTTATGGAGTGTATTCACGAATTTTTCTGAGGCTAAACTAAAAGAAGAAATTAGGAAAATTTTGGATGATAAAACATTTGACGGACGTTGAAAAGGCTGTCTGGAATTCCTTTAAACTTGTAATGGAAAAAATGACAATTATCAAGAGATCGTTGTAAATTTATTGCAGAATTACGAACTGATGGGTGTGAACATGTCCCTCAAAATTCATTTTTTTCATTCCCAACTAGATTTTTTTCCCGGAAAACCTTGGAAGTATGAGTGATGAGCATGGCGGTTTCATCAGGATTTAAAATTATTTGAGCAAAATTAACAAGGTTTTTGGGACCATAAGATCCTAGGAGACTACTGTTGGTTTGTTGTAAGAGACACAGATACGAGTATTTACAAAAAAAGAGCTAAAACTATTTGTACTTTAAGTGTTTTTTTTTGTAAAATATTTCTTATTAAATAGCTTGTAAGTTTGACGACCTAAATATTTTTAAATATCTTTTCTAAGTTGAGAACACTTAAAGTAAACAAAAACCTTGTAAAATAGTGTTTTAGTAGACCGAATGATAATCAACCTCAACATCTGCTAGGGTATGAAATCGTAGATTCCTATCAATACCTTGAATCTCTAATTACCAACAAATATCATTGTCAATTTGTGTTACTGTTAAACGTGTATTACCAATGTAGGCAAATTGGAAAAAAAACATTTTTTCCTCCCTATTTTGAACAATAATATTATTAAAATATGTATTTAACCCAGTCGTCAGAGGCAAATTTTGACGAAAAGCTCTCATTAAACGTTAACAGACTGCATTTTGGCATACAAGTAGTTTTAGTTGGACGTAGAATACGATAGAAAAAGTTTGCTTCTTTAAAGTGTACGCTAAGCTTAGAAAATCGAAAATAAAATGAATAATTCGGTTTTTCTCAAATATCTCAAAAAATAAAAAAGATATCGAAAAACTAATAGCACCACGTGAAAGAAAGGGAAATTTTACAGAAAAATGGTCTATAGACTTCTTTTTACCGTAATTTAAAAAAATTATTTAAAATAAAATTTCGTCGAGTAATTTAGAATTTTTGTGTTTTCAATAACTGTTTTCTTTGTATTTGGATGTTTAAATAAAAGATAAATACTTTATACTTAAAGCTTAGACTTTTATCTTTCATTTCCCCCCTTTAGATATATATTTTTTTTATTTTAAGTTGTATGATTAATAATAAACATAAAATACCTTTTTAAGAGCAAAATTACAAAAAAGAAGTTTTTTTTGAGTTTTTAATGATTTTCTAATATCAAGTATACTTTTAACTGTAACTAAAGAAAAAAAAATTGTCCGAAGTTTTTTAACCATTTCGTATTGCTTTGAACGTAAAATTGCCGACGGCGCGTTACAGTAGGCAAATTTTCATATTTTAAAACTCAATTTTTAAATAAGGCAGACTATGTGGGTATTTTTAATTACTCTTATATTGAAACTTAAGATATAATAATGATATATGCACAAGGACCTTTTTTCAATGCCATATGTTATTAAAGATTTGTAATTTACTGTATGCCCGTTAAAATCATGCAAACAAAAATTTCGTTTTAAGTTTTACAAATTATAAAGCAACAAAAATAAAAATTATTGGATCATCGGAAAGCTGAAAGTCTCCTCTTCAAAAAGTTATTTTTTAATTTTCTTTTTACACTCTGAAAGTAAGTAATATCGATTACCTACGAGCGGTGCGCGTAGACTTTTAAATTAACTTGTTTGGCGCGCTGCACTTTTTGAACCACTTCTCCGAATTTTTAATAAATTCTCACGCTAATAAAAAAAAATCTGGACAAAAATCTATATTTTATTTTTTTTGTAAAATTTCCCGCTCTTTCACGTGGTGCTAGTTTTTCGATATCTTTTTCGAGAGATTACCGAAAAACCGAATTTTTGATTTTATTTTGGATTTTGTGGGCTTAGTGTGTCTATCCTATCTATTCAAGTGATTTTGTGACCAAATTAAAAACATATCTTCATTATTTTAGTCCATTTTTGTTTCGTTACAATTTTTCTTTTTCTGTAAATGTTACTTTTAAAAATTAGTGATTGAATTTAGAATTTTATGTTCTTCTTATCAATAACTAGCCGTTCCCGCGGCTCCGCTGGCGTGGACTTGATTCACTGATTCACTATTATCGTCACTGCTTATTCTTTATGTTACCTAACGTAGTAAAATATATTCTAGAACCTGGCCCGAGAACATAGGCATGAATTAAAAAAAAAACACGTAAATCGAATAAGTTGTTCTTGAGGGCTAAGCGCACTAACGGACCGGCAGACAGACAGAGAGGCGTTGCGTTTTATATATATTATAGATTTTTTTGATAACTATAAAGTTAGGATTTAAAATAAAAACACGTAAATCGGATAAGTGGGTCTCGAATGATACGCACATTTACGGACAGACAGACAAACAGAGAGAGGTTGCATTTTATATATACTATTATTATTATTATTATTACTATATATCCTGACCAGAGAACATATGTAGGAATTGAAAAAAGACACGTAAATCGGATAAGTGGTTCTCGAGTAATAAGCCCGCTAATGGGCCGACAGACAGACAGAGAGACGTTGTATTTTATATATATTGTATTCTTTGTTACATGATATTGTTCCATATTTAAGGGTTTAGGCTTTATTCACTATTATCGTTACTGCTTATTTTTTATATTACCTAACGTAATAAAATATATCCCATAACCTGGCCAGAGAACATATGTATAAATCTAAAAAAGAAACATGTAAATCGGATAAATGGTTCTCGAGTGATAAGCGCACTAACGGACAAACAGACAGACAGAGAGACCCTGCATTTTATATATGGTATATTATAGATTATAGTTTATTAATATTATTATATAACCTGGAAAGAGAACGTAAGTATGAATTAAAAATGGTTTTCGAGTGGTAAGCGCACTAACGGACACACACACAGACAGAGAGACGTTGCATTTTATATATATTATAGTATATATATTATATTCTTTGCTACATGATATTGTCTCATATTTAATTGTTTAGGTAGTGTATTGCAAGAGAACGCGCTAGCGGCAAACTTTTCTCCGACTTGATTAACTATTATCGTCACTGCCTATTCCTTATGTTACCTAACATAATAAAATACATCTTATAACCTGGCCAGAGAACATATGTTTATTTTAAAAAAGCAGGAAAATCGGATAAATGGTTCCCAAGTGATAAGCACACTAACGGACAGATAGACAGATAGACAGAGAGGCGTTGCATTATATATATATATATATATATATATATATATATATATATATATATATATATATATATATATATATATATTATAGATATAGATATTCTTTGCTACATGATATTTTTCCATATTTAATGGTTTAGGCAGTGTATTGCAAGAGAACGCTCGAGCGGCAAACTTTTCTCCGACTTGATTCACTATTATCGTCACTGCTTATTCCTTATGTTACCTAATGTAATAAAAGCCTATGACCTGACCGAAGAACACATGTATGTTTAAAAAAAAAGCACAAAAATCGGATAAATGATTCTCCAGTGATAAGCGCACTAACGGATAGACAGACAGAGAGACGTTGCATTTTATATATATTATAGATAAGATTATTTTATTTTTAGATAATATCTGAAAATGTGTGAAAATTGTATTTTATGTGAAACACCGTTGCTTTATGAAGGGCATGAACAAAATATTCTTAATTTACATAGCAAAGGTTTACTGAATATACGTAGGATATGATATATACGAAATAATGAAAGTTTACGTTTAGTTTTAGAATGACCTGATTGAAAATTACGATCAGTCAGAATCGTTGACAGATGATTTTCTTACTATCGACGAAAGTGAGTTAGACAACGCCAACCTTTTATACTCGTGCCAGTATAAATCCAATTCAAATAATCAATCGGATGATTTTGAATATAGCAGAAAACAAGCTCGAACAAAAATAAACTTCAGCAAACCTTTTTCTATCGTATTCTACGTCCAAAAAACTATCTGTGTGCCAAAATGCAGCCTGTTAATATTTAATGAGAGCTGAAAACCCCTAGCCACTGGGCTAATTGCCTTTTCTAGAATTAAGAGTTCTATAACTAACAATAATATACAAGGTATTCCTCTTCATACAAGAACCTTGTTGTGATATGAATCGCTAAACTCAGTACGTTGCGCATTATATACTGGAACAGACCTAGTGTTTTTTCGTAAAAAACCACAGAAAAATCATAATCCTTTCATTCTTGCTCTAAATTTATAATCATTACAAGTGCGTAACATAATAAACATGGATCAGTGATTATTAGATCATTTAATTGTTCGACATAGATGTAATTATTCGCTTATTTGATTGCGAATGTTTAATTGCTTTGTAAATCATGTTATAGTAAAGTTCATACGGTGCGTTCATAAAGTTTCCCAACCCCTGAGAAGTTCGAAATGACTCAAAATTTGTCAATAAAATTTAATACTAATATCTCAGTGAAGCTTAGAAATCTAGGAAAGGCTTCAGTACACACACACACACACACACACACACACACACACACCCTTTATGTATTAAGAACCCTAATAGTAAAAGCAAACGAGTATAAAGTCGCCAGGAGTTTGTTAAATGTTAACAGGCTGCATTTTGGCACGCAGGTAGTTTTTTTGGAAGTAGAATACGATAAAAAAAGTTTGCTAAAGTTTAATGTACGCTAAGCTCACAAAATCCAAAATAAAATACCAGTTTTTTGGTAATAACTCGAAAAATAA
Source organism: Pachyrhynchus sulphureomaculatus (assembly GCA_019049505.1). NCBI lineage: Eukaryota > Metazoa > Arthropoda > Insecta > Coleoptera > Curculionidae > Pachyrhynchus > Pachyrhynchus sulphureomaculatus. Next base: position 185,250,080 of record CM032449.1, read on the forward strand.
AAAATATATTGAAAAACTAATAGCATCACGTAAAAGACCGGGAAATTTGACAAAAAATGGTATAGAGATTTTTTTCCAGACTTCTTTTATTACCCTGAGAATTTATTAAAAATTCAGATAAGTGATTCAAAAAGTATACCGCGCCGAACAGGTTACTTTAAAAGTCTACGCGTACCGTTCGAAGTTTAATCCATATTACTTATTCTCAGAGTGTAAAAAAAATTTAAAGATATGTTTTTGAAGAGGAGACTTTCAGCTTTCCGATGATACTAATAGTTTTTATTTTTGTTGCTTTATAATTTGTAAAACTTAAAACGAAATTTTCGTTTGTATGATTTTAACGGGCATACAGTAAATTATAAATATTTATTAAAATATAATATTGAAAAAAAAGAATCCTTGTACATATATCATTATTATATTTTAAGTTTCAATATAAGAATAATATAGCCTTTGACACAGTCAACAAAATATCTTTCATGAAAAAATTTTACAATATTGGTGTTCAAGGTTGACTGCTAGAAAGGATTGGGTCATATATGACCGACAGAGAAATGGTGGTTAAATATGATGGTGCAATTTCGGATAGGAGAATGGTAGATCTCGCTGTTCCACAAGGATCTGTCTTGGGTCCTTTGTTATTTATCTTATATGTAAATGACTCGGCATTAAACATCGATATAAGTCATGTAACTATGTATGCGGATGACACTTGTGACAGCATCTGAAACTGTGGATGGTCTGTTTGATGCTGTAACAGGTGTATGCAGGGATATAGAGGTGTGGTGTAGAAGAAATGGACTAATATTAATATTGAAAAAACAGTCTATATGAATATATTTGACGATTCCATTGGGGTAAATTTTATGGAGAGGGCTAAGTTCTTGGGCACTTTTGTGGATACTCAGCTTTCTTTTAGGGATCATATAGATCATGTATGCTCAAAATTAAATTCAGCGTACTATGCAATTTTGTGATTAAAAAGTACTCTCAACTGTGAGGGACTCTTGGTTGTGTATTATGCTTTGGCTTTGAACCATCTGTGTAACTATGTTGTGTCCTGGGGACTTGCTGGTGAAAGATGTAAGCGTTTTGTGAGCCAGAAGAAAATAATTCGTCTAATATTTAGTCTTGACTTTCGTGAAAGCTGTAGAGATATATTCATAAATAACCGAATCCTAACCTTCCCATGTCTGTACATATTGCGCTGTTTAACTTTTGTAAATAAAAATAGACACTTTTTTGAGGTGCTGGGATCAACAAATACGTATAACACAAGGAGTAACAGTTTATTGGTTATACCCAGTTACAAATCAACTTTCTTTGAAAACTCTCCCCTCTACAGTTGCATCAGTCTTTACAATGGATTACCTGGAGGACTGCGAACTATGCGTGGCACGAGACTTGTTTCTGGGGTCAAGTCTTTTTTCCTGGGCAATGCCTTTTACTCAGTAAGTGATTTCTACTGATTCCGAAATTTTGTGAAATTTTTATTTATATATCTTTTTATTCTTTTTGTTTTTAAATTGGTATTTGACAAGCCTGGAACACCTGCATTAGTCTGATTGAATTTCTTGCGTATGTTTGTTTAATTTGAGCTTTGACTTTTGTACATTACTTTGTATGTATTTATGTATGTATTTCTGTGCAATTATATTGTACTGTTGCTCATTTTTACTGGTTTTCATCTTATTTTATTTTATTTAATTTATCTGATAAGACGAACCTACGTACACTCTGTTGTATTTTAACGGTAATATATGTATTATTATTCTTACAAAAAAGTTCTTCTTTCTCACATTTGGTCAATGTGGTTCCATGTTTGGCTGACGGGCGCAAACCAAGTCAGCACAAACGCATTACCATTGTGTATTAAGGAATGACCTGACAATGTTACATGTTTTCAAAATTACTGACTTCTGAATGTTTTTGTGTATGTTTGTGTTGAGTCCTAATTGTACTAAGTGTGGTGTGAATGTTGTTGGTGTAAAGCCTGTGGCTGATATAATGAGGGGGACAATGATGACTTTTTCTTGTTTCCATAGCCTTTTTATTTCCGTTGCAAGGTCTGTGTATTTGGAAATTTTTTCTGTGTATTTCGTTTGGATGTTTGTGTCGTTGGGGACTGCTATGTCAATTAGATAGGTGACTTTTTCTTTTTTGCACTGAAAAGTAATATCGGGTCTATTGGCGGAGACTGTTTTATCTGTATGGATACTGATGTCCCAGTAGAGTTTGTAATCTTTATTTTCAAGTACGGATGTTGGTGTGTATTTGTAATAGGGATCTGTGTTTTCTATGAGTTTGTATGTTGTGGCTAGTGCTTGGTGAACTACTTTGGCAGCTGAATCATGCCTGGCTGTGTACTCTGTTCCGGCTAATATTTTACATCCGCTCGTTATGTGTTCGATCGTTTCTTTCTGCTGGTGGCATTTCCTACATCTGTCCTCTGCAATAGTAGGGTCTTTGATGATATGCTTTTGGTAGTTTCTGGGTATTATTATTATTATTATCATTATTATTAAAAATACCACAATGTCTGTTTTATTTAAAAATTGAGCTTTAAAATATGAAAATTTGCCTGTTATAGTACGCCGCCAGCAGTTTTACGTTCAAACCAGTACGAAGCGGTAAAAAAAATGGGACATTTTTTTTAGTTATAGTTAAAAGCATGCTTGATATTAGAAAATCATTAAAAACTTTTAAAAACTTTCTCTTTTCTTGTAATTTTTCTCTTAAAAAAGTGTTCATGATAAACATATTTTTTTCTTATTATTAATCACATAACTTCAACTTATAATAAAAAAATATATATTTAAAGGTGGGAAATGGAAGATAAATGTCTAAGCTTTAAGTATAAAGTATTTATACTCCTCTACAAAGAAAACAATTATTGAAAATACAAAAATTCTAAATTACTCGAAGAAACTAAATGACTTACGTACTCTCTGGCCGTCATATTGGATCCGCCATTTTGAATTTTTTAAATCTGTGATCGGATTCTTAATCATCACTCCGAGAAACCCCTTAATGACCATTTTCAAAATATTTAATGGAATACGGAAACGTTAATTTAATCATAAATCTTAAATGAGGTTGGAAGCACGATTCCCACTACTGAAGGGGTTAAACTAGCCATTTTATTTTAAATATTTTTACGGTAAAACCAAAAAAATAATCTATATACCACCCTTATTGTAAAACTTCCCGTTCTTTCAAGCGGTGCTATTAGTTTGTCGATATCTTTTTAGTGTTCCGTACGGAACACTTATAAGATCACTTCGGTGTCTGTCTGTCTGTCTGTCTGTCACACCCGATTTTTCTCCGAAACTATTTGACATAGAAAGGTGAAATTTGGAAATAATATAGGAATTGATGGCCTCATCAGAGCCATGTAGTTTTGAGAATTAAATTTTGACTTAAGGGGTTAGTTTTGGGGGGTGAAGTCGGAAGTGAAAAAAAAAATTTTTTTACTAGATCATCGAGTGTGGTGTCAAATGAAAGCTTGTAAAAACACGAGTAAAAAATATATATATAATATTATACTTGCGCGCACTTTTCTTTGTATTATTTTTAAAAATTCGCGAAAAATCGCTGTCCCGGGCCTTATCTCGAAAAATACTTATCAAAAAATTTCGAAAAAATTCTGGAATATTCTCCACGGGGTATAGATTGAACGAAAATTATCACGAGTGCATTACCTTTAATAATTTATATGGTATATAAAAAAAAAACAAAAATTTCAAGGTCATCAGATTTCAGTAAAGATTGGAAACAAACTTTGTTGAAAACTCATTTGGGGTGTGTTTTGTGAAGTCACTGATCATTTTATACCACCGTAACATAAATTTTGACTTAAGGGATTCGTTTTGAGGGGTGAAATCGGAAATGAAAAAAAATTTTTTTTACTAGGTCATCGAGTGTGGTGTCAAATGAAAGCTTGTGAAAACACGAGTAAAAAATATATATATAATGTAATACTGGCGCACACTTTTCTTCGTATTACTTTTAAAAAATCGCTGTCCCCTGCCTTATCTCGAAAAGTACTGATCAAAAAATTTTGAAAAAATTTTGGAATATTCTCCACGGGGTATAGATTGAACGAAAATTATCACGAGTGCATTACCTTTAATAATTTATTTGGTATATAAAAAAAAACAAAATTTCAAGGTCACCAGTTTTCAGTAAAGATTGGAAACAAACTTTGTTGAAAACTCATTTGGGGTGTGTTTTATGAAGTCACTGATCATTTTATACCACCCTAACAAAAATTTTTATTTTAAAAACAATCGACGTACGGAACACTAATTGTGCAAGTTCAACTTGCACTTGACCGGTTTTTTATTTTTAGAGATATTTGTAAAAACCGAAATTTTCATTTTATTTTCGATTTTATAGGCTTAGTGTATACTTTAGAGCTGCGAACTTTTTTTTATCGTATTCTACGTCCAAAAAGCTACCTGTATGCCAAAATGCAGCCCATTAATATTTAATGAGAGCTTTTCATCAAAATCTGTCTCTTGAGTTATTTGTGGATTACGTGAAAGCGTTTGACTCCCTTGAAATCTGGGCAACATTAAATAGTCTGTAGAATTGACAGTAGATACTCGCAGATTATTCAAAATATATATAAAAATGCAATATTTCAGATAGTATTGAAAGGAAACATCAATAAGATAGGAATGAAAGCAGGGATACGTCAAGGGGACACCATCTCGCCGAAATTATTTACGTTGAACTTCCATGGACAAGTAAGAAGGCGATTGGACAGCCTACTCAGGCAGTTGTTAGAACCACAAATAATACATTGATGGCCTGGACTCCCACCTCAAGCTAGCCACCAGTTCCCTAGGCCGTCGGACCCGCTGCTGCTCTCGGACGAAGACGATGACCCCCCTCGCCCGCCGTGACAAGAAGAATGTCATCCTAGGTTAAGTTTAAATTAGTCCTAATTTAAGTCTTGTTACATCCTAGTTTAAGTTAGCGTAAGTCTTAGTCTAAGGTAGTTTTAGTCTTAGTTCTAAGTCCTTGCTTTAAGAAACATCATGTATATATCAAACACATTTCCTAGGTTAAGTTAGCATAGGATTCCCATTGTAAGAACTTAGGTTAAGATAGAATAAGTTTACATTTAGTTATAGAAATTATTTTTATATACTTTCAAACATTATAAGAACGAGGCCTAGCCTAACTTAGATTTTTGACAATAAGCTTCATAAATTTTAAATTAATTAACGTTTGGATTTATTTTTGATTGATAATTTATTGTTTTTGTTGCTTGTTTTCGACTTCGAGAAATTGGACGATTCCTACCCTTGAGAGTCAATGCTGGAAAACCGCGGCAAGCCCGAACACCTCTAGTGGAAGAAGCTGTTCTTGAAGTAGTCGAAGCAAGTCCAGGTATCAGCACTAGCAGGTTAGAACTTGAACAAAGACACTTTTGTATAGAGGTAAATTATGTCCAATCAACTTATTTTCATTCCAAAAATACATGGTAGTTCTATGTTTACGGAATAATGGGACACCCTGTATATATATATATATATATATATATATACATATATATATATATATATATATATATACATATATATATATATATATATATATATATATATATATATATATATATATATATATAACTTAGAATCCAATAAAGACAGTGACCAATACATTGATGGCAAAAAATGTTCCCGAAACACATTTTTTCACGTTCTTACTTGACAGACTGTATATACATATATATATATATATAATATATATATATATATATATATATATATATATATATATATAAATATAGATGGTATATAACACGTAGGCTGAAAAGTTTTTGTCTGACATATATATGTCGCCCTTTTCCAAAAATCCATTCGATTTTTAGGAAGTACCAACCTTCAAAGGATACGTGTCAAAATTTCATGACATTTCGATGATTGGTTTACAAGTGACAGTAGTTTTAGTGACGCTACTTTTGATATTTTTAAATCAATGGAAAAAATCGAATTTTGTGTGTTGATTAAATACTGTTTTTGATGGAAAAAATATCGTTCAAGCAAAGCAATGGCTTGATAAATGTTATGGGGATTCTGCCCCTGGAAAATCACTCATCTTTTATTGGTATGCTGAATTTAAACGAGGCTGTACAGATACAAATGATGCTGAACGCTCTGGAAGTCCAAATGAGGTGATTACACCAGAAAACATAAAAAAAAATCCACAAAATTGTTTTGGATGACAGGAAAGTGAAATTGCTTGAGATAGCTGACACTCCAACGACATCAAAAAAGCGTGTTGGTCATATTTTGCATAAACATTTGAGCATGAGAAAGCTCTGTTCGAAATGGGTACCGCATTTGCTCACAGTGGACCAAAAACAATAACGTGTCGATAATTCTGAGCGCTGTTTGGACCTGTTTAAGCGCAACAAAAAGAATTTTTCGTTCGATATGTGACAACGGATGAAACATGGATACACCACTTCACACCGAAATCAAATCGGCAGTCAGCTGAGTGCCCAATCATGAAAACTCTAGTTTCAGATATCCAAAAGTCATTACTAGAGACCGGATTATATGCAACATAAAAATCTTGAAATATGCATGCAAATATGCATGAAAAATGCTTTAAATATGCATGAAAAAGGATCAAAATATGCAATATTAAATAATAATAAAAGTAGTAATTTTTAGTTTTTTATTTCAAAATCAGCATAAAATTAACAAGTTATCGACGATGTTTAAATTTAATTAACAATTATTTAACATTTTTTAAAATTATTTAATATTTATATTCTTGTACACGTAAACAATAAGGTATTGTTCCAAATGTTGGGTAGTAAGATTGTGTCTTCGATTACTTAAAATATTTTTATAAGTGGAAAAAGACCGTTCCACACCCACTGAGGTAACTGGGTAGTATTTGAATTTGGGTGCTATGTTAGCACTTATTGTTTCTGGCAAAAGTTCACCCGTCCCATTAATAAAACTATCAATTTGACACAAAGGTTTAAAGCCTGGGTTATTGCACAAAATGTTTTCAAACTTTTCTTTAACTCTACGCGGGAATACATATGGCAATGTGGAGTTTATTTGAGGGATTTTATTCATTAACTGAATTGATCCGGTCAACGCCAAACCTCGAGTTTTTTCGTGGTAATTTTGGGTATTCCCTTGGCACTATAACCTAATCGATGTTTAGACTATTGCAGGTAATGTCCCGGCGATAAGATCGGTTCCAGACGGCGACATTAACAATACCCTGAGCAATTCAATTGTCTAGTAATACCGAGAAATATTGTAAATATAGGGAAAATAGGCATCATTACTAGATTTTGGGTAAAATATGCAATAATCGGTGAGAATGGTCTAAATATGCAAATGCATATGAAAATATGCAAATGCATATCATCCGGTCTCTAGTCATTACCAAGTACTGGGATCTTCATTCCTTGTTCTGACAGTAGGAAATCATCAACTAACCTGATGATTTCCTCAAGCGGTCTGGCTGATATTACGCGTAACCTCGATACGTGAATATTTCAAATATTTATTTATTAAAATTATATAAAAACAACACTATGTTTTAAATTCTAATTCACTTCTGAAGAAGGCATTGTATGGTGAAACAATTGTCAAGTTATTTCAAATATATTCGAAATTTAAAACATAGTGTTGTTTTTATATCAGGGGTGCTCAAACGGTCGATCGCGAGTGCTTTTTGAGTCGATCTCGAGAAAAAAATTCCGATATAGAACTATTCACAGATTTTGTTTTAGGTAACTAAAACAAAATGTAATGAATAAACTACTAAAATTTATTCGATCCACAATTAGGCCAGAATAACCCCCTCATCACTTTCTTTTATCGTAATAACCCCCTGCTAGCGGCAAAAGGCGGCTTTATCAAAGGAACGCGCGGTACTTGTCAAAGAAAAGCCGCGTTTTTGATTCCCGCCGATTTTTCTAGAAACTTCGGGCGGCGTGTTTGACGGGAATATTCGAGACTTCGTTCGCGCCGATATAAATGTTGCGCCTGCAGGAATAAGAGTCAGTCTGAGTTGTAACTTGAAGGCGATTCATCGATACAAAGTTTATTAATAAATAGTCCAAAATGAGTGCGGCGAAAAAAAGTAAAACTTATCATTTTAATAACGATTGGGAGGAAGAATTTTTCTTTTGTATGGTAAAGGATAAGTGTATTTGTCTCATTTGCCGTGCGTCAGTTGCAATACCTAAGCGTGGGAACTTAGAGAGGCATCATAAAACGGTTCATAAAAACTATGAAAAGGATTTTCCGTCACAGAGTGAATTAAGAAAACGAAAAGTACGTGATTTGATAACTTGTTTGAAAATAGAACAAACCATGTTCACAAGACCAGCTGTGTATTTTTATTCGAATGGTATTCAATGACATGTCGGCTAAGGAAGAGTTTTTGACAATGATTCCTCTGAAAGGAAAGACCCGTGGCGAAGATATATATGACGTTTTCTTCAATTTTGTAACAAACTACAAGCTACCAATATATAAACTAGCGTGCACTACAACCGATGGAGCACCAGCAATGACTGGAAACAAAAACGGTTTTGTGGCATCGTGTCGAGCTAATGATGATTTCCCTTTATTTTTCTCCTTCCATTGCATTATACATCAACAAGTTTTGTGTTCAAAAGTTCTAAACATGGAGGAGATTATGGGCATTGCAATAAAAATTGTGAATTCTATCCGTGCACGTAGCTTGCAACGACGGCTCTTTAAATTGCAGTTGGAAGATAGTTAGTCAGCTGAACACACTGATTTAGTTCTTCTCACGGACGTCAGGTGGTTGAGTCGCGGAAAATTCCTAGAAAGGTTTCAAGAATTATTGCCCGAAATAACAGCTTTTCTGGACGAAAGAGGTGATGACACTCAGATGCTGAAAAACGGAAAATGGCTGACTGATTTGGCATTTTTGACAGACATCACAATGCATTTAAACACCATTAATTTGGAGCTTCAAGGTAAAGGAAAAACTATTATTGAGATGATTAGCGCAATAAACGCATTCAAAAGTAAATTGCAACTTATGATAGATCAACTGAAAAGAAAGGATCTGAAAAATTTTCTGTCTTTGAAAGCAAGGATTCCTCAGTTGAATTATGATATTTATGAGGCAGAATTATCAAATATTTTGGGCCAATTCGAAATACGTTTTTATGATTTCAATAAATTGGCAAATATCGCATCATTTATGAGTTATCTTTTTTCTTGTTGAAACATTGAGGAATTAGCTACTGAAATAGCAAGTCAGTTTAACATGGACTCATGTTCTGTTGAAAATGAGTTAATGCAGATTATATCAGATATACATCTCAAAGCCACAGCATCTGATACAAAATTCTGGTGTTTTATATCTGAAGATAAATATCCGAATCTAAGGCAAATCGCCCTTCAACTGACGGCAATGTTTGGGTCAACTTGCTTGTGCGAGTCTGCATTTTCTGAAATGAAGATAATTAAGTCAAAATATCGCAATCGACTAACTGACGAATATATGTCATCATGCTTGCGATTAGCACTCGGTAATTACGTACCATCTTATGAAAAGTATGCTGAGGACAAGCAGTGCCACGCTTCAACATCCAAAGTCACTCTTTAGTTAAGTTTAGACACTAGAACTCGTTTGTTTTGTAAGAACCTATAAACTGGCAATTTGGAATAATTATGAGTTTTTTCATTGACATTTTAGAGCAGACCTACACTTACCTTGACTAAAAAAATGCATATTGTGCGGAAAGCTAATATCTATGCCACGATACACCCTACCTAGACGACAATCCTGCATCACACTTACTTGCAGCCTCTGAGAGTCGATCGATCGTAGTCTAACAATATTGAGGTAGATCGCCAGCAGTTCAAGTTTGAGCACCTCTGTTTTATAAGATTTTATTATGAATTTTCAACAAGTATCGGCTAACACAATCAAAGAATTTATTTATTAGATTAGATAGGCCTGAAAGAAATATTGCGTTGTTGAGATTTTACGATCAAATTTATCTAGTTCAATATGGTTTAATCTATTATCTTTTACATCAATCAGCATATCAAATTCTCACTTTATTAAGAAATAATCGAGTCAATTTAAATCTACCGCTGACAATCGGTACATAGCCTATGAAACCTTTAATTATCTTCCTACGAAATCCTCATTACGAAACATTCTTAATTCAATCAATTTACTTGTTACAGATTTAAATAATGAATTATAGCAATCGATGTGTATGTTCTTGAAAACATAAAAACTTTTGACAGTCATGCTAGTTGGCTCAGAATTGATTGATAGCAAAATAATATTTATTACAATGATTAATTCTGTGTAGTATCATTAAAACTACATATAGTTATGCTGCTCCAGTTTCTTTTATGTATAATATTTAGAGGTAATATATAGACTTGTTGACTATTGAAAGGAATATACGAAAATTCTACCATCATTTTTTTCTTTGAAGTATTGGCATTGTTATACAAGCTTGCGTGTATTTGTATAAGCCAGGACATTTATAGTATGTCACAGGAGTTAATATGTCGCAATTAAAAATAGCAAAAAATAATACAGACCCTGAGACCAGAATATACTTTCCTAGAGGTTTTTGGTGCGCTCAATCCGAATCCGAATTGGTCCAGCATATTAGATTTTCGAGACATCCTAACCTAAAAATGCAAAAAACACGGATTTTCGCTATATTCGGGATTATATTACATTATGTTACCCAGCGAATGTCTCCACAAAACTCGTTGCGGCATATAAAAGTACTACTCTTCCCCATCAAAATGCTTTTTGAATTTTTTAGATATCTTATTTCTTCTCGGAGAAATCATCTTTCTAGTAGCAACATTGTTTATTTGTTATTACATATGGTGTCCCATTTTAATGTATAGTATTTTTCACGATCTAAGAAAGTGACTTAGCTATCTAAACCCATTCAAAATTCAACAAGATTCGAAAGTGGTTAATTTATGGCTGTTTAATGATAAGGCATTGAGCAGGGTCGTACTATACCTGATTGTATAATTGTTGGGTTTAAAATTTTATTGTGATAAGTTGAACTTTAATGTTTTATGTACTGAATAATACACTATATAGTAATTACAAAAATATATTAAAACAGGGTACAGTGTCCTCGCGTATATTTGTTACAATTTTAGTTATTAATTAATATCTAGTTCAATTTCGCTATCGCTACTATCTTGCAAATAAATAATAAGTTTTTTACAGGTTTTAAACTACTTATATTTATGTACATACATCTATATGATTTTTCAATTTTTTTGACGTGTTGAATACAGGTTCTCCAGTTTTCAACGGTTACATTTTTGACTTCTGTCTTTATCAACTCAATCACACTACTGTTTAAAGTGGGTGTATTATTGTGAGCACGTATATGATACTTTATTTTATACCATATCAACTCGATCGCATTAAAGATGCAATAATATCGTGGAAGCCGAATTATTTCGTGTCCTGCTTCCTTTGCAATTTGGTCACAAACATATTTGAGAAATTGTAACTTTTTAAAACTTCTAACAATTGTTTAACTCTATAACTTTCATGGAAATATACATAAGTCACGTTCGCACAAAAAGGCTTCCCTTTTTCTACTGGTGGAACTTGGTACCTTATTCATTTGGCGACTATGATAGGATGCATTATCCAAATACAGCTATTTGGTGGTATATTTGGCATTTTTTTTTATGGGCCTAGCACACGTGCTACAGGGGAGTCCCTAAAGCGCTACAGGAGCGACACGTGAGCGGAGAAAGCGATTCACGTTGTTCTTGAAACGCTGTAAATTGTACTCGGTGGGAAACACAGTCCTGGGCAAATTATTCCAAAGGGATGATGTTCTCCAAATAAAAGACTGCTTGAAAAGCGTTGTACGAGGAGTAACAAGCTGAACCTCATATGGATGTGAAGTATTAGCGCGACGTGTACTTCTAACATGCACCGCTCTGGGAGGAATTAAGCGGGCCACATCCTTCGAACATTTTCCATGAAAATCGTTGTAGAATAGGCTCAAGTCGCCAACCGTTCTTCGATGTTCCAACGAATCAAGGCCATCGGTCAGTTCCGGGTCTCCAATCAGACGAACCGCTCTTCTCTGAATAGAATCCAATAAATGCAGTGTATGTTTGGGAACGGAGCTCGAAACATGGGAGAATTGAGCTTTGTAAAGAATTAACAGTTGTTGTGGGGTGTAAAGCTTTCTGGTTCGAAATAATATTCCCAACTTTTGAGAAGCTCTTCTTGCTATGCCTGCAACATGTTCATGCCAGGACATATTTGCTCCCAAATTAACGCCTAACAAATCGAGTGATGATGTTAGAGGAACGGAGTGCCCCGACATAACTATGTCGGGTTCAGCAACGTTAACTTTTTTAGAAAAAACTGCCGCCTAGGTTTTTGTAGCGTTAAATTCCATTTGGTTATTGTCACCCCAAGATAGAATTTCTTCCAGGTCTTTGTTAAGTTGAATGACTTCCTGCTGTCTGCGGATATTCGTCTGAGTAGTCGATGTCCGAGCGTTCAAAGTGAATGAAGAGATAAGTGTAGTGTCATCTGCAAAGCTGTAGATTGGATTCTCGGTCTTTTCTAGTAGATCGTTAATATAAATGAGAAAGAGAGTAGAAGACAGTATGGAGCCTTGGGGCACACCGGCGTTAATAGTGAAGGTGTTAGAAAGAAATCCGTCGACTGCCACTCGTAAAGAACGCTCTCTGAGGAAACATGAGAACCACAAACAGAACTTTTCAGACATACCATAAGAACGTAGCTTAGCCAACAGCCCATCGTGCCAAACACGGTCGAATGCCTTGGATATGTCAAGAGCAACCGCTCGAGATTCTCCAAAGTGTTCAATTGCGTTGTTCCAAACATGTTTTACATAAGTCAGAAGATCTCCTGTTGTTCTATTTTTACGAAAGCCATATTGGTGATCACTAATAACGTTGAATCCTTCAAGATATTTTAAACAATGCTGATTGATAGCCTTAATTTGTTTTGAAGCCAATCTTCAAAAACTTCAATGGTTGTATCACAATGATAATCCAAGCTGAAATCACACATTCTGGTATCCAGCCTTCTTCTGACCCCGCATGTAAAATAGTTATTTTTTTACCTTTGCTTGATCGAGCTTTGGTATGGCATTTTTTGGATTTATCAATCCATCCTCTACTGAGTATGTCGTGGGTGTCATACCAACTCTTATCTAGGCAGATTATCGATCGATTTTCCGATCTAGCTGTATTTATTTTTTCAAGATATTCCATTCTGAGTTGTTGTAAGCGCCGTGATTCCATTATAACTTGCCTTTTGTCTATTTTTTTGAACAAAAACCCCAAACGACGTAGAATACGCCATAAAGTTGAAGTGGAACATTTTATGTCACAACTATCCTCGGACAACCTCCATGGAAGTGACAATAATGTAGGAACTTTTTGTTCTGCATACATTTCATAAATTTTGCGACGGATTAAGTCTTCTTGACAGAAATCAATATATTTCGACACACCTTTGTCTTTTTGTGTTTTTTTAGGCGCTATCGAATTATTTACAATTTTCCAAACTGTACTTCAGGATGCTTGTTAAGGCTGATGTCTCCATCAATGAAAAGTACTTTTGTGGCTCGGCGCTCCACTAACTTTAATAACTTTTAACTATCACTTTTGCCTCAACGGGCAAACATTTGCGGCTGCTGATGAAAACGGCTTCGGGCATTTTGAGACACTATTGAACTTTATAATACACACTATTTCAGTATAATACTGCAGATAAAATGAAAAATATTCTTTACATTTAAAAACACGAAGTAGCCAATAAAATGTATGATTGAAAGGAAGGTATAAATATCAATTACGTCCCTGTTACGGCCAGGTATGTGCGTAAATCCTAACGGTCGTTTAATGTTTTTGTTGCATCAATTTGCCAAATCACTTTCTTAGATCTTGAAAAATACTATACCAGGCTTCTTCATTTTTTTATGTCAACTTTTAGTAAAAAAAGTTTCAGACAAAAGGTGAATGGTTTTGAAGGGACAATAAAACGATATAATTGTGATGACCTTGGGAGATCATTTTGAAGGTCATTTCAAGGTCAATTTTGATTTTTTAAATAGGAACCCCCCTAGCAAAAATACAAAACTTTTGTTCGAAAAATTTTTCTCGATAAGACTTCATTCTTCAATACTTCATTGACAAAAGACATTACAGTCTTAATCCCCAAACAAGCATAAAGGCAAATGCACTTAAAATAACCTCAAGTGTAGAGTGAAAATTGATAAAATATATTGCAATCTCAAATCCTAAAAGAAACAAAATTTAGCACAACAGAAAGGCAAACTCTTAACCAAATTGGTATGGTTGTAACGAAATCGTCAAACTAATTAATTTCAACGGACCGTTATTTTTGCATTTTTAGGTTAGGATATTTTGAAAACCTAATGTGATGAAGTAATTCTGAGGTCGGATTTGGATTCAGTGCACTAAAAATCTTCGAAAAAGTATAGTCTGGTCTCAAAGTTTGAAAAATGTTGGCCTGTGTAATTATCAAACGTAAAATCCATATATATGGATACAAAGGGGGTTTCTTTAAGGAAAAAAAAATAGAGAACATTAAAGGTGAAGCTGCTTATAGATAGAAATTATAGATGCGAAAAATATCTAGAAGAGCTAGTTTCTTCATGACATAGAGGCAGGGGTGCCTAAACCCCCCGCCTCATCCCTTAACTAAACCATAGGTCTATGTGTACATGAGTGTGAAATGTCTCACTCCTTTTATAAGCATAACACACATGCTGCAAGAAGTCCTTAAAGCGCTACAGGAGCGAAGCGTGTGCGGAAAAAGCGATTCATGTTGGTCTTGAATCGTTGTAAATTTTACTTGGTGGGAAACACAGTCCTGTGTAAATCATTCCAAAGGGATGATGTTCTCTATTTAAAAGACTGCTTAAAAAAGGTTGTAGAATGAGTGACTAGTTGAATCTCATACGGATGTAAAGTATTAGCGCGACGTTTATTCCTAGTATGCACCGCTCTGGGAGGAATTAACCGGGCTACATCCATCGAACACTTTCCATGAAAATACTTGTAGAATAGATTCAAGTCAGCTTGGAAGTTTCACGGTAACAACGTTTCTGGTGAGTTCTGGACCTGCAAGGAGAACAGCTCTCTTCTGAATCATCATGATCATCATTATTAGTTTATTCTATTTATAGTCAGATGTAAGCTTTCCCAAGTTGTCTCCAGTGGGCTTTGTTGTTTGCCTTTTGCATCCAATCTTGTCCCGTTATTCTTTTTATGTCGTCCGTCCATCTTATCTGTGGTCTACTTATGCATCTTTTGTGTTCTTTAGGCCTCCATTTAACTATACGGCCTATCCATCTGTTTTCATTCATCCTTGCGATATGCCCCGCCCAGTTTTACCTTAATGTACATATTCGTTTTATTACATCTGTCACTTTTGATCTTCTTTGAATCTCTATGTTAGGAATACGATCTCGGAGTCTAATATTTAGCATTCTCCTCTCCATTGCTCTTTGGGTTACCTGGAGTTTATTTATTATACTTTTATTTAAAGGCCACGTTTCAGTGCCATATGTTAATATCGGCAGTACCTATTGATCGAATACTCTGGCTTTTATTGTATTTGAAATGTCTAATTTAAATGTAGATTGTAACGTTCCGAACGTAGACCAAGCTAAGGACTCTTCTACCCAAGCCTTTATATTATTTTTCGATTTTAAATATATGAATGTTTATACCTTTCCTATTCTTTTACCTCCTATTAATAGTTCCTGGCTGTTATCTTCACTTATGTTGTTCACATATTTAGTTTTAGTGAAGTTTATTTTTAGACCTATTTCTCAAAACTTGTTATTTAATTCCATAAGCATTTCTTGTAATTCTTCTTTTGTATTGGCGATCAGAGTGACATCATCTGCGAACCTTAAGTGATTTAGTCGTTCACCGTCCATCAATATTCCTTTATTTTCATACTTTAACAATTTGAATATGTCTTCTACAATCAACGTGAACAGCTTTTCTGAATAGAATCCGATAAATGCAGTGTATGTCTGGGAGCAGAGCCTCCACCATGGGAGGATTTCTTCGTTGGTCGAATTTATGTTTTGCACAGAATTAACAGTTGTTGGGGAATGTGTGGAACGTCTAGTTCGAAATAATATTCCCGGCGTTTGAGAAGCTCTTTTTGCTATGCATGCGATGTGTTCTTGCCAAGACATATTTGTTCCCAAGTTTACGCCCAGCAAAGGGAGTGACGACGCTAGAGAAACGGAGTGTGCGGAAAAACCTATATCGAGTTCTGTAATTTTTTTAGAAAAAAGCTGCTGCCTCGATTTTTGTAGCGTTAAATTCTATTTGATTACTGGCACTCCAAGATAGAATTCCTTCCAGGGCTTTCTTAAGTTGAAAACTTCCTACTGTGTGGATATTTGCAGGAATAGATGATGTTCGATCTTTCAAGGTGAACGAAGAATAAGCGTACTGTCATTTGCAAGGCGGCAGATTGGATTTCTGGTCATATCTAGCAGATTGTTAATGTATTTTTTTTTACAGGGAGGAATCCGCCTTATGGATAATGCAGCACTCTGCGTCACCTTAAGGGTGCCCCAGAATGCTCCAGTTATGTGGTGGTTGTCCAGCCAGAGTGGCTGGCATACCTACTAAGCCTCCTTGTGAGCTGCGACCCTTTACTTTTCTTACGATATGATGATTATTCTTTATGTAGTGGGTGTGAGTTTTAAAAACTTGTGAGTTAGTTTCTAATGTGTAGATTTACATATGCTACCTTAACCTAAGTCTAATTAAAACCGGCTATTTCGGGAGTGTTGTATTATAATAGTGTTAGTGGTGTGTGATGTTTACATGTTCAGCTTATTTTTTGGAGACGAGTAGCTCAATTACACTACGATTTTATTTTCTATATACTAAGTACGTAATATAGCGTGTCTTGTTAGTCGAGTTTTAGTCATGTCTAGTATTAGTCTATTTGTAGTAGGTCTGACGTTTGCGTTGTGTCTGAAGGCGTTATCTATCTCAGGGTTAGGGTGAGCTGTGGCTTTCTCAAGAAAGTGATGCTGGGTATTTTGGGTGAATCCTATTATTGTGGACATTTGGAACTCCCGGTGCAACTGATTGTTGCGGACAAACCAAGGGGCTTTTGATACGTAGGGTTTTGTTTTGAACTGTCTGGACTCTGGCTCGATGCTTTCCAGACATTTTGTAAATTAGCAGCTTATTATGAGTTGATAGCTTACCTCGATGGTTCAATATTAATAAAAATTAAAAACAATTTTTCAATTTAGCGGTTGCACATATTTATTTTAAACAGTATTTTGCTACGTAGCTTAGTTACAGCTGGTGTTTGCGTGTTTTTTGTTAAACATGAACACAAAAACCTAATATTTTTAAGTTCTTACGATAAATGTAGATTCAGAACATATAGAAAGAATAGTTTTATTCCATAATTTTAATAGTTATACAGTTTTTACATTATTTATTAAAATGTCTTTTTTCCAATTTAATAGTTTTTTCCTGGCAACTTTAAGTGTGTTCTCTGAAAAAATCTCACTTTTTTTTATGATTTTTTTGGATTCAGCATAAAAAAATACTGTGTCTCACTTAAAATGGGAGATAAGGTGAGATAATGGGAGATAAGGAGAAATAATGAGAGATAAGTCGAGATGAGCCTAGATAATGGGAGATAAGGTGGGATATTGGTTGATAAGGAGAAATAATGGGAGATAAGTCGAGATAAGCCTAGATAATGGGAGATAAGGTAAGATAATGGGAGATAAGGAGATATAATGGATGATAAGGATAAATAATGGGAGATAAGTCGAGATAAGGCTAGATAATGGGAGATAAGTTGAGATAATGGGAGATAAGAAGAAAGAATGGGAAATAAGGAGAAATAATGGGAGATAAGTCGAGATAAGCCTAGATAATGGGAGATAAGGTGAGATAATGAGAGATAAGGAGAAATAATGTGAGATAAGGAGAAATAATTGAAGATAAGCCGAGATAAGCTTAGATAATGGGAGTTATGGTGAGATAATGGAAGATAAGGAGAAATAATGGGCGATAAGGAGAAATAATGGGAGATAAGTCGAGAATTTTTTTTTGTGTACCTGTGTTATTTTTATATCACTTATACTTTTCCAATTAGCATTAGATCCATTATTAATTTAGAACATACTGTGGAGGATTTTTTAATGATATAATCAGTGTAGATAATTATAACGTAAAATAAATCTTGGGGAAATGTAATGTCAAAATAGTTCTGGTTAAAGCACAGCAATAAGTGTACCAGGAACCAGGATCATTTTTCTTGTTGTGTTTTTGACAATTAAACCTATTGTTTATGTTGCTCTACAATGTTAATTATTTAATATTTGCTTGTCTAATTAAAAAGAAAGTAATGGTAATAAAATACTTTGTTACGCCTGCATAAGATAATTTTTTCGTAATATGACCACACATATTTTTTAAATTGTCTATTTTTCTTGGAATGGCTCAATACTTTTTTAATGCTGTGGCCCAATTGTACAATTCCGGTTTGAGTATTATGTTATGTTATTACGTTTATGACTGTTACTTTATGATACGGTGTTAATCACAAAAAAAAGTTGAGCGGAAAAAGTGACTCAGACGCATTTACAACTGAAATTTGTCATTTCCCTCCACACACTATTTTATTTTTAATCTCCTCTCTTGAACTACTTTTATATTTCGCTATAAGTAATTACACGTAAAATTTGTACATTTTTCCAAGAAATAACTAGGAGCAGGAACGGCTCTAGGCGGTAGGCAAGGTAGGCAACTGCTTATGGCGGCAAAATTTAGGGGCGGGAAAACCGTCTGAACTACTTTGTATCACGTCATCGTGTTCGGACTAAAAAGTGAAATTTTTCATATGAATGTTTAGACGAACCGATGCAAGATCTAAAACAAAAATATAAAAATATTTTTTTTACTACAGATCAGGCGATCAGGGAATTGGAGCTGAGATTCAATCTTTTGAATAGACATAATGACTCTTTTGAATTTTCGTATGATGTTTATAAACTTAAAGACATGTGTATAAATGAGTTACTGGCACATTGTAAACATTTCGAAAACGTCTTGACAGATGGTGATTCGTTCGATCTTAACGCTTAAGATCTGGCTGACGAAATAGGTCTTGTTTCTTCACTTTTAACTAGGAAAGAAGGTCCAGTTGACGTTCTTAAATTCATTTCTTCCGTTAAAATTGGGCCAGATTTGAGCATTGCTCCAAAAATTTAGTTAGCTATTGCTACCGGCAAAAGAACTTTTTCTAAATTAAAAATAATAAAAAATTATTTAAGAACTATGACTACACAAAATCGTCATAATGGGTTAGCAGTGTTGGCCATTGAACACGAATTGAGTAGTAAATTAGAACTGAAAGAAATTATTCGCGATTTTGCAGAAATGAAACTTCGAAAAAAGTTTTTAATTTAGGTTTAGATTTTGTATATTATTGTACTAGTTTTGTTCATTGTTTTAAAAGTATATTTAAGTTATCTCTGAAAATAGTAAGTACTACTTTTAGTTTGTAAGTTCGTTGTCGTTAGCTCGTTACAAATGTAAACTTTGTTTTTCAATAAAACAATGTTTCGTAAATCTGTATTAGTGTTCCATACGGAACACTTATAAGATCACTTCGGTGTCTGTCTGTCTGTCACACTCGATTTCCTCCGAAACTATTTGTCGTAGAATGTTGAAATTTGGTAATAAAATAGGAATTGATTGCCTCATCAAAGCCGTATAGTTTTGAATGTCAAATTTTGACTTAAGCGGTTAGTTTTGGGGGGTGAAATCGGAAGTGAAAAAAAAATTTTTTTAGTAGGCCATCGAGTGTGGTGTCAAATGAAAGCTTGTGAAAACACGAGTGTATATATATATATATATATATATATATATATATATATATATATATATCTATATATATATACATATATATATATATATATATATATATATATATATATATATATACATATATATATATCTATATATATATACATATATATATATATATATATATATATATATATATATATATATATATATATATATATATATATATATATACATATATATATATATATATATATATATATATATATATATATATATATATATATATATACATATATATATATATATATATATATATATATATATATATATATATATATATATATATATATATATATATATATATATAATGTAATACTTGCGCACACTTTTCTTTGTAAAGGGTGTTTTTTATAGAGGTATAGAACTTTGAAATGGAATAAAACAAAGATGAATTTTTTAAATTGACAAGAAATTTACTTTATTCGAAAGATAATCTTCTGGCATTATAATTTAAATATGACTTCTGGCATATGACCGCCACGGCTGGCTCGGAC
This sequence comes from Pachyrhynchus sulphureomaculatus, assembly GCA_019049505.1. Classification (NCBI taxonomy): domain Eukaryota; kingdom Metazoa; phylum Arthropoda; class Insecta; order Coleoptera; family Curculionidae; genus Pachyrhynchus; species Pachyrhynchus sulphureomaculatus. The sequence goes on from CM032449.1 coordinate 185,270,571, forward strand.
GTAGTCTAATCTGGAGGTCCAATTTTCGATGACTTTTTCCAACATTTGTGGCCGTATATCGGCAATAACGCCGCGAATGTTGTCCTCCAAGTGGTCAATCGTTTCGGGCTTATCGGCGTAGACTAGCGACTTCACATATCCCCACAGAAAATAGTCTAGCGGCGTTAAATCGCACGATCTTGGAGGCCAATTCACGGGTCCGAAACGTGAAACTATGCGGTTACCAAACGTTTCCTTCAATAAATCAATTGTGGCACGAGCTGTGCGACATGTTGCGCCGTCTTGTTGAAACCACAGCTCCTGCACATCATGGTTGTTCAATTGATGAACGAAAAAGTCAGTAATCATGGCTCTATAGCGGTCACCATTGACTGTAACGTTCTGACCAGCATCGTTTTTAAAGAAGTACGGACCAATGATTCCACCAACCCATAAAGCACACCAAACAGTCAGTTTTTCTGGATGTAACGGTGTCTCAACATACACTTGAGAATTATCATCACTCCAAATACGGCAGTTTTGTTTATTGACTTATCCATTCAAACAAAAGTGAGCTTCATCGCTAAACAAAATTCGCTTATGAAAATCGAGATCAACGGCAATCTTGTTTTGGGCCCATTCACCGAATCTACGGCTTGCTAGGTGATCGTGTGGCTTCAATTGTTGCCCGAGTTGGATTTTGTAAGCACGCAAACCAAGATCTTTCCGCAAAATCTTCCATAAAGTGGATCCAATTCCTGTGCACGATGGCGGATAGACTGATTCGGGTCTTCCTCTACGTTACGCTCTACAGCAGCAATGACTTCTTCTGTACGCACTGTACGACGTCTATGTGGATGCGTATTATCATTTAGAGTAAACGTGGTGCGAAAACGTTCCATAGTTAATCGAATTAATTGCTCTGATGGACGATTATGTTGACCGTAAAATGGACGTACTGCGCGATACGTATTTCGAACAGAACCATGATTTTCAAAATAAATTTGCACAATTTGGAAGCGTTGTTCAGGCGTCAGTCTATTCATGTTGAAATGCCAAACCAAACTAAACATAAATCACTTGACAGCTGACAAAATGGCCGCCAGTTAAAAAAGTGTTACCAACTTAAAGTTTTATACCTCTATAAAAAACACCCTTTATTATTTTTAAAAAAATCGCGAAAAATCGTTGTCCCCCACCTTATCTCGAAAAGCACTGATCAAAAAATTTTGAAAAAATTCTGGAATATTCTCCAGGGGGTGTAGATTGAACGAAAATTATCACGAGTGCATTAATAATTTATCTGGTATATAAAAAAAACAAAAATTTCAAGGTCACCAATTTTCAGTAAACATTGGAAACAAACTTTGTTGTAAACTCATTTGGGGTGTATTTTGTGAAGTCACTGATCATTTTATACCACCGTAACATTTTTTATTTTAAAAGCAATTAACGTACGGAACACTAATTGTGCAAGTTTAACTTGCACTTGACCGGTTATTAGTATTATTGTCTTAATTCAGTTATATGTCATTTTTTTAGTTAACATAGATTTCTTTAAGCTTGAGTGCGGCGGCATTTTTCTAGTTTACCTACGGAGGTAAAAAAGCTAGGGCCTGCCCTACTAGGAGAAATTATCATAACACTATTTCATCAATCAAACGCCTTATTAAACGCGTTCGATACCGTGGAGCTACCAACTATCCTAAGAACAATACAAAAATGTAGAATCAACTATCGGTACTGTAACATAATAAAGAATATACGAAGGTTGCATGATCGGCAAGAGATGGCTCTATTACTATATAAAAAATTATATTTTTTTGTAAACATAACCTTTCACAAGAATCCTGTCAAATTTTCAAGTCGCTGTGTGATTTAGCTTGTGGGTGGCAGCCATTTAAATATAACAACTTTTGTGATTTTACAACAATGGAAAAAATTGAATATCGAGCAGTGCTAAAATATTTGTTTTTGGAAAAGAAAACAAATGATGAGATAAAAGAAGATCTCAGCGAAGTTTATGAGGACTTTGCACCTTCGTTATCGACCATAAAATATTGAACAGCTGAATTCAGACGCAGTCGGACAAGCATTTTTGATGAAGAACGTCCAGGTCGTCCAAATGAGGTCACCACATCCGCAAGATGGGTGCCGCGATTGCTTACAACTGACAATAAACTCACGTGTGTCAACTTCAAAAGAATGTCTGGCGATATTAAAGCGCAATCCGAACGATTTTTGGTGTCGATTCATAACTGTTGTCGAAACATGGATTCATCACAGCACACCAGAGACCAAAGAATAGTCCAAACAGTGGGTTTTCTGTAGCAAACCGACGCTAAAGAGAGCCAAGGTGACCTTATTGCCAATAAAGTCATGACCACTGTGTCTTGGGATGCATGCGGCATAATCCACGTCGATTATCTTGAAAAAGCAAAATGATTAATGGAGAGTATTACGTCAACTTATCAGATCGTTTCAACCATATTCTGAAAGAAAAAACCGGTCAAGTGCAAGTTGAACTTGCACAATTAGTGTTCCATACGTTGATTGTTTTTAAAATAAAAAATTTTGTTAGGATGGTATAAAATGATCAGTGACTTCACAAAACAAACCCCAAATAAGTTTTCAACAAAGTTTGTTTCCAATCTTTACTGAAAACTGGTGACCTCGAAATTTTGTTTTTTTTCTATACCAGATAAATTATTAAAGGTAATGATAATTTTCGTTCAATCTATACCCCGTGGAGAATATTTCAATATTTTTTCAAAATTTTTTGGTCAGTACTTTTCGAGATAAGATAGGGGACAGCGATTTTTCACGATTTTTTAAAAGTAATAAGAAGAAAAGTGTGCGCAAGTATCACATTATATATATATTTTTTACTCGTGTTTTCACAAGCTTTCATTTGACACCACACTCGATGACCTAGTAAAAAAATTTTTTTTTCACTTCCGATTTCACCCCTCAAAACGAATCCCTTAAGACAAAATTTATGTTACGGTAATATAAAATGATCAGTGACTTCACAAAACACACCTCAAATAAGTTTTCAACAAAGTTTATTTCCAATCTTTACTGAAAACTGGTGACCTTGAAATTTTGTTTTTTTTCTATACCAGATAAATTATTAAAGGTAATGATAATTTTCGTTCAATCTATACCCCATGGAGAATATTCCAGGATTTTTTCAAAATTTTTTGATCAGTACTTTTCGAGATAAGGTAGAGGACAGCGATTTTTCACGATTTTTTAAAAGTAATACGAAGAAAAGTGTGCGCAAGTATTACATTATATATATATATATATATATATATATATATATATATATATATTTTACTCGTGTTTTCACAAGCTTTCATTTGACACCACACTCGATGATCTAGTAAAAAATTTTTTTTTTCACTTCGGATTTCACCCCTCAAAACGAATCCCTTAAGTGAAAATTTATGTTACGGTGATATAAAATGATCAGTGACTTCACAAAATACACCCCAAATAAGTTTCAACAAAGTTTATTTCCAATCTTTACTGAAAATTGATGACCTTGAAATTTCTGTTTTTTTTATATATCAGATAAATTATTACAGGTAATGCACTCGTGATAATTTTCGTTCAATCTACACCACGTGGAGAATATTCCAGAATTTTTTCAAAATTTTTTGATAAGTACTTTCCGAGATAAGGCGGGTTGACAGCGATTTTTCGCGATTTTTTAAAAATAATACAAAGAAAAGTGCGCGCAAGTATTACATTATATATATATTTTTTACTCGTGTTTTCACAAGCTTTCATTTGACACCACACTCGATTACCTAGTAAAAAAATTTTTTTTTCGCTTCCGATTTCACCCCCCAAAACTAACCCCTTAAGTCAAAATTTAACTTTCAAGACTACATGGCTCTGATGAGGCCATCAATTCCTATATTACTACCAAATTTCAACTTTCTATAACAAATAGTTTCGGAGAAAATCGGGTGTGACAGACGGACAGACGGACAGACGGACAGACAGACGGACAGACACCGAAGTGATCTTATAAGTGTTCCGTACGGAACACTAAAAAACGTCCGCATTTGGTGAAGAAAAAAACCCTCTTAGAGTAGTATCCACCATATTTGCCAGATTTAGTCCCCAGCGATTATTTCCTATTTCCGAATATAAAAAAAAATGGATCGGCGAAAAAAAAAGTGGCTCAAACGATGAGGTTATTGCTGAAACAAGAGCCTATTTTGAAGAGTCAGAGAAATCGTATTTTTTTCTATCCAATCAAGTATTTCCACGTTTGTGGTATGCGCTGTCCAAGGAACACGCAGCATTCGGCGATAACACCACATCTCGAATGACTCCATTCTTTGTTGTGTTATCTCTGTGATTGTTGCAGCTTCTATACCGTATAACATGACCGAGAACACGTAGCATCTTAGCACTCTTGTTTTTAAGTTTATTTGGCAGTTACAGAGTATACTGCGCATTTTATTAAAGGAGCTTCGTGTTTTTTCAATTCTTGAGCGTATTTCAGTAGAGTAGTCCCCATCTTCACTAATTACGCTTCCTAAGTGCGTTATTTTTGTTACCCTTCCAAGTGTTCGTTGATGTACTTTAATATTTATGTTTGTATTACGATTCTTACTGACCACCATTGTTTTTGTTTTGTTCGTATTCAATTTCATTCCATATTCCTCACACGCATTCATTCATGAGTCTTTGTAGTTCTTCTTCATTGTCCGCTAGAACGACAGTATCATCAGCGTAGCGGAGGTTATTTACTCTCTCTCTCTATTCGTTTCCTCAGTCTTGAGGGTCGTGATCTCTCTGGAATGACTTCACTGTTCTGTTCACTATTTCTCTCCATTTCTCTCGATCTTCTGCCAAGTGCAACGATGCATGGAGTGGTTGATCCATAACTTGTTTTATTTGATCTGACCATCTTGTTGGCGAACGGCCTCTACTCCTTTTACCCTGGACCTCTCCCATTATTATTAGCCGGTCTACATTATTGCCTGGCCTTCTAGCTACATGTCCAAAATACTTTTCATGCATAGTGATGATAACCTTACAGTTACATTTAGTTCATTCAGTATAGATTGATTAGTTCTTCTGGCGGCCCAGGATATTCTCAACATCCTCCTATAGCACCACATTTCAAAGGAATCAATAGATTTACGTTCCTTTACTCTAAGTGTCCAGGATTCTACACCATATGAAAATATTGGAAATACTAAGGTCTGTACGAGATTTAATTTCGTTCCTTTAGTTATGTACGGACTTTTCCATATCTTAGTAAGTCTCGTCATAGCATTTCTTGCTAGGGATATTCTTCTTTTTATTGCATTCTCGCATCCTCCCATACTACTTACGGATGATCCTAGATATACAAAGGTTGTTACTCTCTCAATGCCATTGAGTAAGTCGGATCTTACTATTTGGTCAGACTTATCGACTATCATCAGCTTCGTTTTGTCCCTATTTATGGTCAGACCTAGTTTCTCACTTTCTTGCTCTATCCGATTTAAAAGTGTAGCCATCTCTTCCTCAGTCGCTGCAAATATGGTGGTATCATCAGCGTAGCGCAAGTTGTTTATTCGCTCACCTCCTAATAGGATTCCACCATCCCATTCATTCAACGCATTTCTCATTATAAATTCACCATAAACATTAAATAATGTAGGAGACAGAACACAGCCCTGTCTTACACCTCGGCGAGGATGAAACTGATCGGATATTGTATTGTCTATTCTCACCACTGCAGTGCTGTCCAAGTAGAGGTTTTTAATCAGTTTAATCAGATGATAAGGAACACCCATTTGCTCTAGTACCTCCCAAAGCTTTTTCCAGTTGACAAAATCAAAAGCCTTATTATAGTCTATGAAGCACATTACCATAGACACATTATACTCTCTACATTTCTCTATCAATTGTCTTATGTAAACAATCTGATTTCTTGTGCCCCGTCCTTTAACGAATCCCGCTTGTTCTCTAGAGATTTGTTGGTCAACATAATATCTTAAACGATTATTTATGATATGTAGCATTACCTTACTTGGATGTGATAATAGAGATAATGTCCGATAATTACTACATTTACGGGTAGAGCCTTTCTTATGTAGTGGTATTATTATAGAGGTCGTCCAATCTTTCGGCCATATTTCATGGTCTAGTTCCTTAAGAATATCTCCCGTGATGTCATCGTAGCCAGGTGCCTTATTGCTTTTCAGTTTCTTAACAGCATCCTCTACTTCACTCCTCATTATTTCAGGTTCTTGCTGCGTGGTATTGATCTGTTGGTATATGTCTTGTTCTTGTGCATCATAATAAAGATCTTCACAATATTCTCTCCATCTGTCTATTATTCTTTCTTTCTCTGTAAGCAGTGTTCCATTTTTATCCTCGATTGCCCAAGTTTTAGGTTTGAAATCCTTATCTATCTCTTTAATTTTTTTAAAAAGATCTTTAACTTGATTTTTCTCTGCATATGCTTGTACTTCTTTACATTGGTTATTGAGATATGTATTCTTATCTTGTCTGCAGTTCTTCTGTATAAGTCAGTTTAAATCTTGGTACTCTTTTATCTGCTGATCATCGTTTAGTCCAGTTTTCTTTACGTTTTTCCTATGCTCTATAAGTTGCCATGTTTCTGCAGACATCCAAGATTTTTTAATACATTTTCTTACTCTTTGGGATGCTATTTCTTCGTGGGCATCTTTTATCGATGTTTTCACTTTGTTCCACATCTCTTCATTATTTCCAGGATCTTCATTATATTGGATATTTCGGATATTTTTATTTACTAGTTCCGTAAATTGTTGTTTTTCTGGAGGATATATCTTCATTCGTTGCACCTTTATATTTTTTTGAGAAGCTTTGAGTTTAATACGAAGAACTGTAACTAGAAGTTGATGGTTGGAATTACAGTCTGCTCCTGGGTAAGTTCTCGTGTCCAGTATAGATGATTTCCACCTTTGGCTTATCATTATATAATCTATTTGATTTCTGTATCGATCTCCTGGAGATTTCCAAGTATAAAGACGGCGGATATAATGTTTGAACAGGGTATTGGTGATAGCCAGTTTATTTTGTATACAAAAGTTGATCAATTTCTCACCTCTAACATTTCTCTTCCCCATTCCATACAGCCCAATAATATGTCTTAGATGGTCATCATTCCTTGTTTCTCCAATTTTCGCATTTAGATCTCCTACAAGCAAGGTAATTTCTCTTGATGAGATTTTTCGCATTGTTTCTTGCAGTTTTAGATAAAATTCATCTATCACATTATCATCTGCTGCTGCTGTAGGGGCATGTACTTGAATTATATTATATATCATTAAAATCAAGGAAATACACGATTGTAGTATTTCCTTCATTTTCTGATGATTTACCATATCAAAGGCTTTTTGGAAATCTATGAAGCATATATAAACATCAGAGTTGACATGCCTACATCTTTCAATCAGAACGCGGATAGAGAATAGTACGTCCCTCGTTCCTAGTCCGTTCCTAAAGCCGAACTGTGTTTGTCCAGGACGTTCATCTAGTTTTTTGTATACTTTTTGGTGGATTATTTTAAGGAAGAGGTTCAAAATATGGTTCATTAGACTTTAGAAGTTTTTGTTATAGTTAGCTGAATTAAATAAATACAGTGATATTTTATGTTGTGTTTATCATATCTAATTTCTAGCCTGATGACTTAAATATATTTTTTATTATGAAATTTGTAATTGTTAACAAGAAACAAGTTGCAAGCAATAATGAAATAGTCAACTGATTGCAACAGTAAAATGGGTACCGGTACATAGTTTTCAATTCAAATCAAATGTAAGACACTCAGGAGCGGCGATATTTTTGGATTAAAAAGTTGAGATTTCTTTCAGAGATTACATATACCTGGGCGCTGCAAAAAGTATGTATATTTAAGAAAAAATATATAATATAATATAATATAATATAAAAAGTATTTATTAACTTCAAAAACTCCAATCCAATCTGCAAAAATAAAAATTAGTCTTCTAAAATAATGTAGTAGTTATTTATGTTTAACTTAACTTATGTTTAATTATTTATCAAAAATTGTCTATTAGAAAAATTGAAAAAACCTCTCGACATTTTGTAGAAAAAATAATTAATAAGATTTAAAAAAAAAAGTTAAAAAATATTAAAAATTGACTGAGTAATATCGCAGAGAGTATCTGAACACAAGTAGCGGACCCAATCCGGGGTCATGTCACATTTAATGGTATAACTTTGTAATAGAATGGAATATTCTTAAATTTTTTTGAATAATTGTTAGAAGTATAGAGAATAAAAAGCGGTAAAAAAATTTTTGAGAATTCAGTGTCTGTTTTTTTTTATGGGTCTAGCACAAGTGCTACAGGGAAGTCCCTAAAGCGCTCCAGGAGCGGCATGTGTGAGGAAAAAGCGTTTCACGTTGGTCTTGAATCGCTGTAAATTGTACTCGGTGGGAAATACAGCCCTGGGAAAATTATTCCAAAGGGATTTTGTTCTCCATATAAAAGACTGCTTAATCCTGTCTGTAACCTGGTCTGTAATCCCTTTAGTTAGTTTTGTGTGTTTTTATCGAGAATCGTATTTCTAATTTGGAAAGAAGGTCTAAAGACACTGCATCACCGTGATCTTCAGCAAAACTTTTAAGCTGCTTAGTTAGGGTAATAGCCTCACCATAATTTGGGATAGCATCTGTTGGTACTGGAACCTCATCGACATCAGAATCTTCGGAACGTCCTTGTATCTCAACTGGATTTTCAATTTCTTGTTCTGAATCTGGATTTTCAACATACCAATTTTTATTTATTTAAAAAAATTATTAAGGTTTTCATTGTCAGTCAACTCCAACAAGTTCTTATTTTTGAAGATATCTGCAAGCCCGTTAAGTGGACCAGATGTAACAGCCTCAGTTAACTGGTCTTCACATTGCATATTTTTATGCTTAAATTCCCCTTTACAGAAGCAATTTTTAATTGTTTCCTTGGTTACTTGTTTCCAAGCGTTTTTTGCAAGTAAACTGCATCCAATCAATTTTCTTAATTAACTCAAAAGCTGTACCAACAGTTTTAATGTTTATTATCAGGTGTTTTAGTATTAGACTTCGGTAATAAATTTTAAAATTTTTTTATAATTCCTTGGTCAAGTGGTTGACAAGCTGATGTACAGTTAGGGGGCAGAAACAAGATTTTTATATTTTTTTAAAAGGACAACTTTTGGATGAGAACCTGGATTGTCTAAAAATAACAAAATGTTTCTTTTTCTTTTGTCATTTTCCAATCAAGATCTTGCAAACACTCTGTCATAATTTCTTCTGTCATCCAAGCTTTCTTATTATATTTCCAAGTTACAGGCCGGATTAAGAGTTTTTCTTTTTCTCCCGCCATATTTGCACAATGCAAAATTGTAAACCTCTCTTTGGGATATTTACCACCAACACATTTTTTTATTTTTTAATTTTAGCGTTTTGTTGGGTAGAGCCCTAAAATACAGCCGTGTCTCATCGGCATTATTGATATCTCTCGGTGAATATCTCTTAATTAAAGAATAGCATTTTTCCCAGAATGATGAAATATCTTTAGCAATAATCGAAGCTCCTTCTCCTGAAATCGCTTTAAAACTTATGTTGTGGCAGATTCTAAATTTATTAAGCCAACCAGAAGAAGCACTGGATGTAGAATGTCTCAGAGACTCGGCTATTTCTTTTGCTTTGCATCGTATTAGCGGACCTGAAAAAAAACATTAACAATAAGTTTTTTGCATTTTTGTCACGAGAAGCCTACTGATACTCCCACCCCCTTTTATCCATTCTTTGAATTGATATGAAAAGAAAAACAACGCACTGATTCCAGAAAACCTTATCTAAAAAAATAACTCATGTGCATACCTGTCAAAGGAATCTCCTTATGGCGAGCTGCTATAAACCAAATATAACACAACTTGTTAATTTTGGTACCATCATCAAATAGCTTCTTTATTCATTCAAATTGTTGTTCAATATCCACTTGTTTAGAAGGATTTCTTTATGTTCAATTATATCAGCAGCCTGTGTTTTTCCGATATTAAAACGCTTGGATAAGCCCCTTACACTTAACTTTTCCTTATTGTGAACTTTAACAATCTAAATTTTTTGTTTAAGCGTGAGAATTTTTCTATTTGGAGCCATTTCTACAATGACCCCATGTCGCCCATTGTGTCTCTTTTTCGCATAGGCGTTAGACTAATATTAAATCTCCGCGTGTACCGAAAATCTGAGATCGGTAAATTCCTGGTTTACTCGGGGAAGTTCCTCAGTGAAGGCAGGCAGCGAGGTTGGCGCGCGGCGCGCGGCGCGATAGGGAAAAGCAACGGCTATACTCACCACAGAAAAATGAGACAAGGCGTTTATTTTTTATTGTTTTTTGTAGGGTTAAGAGAACATTTCTTTGCGTCCGTTCAAGAGAATGGAGAAGGGAGGTGTCCGTGTAAGAGGGGTGTCTGCGAAGGGGAATTTCACTGTATATATTATATATATATATATATATATATATATATATATATATATATATATATATATATATATGTATATATATATATATATATATATATATATATATACTCTATATATATATATATATATATATATATATATATATATATATATATATATATATTTTCAATTTCTTGGGCTTTATGGTTCTTTTGTTTTAAGGATAAAAAATTACATCACGTTCTAGTTAGAAGTTTATTGAAAACGTTTCGCCTAATTTGTAGGCTTCTATATATTCATTATTCCAAGGTTCAAGAAAAAATTCAACCCAAAATATATATTTATATATATATATATATATATATATATATATATATATATATATATATATATATATATATATATATATGCCGCGTGCCCGCGCGGATTTGAGTCACTGCTTATTCCTTATGTTACCTAACTAATCTGCCATTATTTCCACTTATCTCCCATTATTTCTTCTTATCTCCCATTATCTCTAGATAATTTCCATTATCTAGGCTTATCTCTGCTCATCTCCCATTATTTCTCCTTATCTCCCATTATTTCTCCTTATCTCCCATTATCTCACCTTATCTCCCATTATCTAGGCTTATCTCGACTTATCTCGCAGTTTCTCCTTATCTCCCATTATTTCTCCTTATCTCCCATTATCTCACCATAATTCCCATTACCTAGACTTATCTTTGCTTATTTCCCATTATTTCTCCTTATCTCCTATTATTTATACTTATCTCCCATTATTTCACCTTATCTCCCATTATTTAGGCTTATCTCGACTTACCTCGCAATATTTCTCCTTATCTCCCATTATTTCTCCTTATCTCCCATTATCTCACCATAACTCCCATTACCTAGACTTATCTTTGCTTATCTCCCATTATTTCTCATTATCTCCTATTATTTATACTTATCTCCCATTATCTCACCTTATCTCCCTTTATCTAGGCTTATATCGAATTATATATAACATATCATGTGTACAAATTTATAAAAACACGTAAATTGGATAAGTGGTTCTCAAGTGATAAGCGCACTAACGGACAGACAGAGAGACGTTGCATTTTATATATATTATAGATAGATAACCTGGCCAGACAACATATGTATGTTTTAAAAAAAGCACGTAAATCGGATAAGTGGTTTTCCAGTGATAAGCGCACTAACGGACAGACAGACAGACAGACAGACAGACAGAGAGACGCTGCATTTTATATATATTATAGGTATAGATTATTATTATTATATAACCTGGCCAAAGAACATATGTGTGAATTTAAAAAAAGACACGTAAATCGGATAAGTGGTTCTCGCGTGATAAACGCACTAATGGACAGGCACATAGACAGAGAAACATTGCATATTATATATATTATAGATTATAGATATTCTCTGCTACATAATATTGTTCCATATTTAATGATTTAGGTTGTGTATTGCAAGAGAACGCGCTAGCTGCAAACTTTTTTCCGACTTCATTCAATAAAATATAGCTTATAACCTGACCAGAGAACATAGGTATGTTTTTAAAAAAAAGTACCTAAATCAGATAAGTGGTTCTCCAGTGATAAGCGTATTAACGGACAGACAGACACACAGAGATACGTTGCATTTTATATATATTATAGATGTAATAAAATATATATATCTATAACCTGTCAAAGAACATATGTATGAATTTAAAAAATCACGTAAGTCGGATAAGTGGTTCTCGAGGGATAAGCGCACTAACGGACAGACAGAGAGACAGAGAGACGTTGCATTTTATATAGATTATAGATATAGATTATTATTATTATTATTATATAACCTGGTCATAGAATATATGTATGAATTTAAAAAAAGACACGTAAATTGGATAAGTGGTTCTCGCGTGATAAACGCACTCAAGGACAGACAGACATTGTATTTTATATATATTATAGATTATAAATATTCTCTGCTACATAATATTGTTCCATATTTAATAGTTTAGGCTGTGTATTGCAAAGGAACGCGTTACCGGCAAACTTTTTTCCTACTTCATTCACTTTTATTGTCAGTGCTCATTCCTTATGCTACCTATCGTAATAAAGTATAGCCAGAGAACATATGTATGTTGTAAAAAAAAGTACTTAAATCGGATAAGTGGTTCTCCAGTGATAAGCGCATTAACGGATAGACAGACAGACAGACAGAGAGACGTTGTATTTTATATATATATTATAGATACATATATAGTACATATATATATATATATATATATATATATATATATATATATATATATATATATATATATATATATATATATATATATATATATATATATATATCGAAAAATAAAACAGTTTCGGCGTTCCACTCACTGGCTTTAATTTATTTAATGTCTTAAAGTAATTTGACCATGTAGCAATAACAATTAATGTGAACCACTTGGGATATTTCATTTTTATCATTCTTCAATCAAAATAAATAATATTCAGTAGACTGTTATTTTTATTACTGTGTTGATTTAAATAATTATTTAAAAATTATTTGGCAAAATTTCGTAGTCATAATGTGAAATAAAAAATAGAAAAGAAGGAAGTGGTAATAAATAAAATAGTTGTTAGAAATCATCAAAATTGGCCGCTTCCCCAAAAATAAATTTAATTGGTTTAATCTATCAAATATTGGTATAATAATTAAGAAATCATTTGGAATTATTTTCTTTTTGTTTAGATTTTAACGAGTTGCATCCGGCTAGTTGCTTTCTCAATCTTAAATGTCTTTTTTGCTAATTAAATTAGAATCAAGGCAATTTATGGGATTGGTAACTGGAAAATTTCAATTAAATGTAACAATATATAAAAATATTCCCGGTACTGATATTTTCTTGACAGGAATGTGACTGTAAAATAAAATATGTTTGTAAAAAATATAATGGTTCAAAGTTCAGTGATCACACTAGTAGCATGAACTAAATTGTGCTATTATTAGTGTTCCGTACGGAACACTTATAAGATCACTTCGGTGTCGTCTGTCTGTCTGTCTGTCTGTCTGTCTGTCTGTCTGTCTGTCTGTCTGTCACACCCGATTTTCTCCGAAACTATTTGACATAGAAAGGTGAAATTTGGTAATAATATAGGAATTGATGGCCTCATCAGAGCCATGTAGTTTTGAGAATTAAATTTTGACTTAAGGGGTTAGTTTTGGGGGGTGAAGTCGGAAGCGAAAAAAAAAATTTTTTTACTAGGTCATCGAGTGTGGTGTCAAATGAAAGCTTGTGAAAACACGAGTAAAAAATATATATATAATATTATACTTGCGCGCACTTTTCTTTGTATTATTTTTTTAAAAATTCGCGAAAAATCGCTGTCCCGGGCCTTATCTCGAAAAGTACTTATCAAAAAATTTCGAAAAAATTCTGGAATATTCTCCACGGGGTGTAGATTGAACGAAAATTATCACGAGTGCATTACCTTTAATAATTTATATGGTATATAAAAAAAACAAAAATTTCAAGGTCATCAGATTTCAGTAAAGATTGGAAACAAACTTTGTTGAAAACTCATTTGGGGTGTGTTTTATGAAGTCACTGATCATTTTATACCACCGTAAAATAATTTTGATTCAAGGGGTTCGTTTTGAGGGGTGAAATCGGAAGTGAAAAAAATTTTTTTTTCCTAGGTCATCGAGTGTGATGTCCAATGAAAGCTTGTGAAAACACGAGTAAATATATATATATATATATATATATATATATATATATATATATATATATACATATATACATATATACATATATATATATATATATATATATATATATATATATATATATATATATATATATATATATATATATATATATATATATATATATATATACGAGTATATAATGTAATACTTGCGCACACTTTTCTTCGTATTACTTTTAAAAAATCGCTGTCCCCTACCTTATCTCGAAAAGTACTGATCAAAAAATTTTGAAAAAACTCTGGAATATTCTCCACGGGGTATAGATTGAACGAAAATTATCACGAGTGTATTACCTTTAATAATTTATTTGGTATATAACAAAAAACAAAATTTCAAGGTCGCCAGTTTTCAGTAAAGATTGGAAACAACCTTTGTTGAAAACTCCTTTGAGGTGTGTTTTGTGAAGTCACTGATCATTTTATACCACCCTAACAAAATTTTTTATTTTAAAAACAATCAACGTACGGAACACTAATTGTGCAAGTTCAACTTGCACTTGACCGGTTTTTTTTTGTAAGACTATGTAACTAAATGTAAATTTTAGACAACCAAAATAGTGGGCAACTGGGGCAGCAGAAGCATCGCTGGATGAATAACAATAAAGGCAGCGCATAGGGTGAGAAAAGTGCCTTTTTTGCGTTTTATCCGATTTGAATCAATCAATCGGTAAAATACTCGAGAAATATTGTACTTTATAGTAGGAGAGCTGGTAGACATTTTTGGGTAGGTATTTGAGGCACTTTAGAAAAATTTGTTTGTGAAATTTATGGTTTTAATAATACCACAAATATAAATACGGCAAGATTTCAAAAATTTTTCGCAACTTACAAAGCTAACAGCAAAGATGAGCCTTTTAAAAAATTTTTGAAAAATTGTGACCCCTCTACTTTACCTCCTTGTAAAGCTGAATTAGAGCAACACCTTTTAAGAACTCAGTACATTACAAGTATTTGGCGTAATGCATATTTGCGTTTTCCTACTTCTTTAACATCAGGAAGAAATGGTGGCGACAAAACACAAAATACGCTTGAATTTTATTGGTTTCACGGAAATTGTCTGCCGCAATTAGTATTAGCTGCTATTGTTATTGAACATTCAGTAAATACCGGCGAAAATGTTACAGGTGAGTTTAAATAATTTTTTTTCATAATTGCATTTTTCATTTAATTATGTATAAAATATACATGCATTACTATTTTCAGAAAATGCAGAAGTAGAAGAAGTAGAATATTCAAGCTCTGATGAAGAGTATGCTGAAGAAGAAGAAGCCTCTTATAAGTTGATTTTAATTGATTTTATTATGTACTTTTATATTTATATTTATTTACTTTTTCAATCCCCTATATTTCATCTATAATATATATAAAATGCAACGTCTCTCTGTCTGTCTGTCCGTTAGTGCGCGTATCACTGGAGAACCACTTATCCGATTTACGTACTTTTTTTTTAAAAACATACATATGTTCTCTGGCCAGGTTATAGGCTATATTTTATTACGATAGGTAGCATAGGGAATGAGCAGTGACGATAATAGTGAATGGAGTCGGAAAAAAGTTTGCCGCTAGCGCGTTCCCTTGCACAGCCTAAACCATTAAATTTGGAACAATATTATGTAGCAGAGAATATCTATATTCTATAATCTATAATATATATAAAATGCAATGTCTCTTTGTCTGTCTGTCTGTCCATTAGTGCGTTTATCACGCGAGAACCACTTATCCGATTTACGTGTCTTTTTTTTAATTCATACATATATTCTTTGGCCAGGTTATATAGTAATAATAATAATTTATATCTATAATATATGTAAAATGCAACGTCTCTCTGTCTATCTGTCTGTCCGTTAGGGCGCTTATCCCTCGAGAACCACTTATCCGATTTAAGTGATTTTTTAAATTCATACATATGTTCGCTGACCAGGTTATAGATATATATTTTATTACATCTATAATATATATAAAATGCAACGTCTCTCTATCTGTCTGTCTGTCCGTTAGTGCGCTTAACACGGGAGAACCACTCATCCGATTTACGTGATTTTTTTTTAATTCTTAATTTAATATATGTCAAAAAAATCTACAATATATATAAAACGTAACGTATCTCTGTCTGTTTGTCTATCCATTACTGCGCTTAGCACTCAAGAACCACTTATTTGATTTACGTGTTTTTTTTTTTGTAAAATACAAAGGGAATAAACAGACAAAATGCTAATATGTGGGAAAAAAGATGGAAGTTTAGCAGTAAATTTGGCAGAAAGACTGAATAGATGGGGGGAATACTTTAAAGAAACACTAAATGGAGATGAAAATGAGTTGAATGAGAAATAGGAAGCAAAATTAGCCGAGGGGCAGGAGGGGACAAACAAACCCTGCAAAGAAGAAATAAGAAAAATACTCAGAGCCCAAAAAAAAATAAGGCCCCGGATGAAAATTGTAAAACAGCAGAACTGATCAAAGCTGGAGGAGTAGATCTGGAAAATGAAATATGCTGGTTGGTGCAAGAAATATGGGAAACAGAAAAGATGCCAGTGAGCTGGAGAGAGTCGGTCATTTGTCCAATATACAAAAAAGGAGAAAAAAAACTATATGTGCTAATTATAAACCAATAGCCTTACTGGATGTCGTGTACAAGATAGTACTGTTGACTATCAAAAACAGACTAGCAGAGAAAGCCGAGTCTATTCTCGGAGAATTCAGGAAAAATAGATCGGTTACAGACCAGATATTTTCGATTAAGCAAATCCAAGATAATAGCTTAGAACAAAATTTGGCACTACACTTGGTCTTTGTGGATTTTAGAGAAGCATATAACTGTGTAAATAGAGAAGGACTCTACAATTCCAAGTAAATTGATTCGCATGATGAGAATGACCCTGAATGACACAGAAAATAGAGTGTTGGTTGAGGGCAAAGTATCAGACAAGTTTAAGGTGAAGAGAGGATTAAGACAGGGGGATTCAGTGTCGACATATCTATTTACTTTGGTACTAGAGAAGATAATCCGGGAGTCAGAAATAAAAACAAATGGAACTATATACCAACAAACCTGCCAATGCTTGGCCTATGCGGATGATGTAGCAGTGATTGCAAGAGGAAAGAAGAACCTCAAAAAGCCATAAGTAGGATAGAAGAAAGGGGAAGGATGAGAGAACTAAAGATAAATCAGGAAAAAACAATACATGGAAATTACAAAGAAGAAGGATAATAAAAACAACAAAAGTTTAGATATAATAAACCACTTAGTGAAAAGATATACGTTTGAAAAAGTAGACAAATTTAATTATCTGGGAGTAACAATAACAAAGAGTGGACAAAAAAGGACGGAGATACAAGAAGAATAGAATATTGAAATTAAAGAATGTATCAAGAAAAGCAAAAGAAAGAATATATACGACAGTTGTCAGACCCACGGTGACATATGGATGCGAAACGTGGAAACTGAATGCAAGAGAAAAGGAGACGTTGAAGGTGTGGGAAAGGAAAGCTTTGACAAGAATCTACGGAGGAAGGAAAGAAGAGGGACTGTGGAGAAGAAGAATAAACTGCGAATTAAAATGCATATATACGAAACCCCTTATAAGCCAAATCATAAGAAGCCAGCGATTAAGATAGTTGGGACACGTGGCAAGGATGAAGGAAGAAAGACAGGCAAAGCAAGCCTTAATAAGAGGAGTGGTTGGAAGAAGAGGCAAGAGTAGACCTCGACCTACATGGATTCAGGCAGTAAAGCAAGATCCTGAGTTGATGGGAATCCCGCAATGGGAAAAGCTAACAGGAGACAAAAAGAAGTGGAGACAAGTATGCAACCAAGCCATGGGCCTCTAAGGCTCCTTGAACTATATAATAATATAAACATAACGAATAAGCAGTGACGATAAAGGTGACTCAAGTCCACGCGAGCGGAGCCGCGGGCACAGCTAGTGATAATTAATAAAAATGAAATTACATTAAAGTAATTAGAGGGAAATAAAAAAATTATTTTCTTTGCTGAATAATATGGCGTATTAATAATTATACATATACCATATATTATACCCTTTATTTATAGATAAATATATAAAAATTCTCAAATAAAAAATATACTATAAGTAAAATACTACTAATAATAAAATAATACTAATAAATAATAAGACTGAGAATCTTATAACTACTCCAAAATTCGTGCTAACAAACGCATGGGTGCTGTGAGTCACGTGGTCTTGGGAGAACCAATAGCACCGCAGCATTCTTCGACTAAGACAGCTGCCGATATACGCTGTCTCTCGTACTTCAGCTTACCCATAGCGCTGTTCGCTCGCACTCATGCTTAACATTCTCGATCACCTGGCAGGTAAAATGTCCCACCGAAACGACCTGTCTTTTTAAAAATATCTTTTTTTAGATACCAATGTTATGCTGATTAAATTTCAACGTCCTTCAAATATATTTTTCGATTTTTTTGCAATATAATTTTACAAACATCTTGCTGTTTTAGACCCGACTAAATAATCTGACCCCACTACCCTTCAGCCAGGTCTGCGCTTTTTGTATTCAGGTATCACTAAAGAAGTATTTGACAAGTTTTCATGGTGCCTCAAATACCTACCCAAAAATGTTTACCAGCTCTCCTACTATTAAGATAGTACCGCGGCGAAGAAGGTTAAAATTAACATAACCTATAAAAAATTCCCTAGCATACACATATTCCTGATTACAAAAAAAAGAGTAATGAATAAAACAACTAAAACAATATACCTTTATGTTAACAGAGAAATTTCGAAAAAATATTGCAGAAAAAAAAGTTTTGAAATAAGACTTTTTAATCTAAAATGTTTTATTATCAACATAAAACTTCTTTTGTTTATATTCATTAGGTATACAGTATTGGCAAAAAAATTAATTTCTAAGGTTATTATTTCCTGCATTAGATTAGGATAGAATTGAAAATATTTATATTTATGTTCTAGGTTTTGTTAGGTAAAAATTCTGAGTTTGTAGTTCTATAAATCTGTTAAATTCCTAGGTGCATTCATTTTTAAATTGAAAAAACACTATTTTATATGCACTAGATGATGTTATTGTAAAATTTATATTTATGCATTAGAAAATTTTAGTTTCGATATGCTTTGTATACAGGTTTTGGAATTATTATTGTTATTATTTTATGAATTAGGTTATGATAGTTTTATTACTACTAGTGTATAATTTTAAGAATTATATAATGATATAATAATATGCGACTATTGAAAAATTATTCACAACAACTGTGCATTAGGTTTTCCTAAAATATTGTAAGGTTGATAAAAATGTGATTTCGCTTAATTTATAGATCTAAAAATGTTCTGTATATCGTTAGGTTATTTAATAATAAATTTTCAAAACTTAAATTTTTTATTGAAATTTATCTGTTAACATAAAGGTATATTGTTGTCATTGTTTTGTTCACAACTCTTTTTTTATAATCACGAATATGTGTATTCTAGGGAATTTTTTATAGGTTATTTTATTTCAACCGTCTTCGCCGCGGTACTGTCTTAAAGTACAACATTTTACGGGTATTTTCCCGTTTGATTTATTTAAATCGGATAAAATGCCGACTGTCAACAGATTTTTGTCCAAAAAATGGCACTTTTCTCACACTGTACGGCGTGGACACGATGTAATATAAAATTCGTCGATTTTTTTAGAAGATGTGATAATAAAATAGGCGCCTCTGAAGTTCTTTCATCTTAAAGGGATTTTATTTACTGTTGAGTAGTCATGCATTGATTGGATAGTATATAGAACATAATTCTTTAGTTGTTTATGATAGTAGCACAGACAATATAGCTATTGCTAACAAGAGACAAACAGGTGAAACAAAACGTCACCCCAAAACTAGACCGGCTGGCTATCGTCAGATCGTTAAAGTAAGCCTCGTCTAGTTTTTCGGAAATGTTGCACATAT
This sequence comes from Pachyrhynchus sulphureomaculatus, assembly GCA_019049505.1. Classification (NCBI taxonomy): domain Eukaryota; kingdom Metazoa; phylum Arthropoda; class Insecta; order Coleoptera; family Curculionidae; genus Pachyrhynchus; species Pachyrhynchus sulphureomaculatus. The sequence continues at coordinate 185,290,714 of CM032449.1, forward strand.
TTATAATATATATAAAATGCAACGTCTCTCTGTCTGTCTGTCTGTCCGTTAGTGCGCTTATCACTGGAGAACCACTTATCCGATTTACGTGCTTTTTTTTTTAAACATACATATGTTCTCTGGCCAGGTTATAGGCTATATTTTATTACGTTAGGTAACATAAGGAATAAGCAGTGAAGATAATAGTGAATCAAGTCGGAAAAAAGTTTGCCGCTAGCGCGTTCTCTTGCAATACACTGCCTAAACCATTAAATATGCAACGTCTCTCTGGTCTATCGGTCTGTCTGTCTGTCCGTTAGTGCGCTTATCACTGGAGAACCACTTATCCGATTTACGTGCTATTTTTTTTTTAAAACATACATATTTTCTCTGGCCAGGTTATCTAATATATATATATATATATATATATATATATATATATATATATATATCTATATATATATATATATATATATATATATATATATATATATATATATATATATATATATATATATATATATATATATATATATATATATATATATATATATATAGAATAAAAAAAAGAAAGCAAAAGATTGCCGCATCTACCAAAATTCTTAAAAATAAAATCTTAGTTGGGGAACTCGGCAAAAGGGGCGTGATAAGAGATCACACAGTTTTCATTAAGCCAATATTTCGGTCCTAGATTGGGACCTTCTTCAGGGCAAGAACTGAAAAGGAGAACAAAGCATATTCACTGATAGTGCTTGGGACAAATTTAAATTTAAAGATGTTGTAATTAAGTTGTTATAATTAATAAAATTAGTGTAGAGCAAAAATAAGATATTAAAAATAATAAAGTCAAAAACTCACATGAGTAGTGTGAAGTTGAGTTAGCCTGAATGGTCGTAGGTAGCTTATACATAAAAACGTTGGTTAATCCATAAAAATACACACTATAACACAGTAGATAAAATTCCAAAAAACAGATTTAAAACAGGAATGTGATTGAGAACCTTGGATGTTGAAAACATTGTTAATTACTTCACCTGAGACAACCATCAGTGGCCACCGCCATATGGGAAACAAATGCCAAAGCCGACAGGAGACAGCTAACCGACAGAGAAAAGGGGCTTATTAAGAAAACTCAATTAACCAGAAAAGGGTCGACACCCGGAAGGAAACCGATCAAAATTGGGAAGTGCATGTATGGACCTGCAATGCACTCTCTTCCTCCAGTAATATATCAACTATAAATTAACAAATTAATAATTAATATAATAGACGATCTTCTTCTCTGTTACTCCCATTATTCTCTCTCTCGCTCACTCTTTACCTAAAATCAGGTTATGATGTGTCCTATCCTTGGTTCCATACCGGTTCTTGGTCGCTCAATTGGCTATCTCTTTCTTTTATATATATATATATATATATATATATATATATATATATATATATATATTTATTAAGGCTAATTTGTACACACACTAGAAATATCTAGATTTAATTTGGTTTGTGAACTGAGCTCAGTTATTATAGAACATCGAATATTTTCTAGAAACAATAAGAGAAAAATAAATAAGTAGGGAAAAACGGCCAACTTTTAAGCTATTTTCGTACATAGTATGAAATAAGTTCATCTACTTCGTCATCGAAATATTTTATTTGTGAAAAAAGTTTATATCTCTCCTTGTTTGTGTCATATTTTCAAAATTGAAGCCGACTACTGAGATAGCATTATACTAAATTTATTTGTAGGCATCCAAACAATTTTTAAATTTTATTTTTCTAGTTAAGAAATGAAACAAATTTTTAAAAAAACCTATTGTTTTTGAAGGTACTGGATAAAGAGAACTCTTTTCAAATATTATTCGGTTAGACATTAATATTTTTTGACCAAGTTGTGATACTAAACATAATAAGATATGTCATAAAAATTTCATAACGATCATAAATATTTCTTGCTTTATGTGAATTAATATTACTAAGGCGAATGATACCGTATAGGAGTGATTATCTTTTTTTTTAGTTATAAAAGAATTCATACGCAATAAGTACTGTTAAGTGTAAAAGTAGCTGGAGAAAGATGTTTTTGTGAAGACATTGCACTTAAGCAATAAAAAAAATTAAGCACATTTTGAATGGGTGCCCTAATTGGATGCGAACCACACCCGTGAAATAATTCCAAATCAGAAAGTAACGTTTAAAATGCAATTTAATTTAGAACATATGTTTATGATTTTAAGTTTAATAGATTTATTAGATTGATGTGTTAATTGATTATTCGAAAAAATTGTAATTCGTTTGTTCTGATTTGGTTATTTAATGTAGTTTAAACAGGAGATTTAATTTTTGTAATATGACATGAGTTATATGTGAGCATAAATTGAGCAAGATGAATTAAGACCGCGGCAACAAATTAACCTTGTGGTTTGTTGAATTGTTACGAGGGTTGTATAATACGTATCTGGCCTTGACAAGAAAAAAACATTTTTATGTGTAAAATTTATTTTATTTTTCTACATAATCTCCCTTTAGTTCGATATACTTAGGCACCGTTTTTTTTTATCTTTTGTATCCCATCTAAAAATACGATTTCTCCAACCCTTCAAAATAAGTGTTTGTTTCAGCAATTACTTCATCGTTTGAGCCAAATTTTTTTCCGCCGAACCACTTTTCCATATTCGGAAATAGGAAATAATCGCTGGGGTCTAAATATGGCGAATATGGTGGATGCGAAAGCAATTCGTATCCTAATTTTGCCATCGCGATGACACAAGTATGCATGAGTGCATTGTCTTGATAAAAAATAAAATTTTTCTTCGCCAAATGCTGACGTTTTTCTTTCACAGCATGGTTGAAACGATCCAGTAAGTTGACATAATACTCTCCATTAATCGTTTTACTCTTGTCAAGGTAATCGACGTGGATTTTGTCTCATGCATCCCAAAACACTGTGGCCATGACTTTGTTCGCCACGGAAAACCGACTGATTGGACTGTTCTTTGGTCACTGGTGTACTGTGATCAATCCATGTTTCGTCAGCAGTTATGAATTGACGCCAAAAATCACTTCAATTACGCTTTAACATCCCCAAATATTCTTTTGAAGTTGACATACGTGCGTATTTATTGTCAATTGTGAGCAATCGCGGCACCAATCTTGCGGAAAGCTTTCTCATATCCAAATGAATTTTTAAAATGTTCTGCACCCGTTCAATTGAAATGCTCACCGCCTCAGCAATCTCACACACTTTCACTCTTCGATCATTTATAACTATATAGTGGATTTTTTCAATTATTTCTGATCTGGTGACTTCATTTGGACGAGCTGAATGTTCTTCATCAAATATGCTTATACGGCCGCGTTGGAATCAATAACGAAGGTACAGAGTCCTCATAAACTTGGATGAGTTACGCTTTTATCTCATCATTTGTTTTCTTTTTCAAAAACAAACATTTTATCACTAAATCATATACAACTAAATAACACAGAGTCTTGACAAGATTCTGAAAGGTTATTTTTACGAAAAATATAATTTTTTAAACAGCAGTAGTTCTGGCCGAGACCAGGTACTTACACTACCGTCAGAAAGTATTTGCCCACGTAGTTCTTTCAGTCCCAAGACAACAAAAATCCAGATAATATATTTTTTTAAAGATTAATGAATTATTATTTATTTTCACATTATTTACATTCTGGAAAATCAGAAAAATATTCATGATTTTCCAGGATTTTTCTCATCTATGTGACCTCCTTTGTTTTTAATTTCCACTTTACAGAGTTTCGGCATTCTGTCCAGTAGTTTCTTCGGTTATTTTAACCCATTCTGCTTGTAAATGTTTCCACAAGTGATTTTCTGATATTGGATTGAGTTTTCGAACACACTTGTCCAAATGGTCCCACAGCAATTCGATGGGGTTCAAGTCGAGTGATTGTGAAGGCCAAGTCATCACTTCCAAGACGTCATCGGATTTCCATTGGTCCAAAAGTTCTCTAATTTAGCAGAATGTTTAGGGTCGTTGTCATGCTGAAAAATAAATTTCCCCTGAAAATCTCTTCAGAATTAAGCATTTGAGTTAGCAAAATTTCTTGATACTGTTCTTTTCGCATGATTCCTTCTATCCTAAAGATTTTTCCAACTTTACAGTTGCCAAAACAACCCCAAACCATTACTGAACCTCCACCATGTTTTACTGTAGGCAACTGACATGCTTCCAACATCCTCTCCCCAGCTGACCGTCGTCGCACGTAAACTCGTCGATTTGAACCGAAAATTTCGAATTTAGATTCGTCGCTCCAAAGGACGGAATTCCATTGTTCTGATATCCAATTTTCATGTTTTCGGGTCCATTCTAATCGTTTACCTTTATTCACTTGTCTAAGAAGTGGTTTCCTCACTGCAACTCTCACGTGTAGTCCACCTTCTGCTAACCTGTTCTTCACGGTTATCACGCTGATGGGGATGGGCCGCTCCAGGTTTACTTCAGCAGTAATTTCTGGTGCGGATAGGCGTCGTTTTTTTGAGGCCTTCCTGAACGTTTTTGGTTGGAATTCCATGTCCCGCAGAAAATTTTTATACGATGTAGTCCACCGTTCTCCTTGGCATCCGCATATCATTTGCGATTTGTTGACTCGAGTGACCATTTTGATGTCTCACAATTATCAGAGCCCGATTTTCAACGGAAACTTCTTTCGTTTTTGGCATTTTCACAAAACAATCGAGCCTGTATCAATGACAAAGTACTCTTTGCGAATGGTTAATTTTCAAAAGGGCAATGTTATTTATAGCATAGTTTTTATCATAAAATGTCACTAGGAATTTCCGTAATCCCTAGAAATTTGAAATGAGTTCCAACTTCAACTGGAATTTTCAGAAATCGCCTCAAAACGATTATCATGCAAAACTTGAAAATTTGTTCAATTGGTTTTTAATTTGTGATTTCACCAAAAAGGCTTATCTAAACAATTTTATGGTGGACACTTGTTAAGAACAATTAAATTTACCTAATATAATAAAAGGGTTTAATTAGGTATTAAATTTTGGCAGTTACATTGAAATTTCTAGGTGGGTAAATACTTTCTGACAGTAGTAGATCATATTTTTAACCTCATAATATCAAAACCTCTAGGTTCTAGAATCCCTTCTTGTCGGCAAAATGATCAGTTTCAAATTAATTTACAAATCGATCATTAGGGCCGGGCTTACGGATGGCTGTCAGGGCTGGTGCTAGATGTCAAAAGCACATCGAGCCAAGGTCCAGACAGTCCAAAATAAAGCCCTTCGTATCATAGCAGGAGCTCCTTGGTCTGTCCGCACTTTGGAATGATTTTCCCAGGACTCACGTGAATCGCTTTATTCGCACACGTGACCCCTACAGGAACTGCTGAAAAAAACACTTACTAATCCATTTTTAGAAACAGTTAGACTATACTTGGCGAATTAAGTTTCCAAATAACTTCGTTAAATAAGGGTAAAATAAAACCCTGTGTTTTTGTACATAACTTTGATTCTAATTAGTGGCCTACATCATAATTTTTCATTACCTTTTGCTATCTGCCCACCAAAGAAACCATTCAGGGTGCTTTCTTCTCATCTGCAGAGGTTTTTCCGTCCATGAAGTGAGATAAATGACAATCAAAAGGAATAAGATTTGGTGAATATGGGGGTTGGGGTAAAATTTCCTACTTAAGACTAATTACCTTCCTAAGTGTGTTCAAAAATGATTGGATTCTAGCGTTATCGTAATGGACTACAATATACCTAGTATTCACTAATTCTGGATGTTTCTTGTAGATTGACGAGTATAATTTTTTTAGTTGTTAGTATGTTAGTGTCAATATACGATTAAGCTAGTCTCTGTCCCTCCTGGTAAACGCTCATAATAAATAACTACTTTATAATTGCACCGAATGTAACGCAAGACCTTCTCTGAATGCAGGCCCGTTTTTAGAGAGACTCGCTTTTCTGCCTCGATTTATTAGGTTTTATCAAAATAATATTTACAGAAATACTACTAAAACGTATTTGTAGAATAAGAAAAATTGAAAATGTGCCATAACTTTAATAACTTATTTGTGTTCTTAATATGCAATAAATTAAGTTAAATTTAGCTTAAGGTGCTGTCATTTCTCTGCTTTGCTAAGGCTTCAAATAGACCTTCTGATTCTGGTATATATATACAAATTCTTTATGTAATGAATTAGATCGTTGCATGACATTTTTTTTTTTTGGCTATACGAGGGCTGCCTTTTAAGTTTTTAAGAACGACCACTAGATGGCGCTATTGAGATGTGACATTACCATTGTTGTAAAATTTGACACTTGTTATTGTTAAAACAGTGGCCGCTCAGAAATTGGCTGAGTGGTTTGTTCCCAGTGAGCGTTTAAAAAAAACGGTCTTGTGAACAAAAGGAAGTTTCACGTTAGTCGAATGATTTTTCACGATTTAAGTAAAGGCCTAACTCAACAACAATGCCTCGAATCGTTTCGTTCAACTTTTGGTAATGACTCGCCATCAGAAAAGACGGTTAACAATTTGTTTGCAGAATTTCGTCGTGGTCGTGCTTCCGTCAGCGATGAATTTCGTGAAGGTCGATCAACATGGGTCGTTGTTCCATAAAACATCGATGATCTGCACAACATGACTGAAGAGGATCAGCATGTGACTTATCGTGAGATAGAGGCATTCTTAGGCATATTGAAGACTACAGTACATACGATTTTGCATGAACATTTGGCTATAAAAAAGATCCGATCCCGATGAATTCCGCATAATTTGACTTAAACTCAAATAGTTCGTTCTCGAAGAATCGAAGAACAGTTAATGCTGAATAGTATTCAACAATTTGTTTGCCAGAAGTCAACGATGAAATCAGAAAAAATAACGAAAACTTTGCATTATTCTTCATCATGACAATGCCAGCTCTCACATAGCACGTCAAACAATTGATTATTCACCTGATTTATGGCCTAACGACTTTTTTTGGTTCCCGAATGTCAAAAAAAATGTGTGGAGAGCGATTATCATCACCTCAAGAAGCTGTTGAATCCTTCCAAACCTCTTTTTGTTTGTTTGTCTTTGAGGTACCACTTCGGAGTGGAAAAAATGTCTTGATAATTGGTTCGGATGCAAGCAAAACTGTATAATTCTTAAAGGCGAATAGTTTGAGCAACAATAAAATGATTTATAACAATTTTTTTTTCCTTCATTGTTTTGTAAAAATTTAAAATATAGCTCTCGAAACACTTGAGCTGCAAGGAAATCCATAAAACACTCTAGAAATGCGTGCGGAAGAAGCGATTGACGTTGGTCTTGAATCGCTGTAAGTTGTATTTGGTGAAAAACACAGTCTCCGGCAAATCATCTAAAAGAATCCTTGCATAGGGTATTGTAAGAAGTAACAAGCTGAACTTCATAAGGATGTGACGACGTGTATTCCTTGCATGCACCACCCTGAGAGGAATGCAACAGGCTACCTCTATCGAACACTTTCACTGAAAGTACTCATAATATAGGATCAAGTCTTCAACCTGAACAGAATCCAGCAAACGCAGCGAATGTTTAGGAGAAGAGCCCCAAACATGGGAGAGGAATATATTACAGGTTTTTGGTAAGTTGAAGAATTTCCTGCTGTGTGCGGATATTTGCAAAGGTGGCTGATGTTCAAGCATTCAAGGTAAACAAATAATTAAGCGCAATGTCATCCGTAGAGACCGGATTATATGCATTTGCATATTTTCATATGCATTTACATATTTAGACCATTCTCACCGATTATTGCATATTTTACCCAAAATCTAGTAAAGATGCATATTTTCCCTATATTTACAATTTCTCGGTATTACTAGGCAATTGAATTGCTCAGAGTATTGTTAATGTCGCCGTCTTCAGCAAAGAAAGTGTTTCTTAAGGCACCTCCCTGCAATAACGCCTATAAAGAAAAACTGCCAAATGTGCCTTTACCTCCCGAACCAGTGGTAACTCGATGGGGAACATGGATTGAAGCTGTACTATTTTACAATGAACATTTCGAGGCCATCAAAGGTGTAGTAAATGACTTCGATAGTGCAGAGGCTATGGCAGTTCGTTAATCCAAGGAAGCATTTAACGATTCTGATACTAAAAATAATATAGCTTTGATTAGCACTTACTTTTCCCACATACCTGCCGGTATTAAAAAGCTTGAAACTCGAGGTTTGGCGTTGACCGAATCAATTCAGTTAATGAATAAAATCCGTCAAATAAACTCCACATTGCCAGATGTATTTCCGCGTAGTGTTAAAGAAAAGTTTGAAAACATTTTGTGCAATAACGCAGGCTTTGAACCTTTGTGTCAAATTGATAGTATTATTAATGGGACCGGTGAACTTTTGCCAGAAACAATAAGTGCTAACATAGCACCCAAATTCAAATACTGCCAAGTTACCTCAGTGGATGTGGAACGGTCTTTTTCCACTTTTAAAAATATTTTAAGTGATCGAAGACACAATGTTACTACCCAACATTTGGAACGATACCTTATTGTTTAGGTGTACAAGAATACAAATGTTAAATAATTTTAAAAAATGTTAAATAATTGTTAATTAAATTTAAACATCGTCGATAACTTGTTAATTTTATGCTGATTTTGAAATAAAAAACTAAAAATTACTACTTTTCTTATTACTTAATATTGCATATTTTGAACCTTTTCATGCATATTTTAAGCATTTTTCGTGCATATTTCAAGATTTTTATGTTGCATATAATCCGGTCTCTAGTCATCAGCATTGAATTCCTGATGAAGTTTGATTGAGCTTTAGAGAACACCAGCGTTGATAGTATCAGCAACTGCCACTCTTAAAGGACGCCTTTGAGGAAACACAATCAACAAAACAATCTATTGTTGTTCGATGTTCAATGGCGTTGTTCGAAATATATGTGACATAAGTTAGAAGATCTGATGTTGAACTTTACTTACGAAAGCTCTGCTGATTGTTGCTAGTATTATTAAATCTATTCTTAGATGTTCCGCAGTGATTTCATTATGCTTATTGAGATTGACAATGATTTTTAATAAAAGCATAAATTTTATTGATACCCACGCGTCTAAGCACAATTTATATTTATTAAAGCCATAGGTTACCGTATGATGTTAAAGATGTGGTTACTGAAGTGTGTCATATTATTCTAACAAAATGTTCCTAATAGATTCCTTAATATCGTTGCGATATTGGTAACAAATTACGCAATGATATTTAATGGGTAAATGGGAGTTATTAGTTCACAGTATCACCCACAGGCCCGTTTACGAAAGAATAGTTTAATTTATAAAACTGTAACAAATTACTGGTTGCAATGCAACAATTTTACTGTAACTTTCAGTGGCAGACTTAACCGATTAGCAAGGATTGCATTGCGGAAGGGTCTTGAGAAGAAAGGGGAAACGTAGGGGCTTAATTTTTAAATAAAATTATTCAGTAGGATTGAGTAAAAATATACTACAGTATAGCTTATAAACGAAATAACAGAAACAATAGAAAGATATTATAAAATGCCCTAGATACAAGAAAAACACCTCCTCCAAACAAAGAGGAAGATGATTGTAATTAGAAATGGGATAAGAATAAGGATATTCCTGATATTGCACTATCTCAAAGACTATATAACAAATGTCTAATCGAGTCGAATATCCCAACTGCCTGGCTAAATTCCATAATAATTCTTATTTTCAAGAAAGGTAATATATTTATTACGTTATATTCTAGAAAATTATTGACGTACAAGCTTGATAACAGTATAACACAAATTGTTTACGAGAATTATTAACATACATATAGAATAATAAGCAAACTAGATTGTTACCAGCCCCGAGAACAGGGTGGTTTTAGAAGAGGTTATAGAACTATGGATCAGTTACAAACAATGAGAACACTGGCTGAAAAGGCCAGCCAAGATAACATAACACTTTGGGTCGTAATAGTGGACTATGAAAAGGCTTTTGACCCTATAGATATATGGGCAAAACTTGAACGCTTTAAGTATGAGTTGATGACCGATACAAAAACATCATTAAGTCCATATATATATATATATATATATATATATATATATATATATATATATATATATATATACAGCGCAAGTTGAAAAAGAAGAAGAAGAAGGCAGCTTATAGCTTGATGTAATCTTAAATTTCCTTACAGAGCAGCTTCTTGCGACTGTTTTGGTTCATGTCCCACCTGGTTGGATTTTCATCCATAGAAGATGTCTCCATATATCGTTTTATGATTAAATCTCCCTGAGCGTCTTTTTTAATGTTCCGTAAGGAACACTTATAAGATGACTTCGGTATCTGTCCGTCTATCTGTCCGTCGGTCTGTCCGTCTGTCTGGCCGTCTGTCTGTCCGTCTGTCTGCCCGTCTGTCTGTCCGTCTATCTGTCTGTCCGTCTGTCTGCCCGTCTGTATGTCTATCTGTCTGCCTGTCCGTCCGTCTGTCTGTCTGTCTGTCTGTCCGTCTGTCCGTCCGTTTGTCTTGTCCGTCTGTCTGTCCGTCTGTCACACCCGATTTTTTTCCGAAACTATTTGTCATAGAAAGTTGAAATTTGGTAATAATATAGGAATTGATGGCCCCATTAGAGCCATCTAGTTATGAAAGTTAAATTTTGACTTAAGGGGTTAGTTTTGGGGGGTGAAATCGGAAGTGAAAAAAAAATTTTTTACTAGATCATCGAGTGTGTTGTTAAATGAAAGCTTGTGAAAACACCAGGTCATCAGTTTTCAGTAAAATTGGAAACAAACTTTGTTGAAAACTCATTTGGGGTGTGTTTTTATTTTATACCTCCGTAACAAAATTTTTTATTTTAAAAGCAATCAACGTACAGAACACTAATTGTGCAAGTTCAACTTGCACTGGACCGGTTATTTCACTTCTAAAAAGCGATCACAGCAATACGGTTCTCTTTGATATCTTTGATAACACACTTCATGTTTAGTGTATGATGTATTGGGCGGTAATGGCTTGTTTAGCTTAGTTTGAGACCTATTTAAGTCGCGTCAAATAACGAACTCAAATGTGAGTACCATTTGGAAGTTTTTTAGACTCCCTTTACTATAAGACTGAGTAGGTAAATTAGTTAATACCACATACATCTATTCAATATATTGCTAATGCCTTACCGTAATTGTAACTCTGGCATGCAGTTTCATATAGCTAGGCTATTGTACAGGGTCGGATTCAAATTATTCTTAAGTAAAAAGTACGCTATGAAATAGTTAGCATTAGCATCATCAGTGCAGCAAGATACTCGTCAAGGGCAGAAATAAAGTGTTTCGTGTAGTAGTGATAGCTGTTGTGTAGTATCATTGTGCCAAATAGTCCCAACGTAGTGGTTAACATTTGAAAAAAAAAAAAATCCTTATGACTTATATAAAACAAATAAATACACTCCTGGACAAAATTAACGCAACAATATATTAAATCATACAAATCTCTATAATGAATTAATTTTAATAATTTTTTATAAACATTGGTTACACTAAAAGTTAGAAAAAACTTATTCGGATACTTTAAAAGTGAATTAGCTACCAAATTTCTCTATAAGATTCGAATTAAAATTATTCTTAAGAGCTAATAACAAAATCGTTGAAATTATATAATAATGAAAAAAATAAACTGGGACACTAGTAGCAAAATTAATGGTGTAACTGGGACACTAGTAGCGTGTGTTGCCTCCTACTTCGGATGACAGCGTTTATGCGCCTAGGCATGCTTCTAATTAAATTTTGGATAAAATCTTGAGGAATTTGCTCCCATTCTGTGATAACTGCATTTTCAAGTTCCCTCAGGTTTCTAGGTGCAGGTATATGACGTTTCACATTTTTCTTAAGGTGATCCCATACATGTTCTATCGGATTCAGATCCGGGCTTTTTGGTGGCCATTGCATAATCGGTATATCAACTTGATTAAGATAATCGAGTACCTCCCTAGTCACGTGAGGTCGACCGTTGTCTTGCAGAAAGAGAAAATTGGGCCCCACAAAATGACCGAAAGGCATTATATGTTCTATTACAATATTCTCAAGATAGTAGTCAGCATTCATGGATCTCGTACGGACAGGAACTAACTCTGTGCGAGCATCAAAGCAGATGCCACCCCAGAACATAACAGAGCCACCGCCGAATGGAATCCTTGCAGAGATATTGCAAGGAGCAAACCTCTCTCCTGGTCTTCGCCATACTCGCTCACGACCATCTGGATGTTTTAGACTAACCCTAGTTTCATCTGTGAGGAAAACTTGTTTCCAATCATCCACAGACCAGTTTTCGTGATTTCGAGCAAAACGTAACCTGGCAACTCTGTTCTCTCTAGTAAGCAAGGGCGCAGTGGCTGGTCTCCTACTGTTTAATCCAGCTTCATTTAACCGTCTTCTAACTGTTTTAGAAGAAATTGTGACATTGCGAACAGCTTCGAGTTCGTTTCTTATTATAGAACTAGTGACAGTCCTGTTTCTTAAAGCATATTGTCTTATAAAACGTTCTTCTAGGTCGCTAGTGCATAGTTTCGCTCTTGCCCTAGCCTTCTAGAATAAGTTCCTACTTCATTTAAGCGTCTTACCATATGACTTCTTGTGGAACGATGTTTGCCTAACAAATTGGCAACATAACTCTGACAATATCCCTCGTCCAATAAAACTGAGGCTCGCACTACCTCGTGTTCGGGTAAATTCCTTGTTCGATTCATTTTTCTAATTCTTCGGGGTCAAAAATAAAACAGTCTACCATAAAAACGTATTACTTTGAAAAAGGGAACAATTTATAAATTTACTTTTAAAGAAAATCTATCGCATTATTACAGGAAATTGTAAATCTAAACGAATTGTTTTGATTTCTGTCATGAACAATGAAACAAAATATGCATAGCCTACTATTCAAATACTCGATAAACTTTAAAACTGACATAAGAAAAAAAATTAATTTTCAGATTGTTGCATTAATTTTGTCCAGGAGTGTATGTTACAGTTTCTGTTTTATAATGTTACAGTCTCTCAAGTAAGAACGTATCTGCGATAATTCATTTTTAGTAGATGCGATTCTAGCGGTTCAACAAAAAATCTGCACAACATCTTCGTGCTCATGATGTCAAATTCCGAAGTACGTTAAAGAAATCTTTCCTGGGCGAAAATCACGTCACTAAGCGGCTCTCTTGGTCCCACGATAAGATATTAGAGTGGCTCTCACAATCGTTGGACGTCAACCCTATTGAAAAAGTTTGGTCCCTTGTAAAGAGAAAGCTCAGAAGAAAGACTCTGGGGACTTTGACTCAGTTGTCTTGCGAGATTCGAAAAATATAAATAAATAAATAAACTTTATTAATCCAGGAGACCATAGCATAGGACAAGTCAGGCACTAATTTAAATGAGTCAGAAGAAGTATTACAAATGAATTTATATAAATGTAATAAAGCAAACAAAAGTTATCATCTTAACTTTAGTCTCCTCTATCTGTTAAAAAATCGTTTATACTATAGTAACATTTTTCCAAAAAAAAATTAATTAACGTCCTTTTATACAATTTTATATTATCAATATTTCGAAAACGGGGGGGGGGGGCAATTTATTAAATAGGTGAATACCAATATAACGGGGAATGTTTTCCGTTGTGGACAAACTATGGACTGGAATAGCATAGTTTTCACCGTACCTTGTATTATAATCGTGATAATAATTGTTAGTAACAAAATTCTGTGGTTTCTGCTTCACAAATAACAAAATTTCAACCAAGAAAATACAAGGTACTGTGAGGATCCTTAAATCCCTAAAAATCTGCCCACAGGATGCACATCTCTGAGCGTTTACTATCGCTCTCTTTTGTAGCCGAAAAACCCTGAGGCTATAAGAAGAACAACCCCAAAAAATTATGCCATACTGAATTCTTGAATAGAAATGTGCATAGTAATAAGACAACAAAACATTTCTGTTGGTCAAATCTTTCAGTTTATATAATGCAAAACACGACGATGATAATGTCCTGCAAAGAGCATCAACATGGCTTTCCCAACTTAAGCTATTTTCCAAATATATTCCTAAAAATTTTACTTCATCTACTTGATACTTTTCCCTTGAATTTATAATAGATAACTTTCAGATATTGCTTTAGTTGGAGGAGTAAAATGAATTAATACAGTCTTTTGTGTATTTATACACAATTTATTTGCATTAAACCATTTTAAAAATTTATTTAAAATATCTTGTGCACATACTAGCATTTCTTCTTTACTTTTGTGAGAGCAAACGTAACTATTATCATCGGCAAACATGATGAGATTATGTTGCTCTTCTATATTAGGCAGATCGTACACAAAAAGCAAAAACAACAGAGGTCCTAAGACAGATTCCTGCGGTACACCTATATTTATCGGTAATATGTCCGACTTTGCTGTATTTATATGTACGAGTTGGGTTCTCCCAGTTAAGTAACTCCTAAGTAGTTCATTAATTTTTCCCCTCAATCCATACGCATTCAATTTATCCAGCAGAAGATCGTGATTTACAAGATCAAACGCCTTACTTAAGTCCATAAATAGGCCTAATGTTTTCATTTTCAGATCTAGATTTGTGTAGACTTTATTAATGAATTCGTAAATTGTCGATACTGTGGATTTGCCCTTGAGAAATCCATTTTGTGCCCCATGCAAGATGCCGTACTTTATTACAAATGCTAATATCTTATTAACCATTACTCTTTCCATGATTATTGATAATATAGAGAGCAGCGCGATAGGCCGGTAATTTTCAATACGATCTTTTTTACCCTTTTTATATATACCGGAATAATTTTTGCAATTTTCAACGCCTCAGGAAACACACCCTCGGATAGTATCATATTTATCAAAAATGTTAATGGACCTGCTATAAGATGAACACAAGTTTTTAGCATTTTAGTATGCAGAGTATTGCCGTTGTTGGCGCACCAAAGAATACATTGATGGCAAAAAATGTTCTCGAAACACATTTTTTCAAGAATACGAGTGCTCACGTTCTTATTTTACAGACTGTACTAGTTTTATCGTTTAACAAGAAATTTCGTTAATATTTCACTAAATATTTTTAAACGAATAAAGCGAAGGCGGCCCAAATATGTCAGATAACTGTCACGAAACCATATATCTGCCACTGTTAATTTATATTCAATTTAACTTACTTTTTCAACTGTTAGATACTTCAACCAAATTTAACTTTTTCTTATTACGTATCGGTTAAATTATACCTTAGGAGATACCCTTCAGCAAAATAGAGACAGGTAATTCCTAATTCGGTACCTGCTGAGTCTCTTACAATTATTTAATACAGGAAATACCTTTCTAATGTCATACGGGTAATTGACGTAAATAACATAGGTACTATTAAACCGGAATAAGTAAATTTTATCCTTGAATATCAAGTCATCTTCCTTTACTAAGACATATTTTCTGTTATAGTCAGGGCCGTGGAAAGAAAATCTGGGTCCGTCGAGGATTTAATTTTCAGGCCCTTACTTTAGTGAAAATTACTCCATGGAAGTCTTCTCCCAAAAAAAAGTTCAAATATGGAAAACTAGCGAGAACTCAAAAAAAGATCTTACAAAGAAATTGAAGAGCCGGCAGGAGACTTTCCTGGTATTCCCAGAATTATAGAAATAAGTAAAACTGGATTTTATTTCACTTCAGCAGAAACCTTTATTTTCTGAAGCGCTGAAGAAGATTTTGGTCTATTTCGTAAAAAGATTCATTCGAAGTATTTGATCAATAAATAGGAATATACGCTGTAATAATACATTATATCTGTATGAGATTAGGCATCTCACTCAACGTAATATCATCTTCAAGAACTTTTTTAAAGGGAAAACCTAATCCTACTGGAATAAACTGCCCAGGTCTGTATGTCCCACCGTGTATAACCTGCACAAGTTCAAAACCAGCGTAAAGTGCTACTTTCGCAGATGCTTCTCTCTTATAGTGAGATAATGATTTATCTACGTGAGTTGTAATCGTTGCCTTGTCAATAATTGCAATTTATGTGTGTTTATGTTATTTTGCCGTAAAAGCAGCAAAATCTGACTATGTCGTATCATTTCAAAATAGAAAAAAAATATTTATGCACTAAAACACAAGCAAAACGGTTTTACTTGTTCGACCACAAATGATAACAGATCGAACAACAATGCAAATGTTTCGCTGAGATATTGGAACATTTTCGACACGACAATTACTACCACTACGCCAAACATTTTTTCCAATCATAGCTCTTAATGATGCTAACATGGTTAGCGAAACACTTCTCAACTGCAAAAAGAACAGTCGTAATAGTAACAAGATGTTGGAAATATGTTGCCTCCCATTAAAAAAAAAACGATTTCCACCTGTACTGTTATTAAGTACCATAAAAATGTAGATTTTTTACCCGTATTAAATGACACATTGTATCGAGTCAATATTAAAATGTTCAATTTCATAACAATTTTTTAATTCATGCAAAAAAATTGTTACAATGTTAACATTTATGAGAACTCTACTTATATCTATATATTTTACATACAGACATTACGGGGGGGAAAACCCTGTTCTTGCACAGGATCGCACATTTCTTGTGTGTGAAAATGTCTGAAATCGATATATGTTATTCCTTTCGAGCTCCTGATCAAAAGTTACCATGGGCACAAAGTCGGAAAATGAACAGTTTTTCAGATATCGTGGGTAGAAAGATGATTTTCTGAGATTTTGTCGACAACAGCGTAGAGACGTGAGGTTGTTTATGTGCCATTCTCCGGGATATACGGGGTTTTTTTTCGGTCACTGATTCCAAATCGGGTGTCAGAAATGACATATGACAGTTGGCAACTGTTAAAAAGCTGTTAATTCACCTTATTTCTAATAAAATGGAACTCTAATTAAACACTCCAATCGGGGATTCACCTTAATCAAGCACTCCAAACGTCAGAGGCACGGGGACGCACAGTAAACAAGCAACCCAAAGGGAACAGAAATCTACTACGTCCACGTCGTTGTTCCGGGGTAATGCTAAAAGTAGATAAAAAAAACGATCGATCTGATTCTGATGAACATTTTGTTGCAAATGAGGTGAGTTGATATTTTGTTGGCAGCTGCCAACGTTATTTTTGACGCCGGAATTGGAATCAGCGACCGAAAAAACGTCCCGATGTATATTCTGATGAGTATTTTATTAGAAATGAGGCGAGTTGACAGTTTTTTGACCTCTGCGAACTATCATATGTCATTTTTGACACCAGATTTGGCATTAGCGACCGAAAAAAGCCTCGTATAAACGGGAGAACGACGCATAAACAACCTCATGGCTCTACGTTATTGTCGACAAGATCTTCGATAATCGTCTTTCTACCCTCGATATCTGAAAAACTGTCCGTTTTCCGACTTTGTGCCCATGGGATGATCAGGAGCTCGAGAAGAATAACAAGATTTCAGACAATTTCACCGAGGGCCACTTCCCATAAGAAATGTGGGGGGTCCTTTCTTCAAAAGGCCTTGTTATTCAACATTTGATAGCAGAAATATTTTTAGTGTTTTGTACGGAACACTTATAAGATGACTTCGGTGTCTGTCTGTCCGTCTGTCTGTCACACCCGATTTTCTCCGAAACTATTTGTCATAGAAAGTTGAAATTTGGTAATAATATGGGAAATAATGGCCTCATCAGAGCCATGTAGTTTTGAAAGTTAAATTTTGACTTAAGGGGTTAGTTTTGGGGGGTGAAATCGGAAGTGGGAAAAAAATTTTTTACTAGGTAATCGAGTGTGGTGTCAAATGAAAGCTTGTGAAAACACGAGTAAAATATATATATATATATATATATATATATATATATATATATATATATATATATATATATATATATATATAAATGTAATACTTGCACACACTTTTCTTTGTATTATTTTTAAAAAATCGCGAAAAATCGTTGTCCACCCGCCTTATCTCAAAAAATTTTGAAAAAATTCTGGAATATTCTTCAAGGGGTGTAGATTGAACGAAAATTATCACGAGTGCATTACCTTTAATAACTTATCTGGTATATAAAAAAAACAAAAATTTCAAGGTCATCAATTTTCAGTAAAGATTGGAAACAAACTTTGTTGAAAACTCATTTGGGGTGTGTTTTGTGAAGTCACTGATCATTTTATACTTCCGTTACAAAATTTTTTATTTTAAAAGCAAAAGTACGGAACACTAATTGCGCAAGTTCAACTTGCACTTGACCGGTTATTTTTTATGGGCGTAGCACATGTGCTGCAGGCACATCCCTAGAGCGCTACAGGAGCGAAGCATGTGCAGAAAAAGCGATTCACGTTAGTCTTGAATCGCTGTAACTTGTAGATACTCAGTGGGAAACACAGTCCTGGGCAAATCATTTAAGTGTGAATGAGGGTGTGAAGTATTAAGGCGACGTGCATCCACCACTCTGAGAGGAATTAAGCGGGCTATCATCATCGAATACTTTCCACGAAAATACTTGAAGAAGAGACTAAAGTCGCCAACGGTTTTTCGATATTCAAAGTTATCAATGTTTTCGATTCTGGGTCTCCAATAAGGCGAACTCTTTTGAATAGCCCCAAACATAGGAGCAGTATTCCATCGCTGGTCGAATTTGAGCTTTGTACAGAATTAATAGTCGTTTTGGAGTGTCAAGTTTTCTAGTTCGAAATGGCATTCTCAGCTTTTGAGCTTCTCTTTGTTATTTATGCGCAGAACGCAAGACATATTTGCTACCAAGTTGACTCCCAGCAATTTGGCTGACAATGCTAGAGGAATGTAGGATAAGTCGAAAAGTATACAGAGAACTGTTCGCTCTCACAATTCTTGAGTATTATTATAGGGACTGCTAAAAAAAATATATAATGATAAGTCATATACCGCCTCTACTAATAAAAGTAAAGCCGTCTGGAATATTATCACAGACACATTATCTTGCAACAATACGAATAGAATTTCTAGTATGATATTTATTGGTAAAACAACGAATGGCTCCAAATTTCTAATGGTTTCAATGAATATTTTGTAAACGCACCTCAAAAATTTATGTTAAATCGAAATGCTGATAATGCATACTTGAATTTTCCAATAAATAACAGTACCATGTTTTTCTCACGTGTCCTAGAACAAGATATATTGAGGATAATAAGATCTTTAAAAAAATCAAATTCATTTGGAATTGACGAGATTTCCAATAATGTATTAAAGTCCATTACTGACTTTATAGTGAAACCACTTTCGTACTTCATAAACATATCTCTGGAAGGTGCAACATTTCCAGATGTGTTTAAAACTGCTAGAATAATACCTTTATTTAAAAAAGGCGATAGTATGTTGTGTGAAAATTATCGGCCTATATCTTTATTAAGTTCAATTTCTAAGGTACTGGAAAGGGTTGTTTTTGAACAAATAAGTAATTTCCTAACAGTATTTCGAATTCTTAACGATTGTCAACATGGATTTAGGAAATGCAGGAATCCATCTTCTGCAGTTTGTTGAAAGGCTTTATGAGCAGCTGGATAATAGTAAAAAG
The DNA here is from genome assembly GCA_019049505.1 of Pachyrhynchus sulphureomaculatus. Classification (NCBI taxonomy): domain Eukaryota; kingdom Metazoa; phylum Arthropoda; class Insecta; order Coleoptera; family Curculionidae; genus Pachyrhynchus; species Pachyrhynchus sulphureomaculatus. The sequence goes on from CM032449.1 coordinate 185,310,241, forward strand.
TGCTTTGGACTTTTCATGGACCTAAGGAAGGCTTTTGATTTGATCAATCATAATCTATTAATATCAAAGATGGATAGATATGGACTAAGAGGTAATGTAAGTGACTGATTACAGTCATATCTAAAAGGTAGAGATCAAGTTGTAGATATTGATGGAGTGAGGTCGAATGAAATGAAAGTTTCTACTGGTGTTCCACAGGAGTCCTTTCTCGGACCGCTGCTTTTTCTAATTTTTGTAAACGATTTACCGAATATCGTTAACGACCAAAGTAATTTAACCATGTTTGCAGACCATAACAGTTACGTATGCTGTGACAACACCACTGCTTTGGCTCTAGATAAACTGCAAAATATGTTAAGAGTTTTTGAACAGTGGTTCAAAACTAATATGTTAAGTCTTAATGCCGAAAAGACTGTTTTTATAAATTTTGTGTCTAGGGCATCCCAACTTGTTGAGAGTTTTTTGATTAGGACTGACGTAACCGGACATTCTATTGCTCAGGTAACGGAGACTAAATTGTTAGGTGTCTATATAGACAACAGTTTAAATTGGGGATGTCATATAAATGAATTATGCAAAAGGCTTTCATCGGTGTGTTTTGCGATTTTTCGATTAAAAAGTGTCGTTAACTTTAATACAATAATGTCTTATTACTATTTGTGTCTCGATTCAAATATGGCCTAATATTTTGGGGTGCTTCCCCTAATATGGTCAGAGTATTTAAAATGCAAAAAAGAGCAGTTCGAAATATTGCAGGTGTCAGATCAAGACATTCATGCCGTGAACTTTTCAAAAAATTTGCTATACTCACTCTACCTGCTATGTACATACTGGGGGTTCTGATTTATGTTAAGAGTAATTTGAATAAATTTGTAGCCATGGCCGACATGCATAATTACGATACAAGATATAACAAAAATTTAGTTATACCATAACACACATTATCTCTATTTGAAAGGAGTCCCTATTACAGCGGCATAAAGCTTTTTAATAGTCTGCCGACTAGTATTAAATCTTTAAATTTAAGTATGTATAAGAAACTAATATCAAGATGGCTAATTGAGTATGTCCCTTATAGCACTCACGATTTTTTCAGATTGAGGACTTTATATTATAAATGTTTGTATGTAAGCTAGAGTACGTGTAATTGTAACTTTTTGGATCTTTATATTATAAATATTTGTATGTAAGCTACAGTACGTGCATCTGTAAAGCTTTTTAGATCCTTATTTTCACAGGATGTATGCATTAGAGTGACCGGATCTCATAGAGGGGGAAAAAAAATGTCGGATCTTGTTCGTCTGGACCCCACAAAATGATTCCCCTTTCCAGATATTGAGATAGACGAAATTTGAGCTCGATTAAACAACGTTAACCCGTGCCGCTCGTCGCTCAAAGTTTGAAAAAATCCAAATTTTTGGCCAAAAAGCTGACATATGGAGCCATAACTCCAGAACGGTAAATAATAGAAACACGCTTAATGTCTCAAAAGAAAGCTAATGTTGTTCTTCAAAATTTATATTCTATACATAATTGTTGTTATTTTAAGTCAAACCGAGTTACAACAGCCTTTAGCCCCAAAAACGTGACCTGGTACCACTAGGAGCATACTTCGTATATTTTGTTATTAAGTGATAAATTTTGCTTTTTTTGGTATATTTTTGAGTTTAAAGTAGAAATATAATAAAAAAACAAGTAATACTGATAAGTCTAATGACATTTTTTATTTTAAAATATAAAAATTAGGTATATAATACATACAAAACAGACACAGAAAAGATACAGACGTAGTACCTACATGAGTGGATAATTTTACATAGTTATCTAATCTATTCTAGAGCTTTTGTTAAAGTAATTTTTGAAACGTCAGGATATAATGCTCGGCATTTACTTACAACTTGCAGGACATATTGCTTTTGGTCTTCATCTTTTGTCAGAACGTCGTTAAAGTCGGTTATTAATTTACCACCACGCTCAGCCATATCATTAACTACTTTTAATGTTTTGACAATTTTCAATCCTTCTTGGAAGTCATTATTTTGAGGCCAGCTGTTTGGATGTTGTCTTAGGAAATCTGTTTTTATATTAAATTGGTCAAAGAATGTAAACGTTTCTTTGGTAAGTAAATTTACCAATCCTCCATCAACTACCTCTTTTAAGTTTTCTTTCCTAACTTTTGGATTTACAACCCTAGCGTGCTGTGATGGTTCATCCGTGCTACTGAGCAGTTTATTAGCCATTAACAACTTTTCATCGTCTGTAATGGTGGGATCAAAAAACGATAATCCCACCAACTTTGCATTCAAATACCACAAATGGTTCGAAAATTTGGTCAGGGCTATTTCTGCAATGTCGTTGTCACATTCTTTATAGTCTAACAGACTATGCAAAATACCTAAATCTTGCTTTGGTGCAAGATGAGCTTTTGGAGCATTGATCCAAGCTTTACAATAAATTTTAACTAGGAAAACAGAAATGGCACGCACAGAACTTTCTTCTTCTTTAGACATCTTAAATTGACGACGAAAAATGAACATTTTTAAGCAGTAAATAGCCTTTGCCATCCACCTAGCGTGATGAATGGCTCCTGGAGTTGTAAAACCCACAACATTGCTGTCTAGTGATCCAACAAATACGAGAACCAACTGCAATAGCGCCTTGTAGTCATCTCTGGGGTGGCTCTCAGTTAATTTGGTCTCGAATTCAGCAGTAACATTTGCAATTACTTCTGGAGTTAGCTGCTTTTGTATTAGATTGTCACTGATACCTGTGTCGTATTTTCCTTTGTCTATCTTGGGCCACGCAGTGAGGAATCTCTTGAAAATGTCTGGATGAGGTCCAGTGGTTGATCTCATTTTTGTGTCGAATACGCCTCTTATCAGAATTTCCAAGATATGGTGACGGTAAGCTAGGTATAACAATTCTCTTCCTAACATTTGCTCCAATATGACGCATGCTCCTTTGAGTCTTCCCGTGTTGGATGCGGTAGTGTCGAAGCACATCGCCTTGACGGTGTTGAGAAGACCCCATTCATGTAGGCATTCATATACGGCTACGGCTTGCTCTTCTCCAGAACTGTTTGTTGTTACAGGAACTCCCAGCAGCTGTTCCTTTTCGCCATATGAAATAGCTATAGCTATTCGCTCACATTGTTCATTTTTTAAAACACCCGGTAAAACTTTACCGTCCCAATGGACAACCACGGGCTCTTTTTCAGGAATGTTTACTTTATCAAAAATTTTTTTATTATATTGTTCTCTGAACATTTGCCTTCTATCATGTAATAAAGTTTTCGAGACTTTGAACTCAAGAGGGTCAAGGTTTAGTGCTTCTAGAGTAGCTATTAAAATTCTCGTGGCATTTCTGTCGGATACCTTACATCGATCTAATAAAATGGACAATTTCATGTTTAAAATCTCTTTAACGCCCCTTACAAATGAAACTTTCATCCTCTTGCTCTCAGATGGTCCTGGATCTTCTGCAGCTTCTTCAGGGATGTCCATTTCCTCCAAGCGCTCAAGTTCCTGGTAGATGCTGTCCTCTTCAGTGTCTTAAAATATCTTCACTAGATAATTGTTCGATCTAACCAGCTCAAAGACACTTTAGAGACTAAACTGAATAAATAAAAGGTCGGTTGTATGCTGAAGTAAAATCACCATCCCTAAAACAGAAATTAGATTCACCCTCCTTTTTACCTATCAAACGGGTCTTTCTTTGGTAAACTAGTCAGGTAATCCCCATATAATAAAAGATTAAATTTGAACAAAAGGCTCTTTATGTTTGAAAATTGAGTTCCAAAATACTTTTTAACAAAAAAATGTTAATTCCGAGACACATTATGTAAAAACCCGTAAAATTCTTAGAATACTCCCAAACTGGCTCCTACTGGTACCAGGTCACGTTTTTGGGGCTAAAGGCTGTTGTAACTCGGTTTGACTTAAAATAACAACAATTATGTATAGAATATAAATTTTGAAGAACAACATTAGCTTTCTTTTGAGATATTAAGCGTGTTTCTATTATTTACCGTTCTGGAGTTATGGCTCCATATGTCAGCTTTTTGGCCAAAAATTTGGATTTTTTCAAACTTTGAGCGACGAGCGGCACGGGTTAACGTCGTTTAATCGAGCTCAAATTTCGGCTATCTCAATATCTGGAAAGGGAAATCGTTTTGTGGGGTCCAGACGAACAAAATTCCGACATCGATTTTTTGCGGTCACCCTAGTATACATTCTGTGACTTGATTTGACTTTTTCTATACCTTGTATCAGGACTCATGAAATAAAAGTTTATTTATTTATTTATTTATTTATGGCGGGTATTCCATCAGCATCAGAAGCTTTTTTGGTGTCTAGCGTCATTAAAATAGGTGTGTAAAATACTTAACGAAATGCCTTATTCTAGTGGGTACTGTAAACTGTTAAAAAATGTTCCAGATTAGGGTGGTTTCATAGCATCAAAACAAAAAGGCCCTATCATCTATTCAAAGGAAACCAAGAGATGATGCAATTTTATGGTTCGATCTCAAATTGTTATTATAATCCTTTAACAAAAAACATAATTATGTTCGATCTTAAATTGTTATTATAATCCTACATCAATTTAATGAGTGACTCGTAAACTATGATGTGCCATCTAATTTAGTAAAGTTATTTCTCATTACTTGAAATGAATTGATCAATTTATTTAATTTTAATATATACTTCATGACTCTTGCTAATTAAAAATTTTATTTTAACGTAATTCAATCTAAACCAAAAAAATTTTACTTTGCAACTTATTCTGCAGCGTAATTTAGTTTTGTAATACCTGTTTGATTTCACGAGTATGTTTTCTTTTGAATATATAGATAAATATCTTCATAACCACGAGGGCTGTCTGAAAATTTCTCGGCCTAACAATGAAAGAAAATTTTTTTGGAAGTGAGATATGTTTTATTTTTGAATATAATCTTCTGAAACTTCAATACATTATTCCGACGTTTTTCCAATAATTTAGTACCATCCTTAAAGTATGATTCCAGAAGGTCCGAAAATATCCATCCACAGCTGCAATAGCTTCGTCATTTGTTGTAAAATACTTTTCAGCTAGGATTTTTTTCAGGTTTGGAAACGAATAATAGTCCAAGGGAACCAAATCTGGTGAATACGCTGGATGTTCAAGCAATTCGTACTTTAATTCGTTCAATTTTGCCATCGTCAAAACACTTGTGTGAACACGTGCATTGTCTTGAAGAAAAATGATTTTTTCTTCTTTAAAGCGGGTCTTTTCTCACAATTTTTTGCATTCAACTGATTTAAAAGGTTACAATAATATTCAGAGTTAATTATTTTATTTTTCTGAAGATAATCGATCAACAAAACACCTTTGTAGTCCCAAAAAACTGTTGCCATAACCTTCTCTGTTGATGAAACCGTCTTTGCCTTCTTTGGTGGACTTCCGCCGGCCTCAATCCATTGTATCGACTGTTCTTTTCGCTCTGGTGTATAGTGGTGGAGCCAAGTTGTATCAACAGTTATGAAACGACGGTTGAAATTCATTTTATTTTGCTTAAAACGATTCAAATACGCTTGAGAACTACGCATTCGAATGCGTTTTTGCAAAGTATTTCCAAATCGACATTCCGAAATAAAATTTCGTAATATGGTTTGTTACTTGATTGGTCACTACAACAGAAAGTCGAGAAATTTGCACATGCAAAATGACCAACAAAGATCCCATGAATGCTATATTCCATGTCTTTCCTCCTACGACTATAGTTTCTAAGCCTATACTCTTCATCAGGTAGGCTTAAGGCCACGGTATGGATCGTGAAGATCCGAGTACCGTGAAGAGTCAAGTTGGAATGACTCTCGCTGGCTTATAGCAATCATGGTACCTTAAATAAACGAGATACTATTCGTTGGGCAAGATACAGACCCTTGCGTCATCTGTTGAGATTTTCAAACTTCGAAAAAATATAGCTGAAATATAGCATTCATGGGATCTTTGTTGGTCATTTTTCATGTGCAAATTTCTCGACTTTCCAAAGTATTTCCAATTCGTTCTTTTGAGATGCCTATGGCCTCAGCTATTTCGAGCACTTTCACTCGTCCATCATCTAACATCATATCATGGATTTAATAAATGATTTGTGATGTAGTAGTTTTTGGACGATCTTCGCATGGATGATCTTCGAGGCGATTTAAAAAGAGTATCTCATTTTTTCACAGTGGAAAGCAAAGGTGATGCATCCTTATACACGTTTAACAATTTCAAATGAATTTTTGTTGGTGTTAAATCAAAAATTTAATCACTCCACGATATTTAATTTTTTCCATTTTAAAAAAATCAGTGATACGTTAATATTAAACAGCTGCTACTACTCGAATGAATTGACAGATCGAAATAAAATTTTACGTGTGTTTATATAAAGGATGAAACTTTCCAGTACAATTATGGTTTCACAGTTTCTAACGCCATTTATGTGTCAGGCTGAGAACTTTTCAGACGCCCCTCGTATTCTAAGTTTTTCTTTATAATTTTAGCTAATCCCATAATCAACAACAAATAAACCTAATACAGTTTTCACTTAATTATTGTATGAAACACTTAAAGTTTGTATATGTTTTTTCTTACCGTAAAATTTTAAAGAAACGGTAATCTTATTTAGGCAGTACTTTAATGATAAATATAGTATAGTAGTATACATTAAAGATTTATAAAAAAACGGTATATATACAACTTATTAAGTTATAATTTTTTTTAAATGAAAATTTCTAAAAACTAGTAGGAGGCAAATATGAGAAGAGACCCTCCTTCCCCTGAAGAGACCCGATATTCAAAACACTAACTACATCAAGCTACTGTATCATTTAGACTGTGGTGAATGCGCAGGAAAAAGTGGCAATATCAAGAATATACCAATTCTCCATACATATTTTTTCGGGTTTTAGTATATATCAACAACTATATTTAAACAAAATGTATGTGAAGTTAAATACAATATTAATAATTATTTTAGTATTTCATGAGAATTTAAATAGGCAATTTAACAAAAACTCATTATATCATTAAATAAAAAAAAACCTGCCAAGTGCAGGTCGGACTTGCGCAATGAGTGTTACGTACGGTGATCGTTTTTTAAAATAAAAAATATATACCAGTTAAATTACACTGTGCAAGATTTTCGAGGTCATCGAATGTAAACTAAATTCTGATTTCAGTTTCTGGAAGTGCCCACCCAAACTAGCAAAACCCTATTTGGGTTTTGATAGTTTACTTCGAATTTTTTTTTTGCCATCATCAATTTTTTTGCTCGAGCTTTGGTTTTGCACGGCTATATCTCGTAAATTATTGGGAATTTCTCAATGCAATCTTCAGACGAAATGTTCTTCACTCTAAAATACACAATTTTGGTGAACATGTCGTTAGTGCAGAAAGCCCGAAAAAATGCCATTTTTTCACATTTTCGACCACAACTCACAAACCGTGCATATTTTAGTATAACTGTCTTCAACAAAAATGTTCTCTGCATAAACACGAGTAACTTTGCTGCACATTGCAATAACCTACCATCGATCCTTATAGTTTTTTTGACCGTTGTAAGGAATTTCACACCAAAATTTCAGCTTTTTTCCGGTTTTACGTTAAAAAAAAAACTGGTTTTTAGCCCACTTTTGAATGTTTACTAACCATTAGCATCTATTTTTTAGTGTTCCGTACGGAACACTTATAAGATCACTTCGGTATCTGTCTGTCTATCTGTCTCGCTGTCTGTCTGTCTTGTCTGTCACACCCGATTTTCTCCGAAACTATTTATCACAGAAACTAAGTTGGGAATGTGGAATCTTTGGCACAATGATACTACTCAGTATATATCACCACTACACCAAACACTTTATTTTTGCACTGCACATTTTTGAACAAAATTATTTATAATATAACAATCAATTTTATGTTCAGAAAGAAGGAACAGCTATGGCTAATTGCTTATCACCTTTCATAGCTAATTTATTCATGAGTAAGTTTGAAATCGAAGCCAGTCAAGAATTCGAATATGTGGATGATATTTTCGCGATTTTTGATACAAAGAAAGCAAATATTGATGATTTTGTTTCTAAATTAAATAGCCGGTATAATTCCATTAAATTCACTTATGAAGTTGAGAACAAAGGACACTTGCCTTTTCTAGATATTTTAATTATTAAAAATAATAATAGATTAGAATTTGATATCTACAGGAAGGACACAGTAACAGATAGATATATTCCTAATGATTCACTTCATTGCAAACAACATAAATTAGCCTCATTACATTTTTTAGTTCATCGTTTGGTCACTTTCCCTCTGAATAAAGTAAACTTTAATAAAGAAAGGAATCGTATTAGAAATATAACTAGAGTTAATGGTTATGACGATGACTTGGTAAATAAGCTAATAAATATACATAAGTTTAGGTTTAATATTCAGAATTCCATCTTTTTTACATGCGAAGAAAATAACACCAAGTATGTCTCCATACCATATAATCCGAAATATAGCAAGGGACTCAATAAGGTATTTAATAAGGTAGGCCTCACCTTAGTCTATAAGTCATCAGACAATCTGAGGAATATCTTAGGAAATCCCAAAGATAAAATTCCTAATTGTGAGAAAAGTGGAATTTATGAAATTAGTTGTAATGATTGTGACAAAAAGTATGTTGGGCAAACTAAAAGGTCAATTAAAACAAGATTTAAAGAACACTTAGCACACTTAAAATACAATAGAACAGAAAAGTCTAGCATTGCCGAACATGCCCTTGAAGCGATCATACTGTAACATTAGATAATCTAAGATTAATAAAAAATGTATCTGATAGGAGATTGTTGAACGCATACGAAAGTATGGAAATCATAAAATGTAAAAGTAGTTTAAATAAAGACAGAGGGCCTATTCCTTATAGTCCTCTCTACTGGTTACTTGACCGGAACTGATGGCCTTGCCTATGTCATTAGTTCCGCTTGAGGAATTCAAGGGTTAGGCTAAGTATAAATAGGGTAGATTTGCAGTTTAGCTTTAGTCATCGCTCCTGATGAAGCTAACATGGTTAGCGAAACGCGCGTCGAGTGCAAAAATAAAGTGTTTGGTGTAGTGGTGATATATACTGAGTATTATCACAGAAAGTTGAAATTTGGTAATAATATAGGAATTGATGGCCTCATTAGAGCCATGTAGTTTTGAAAGTTAAATTTTGACTTAAGGGGTTAGTTTTGGGGGGTAAAATTGGAAGTGAAAAAAAAATTTTTTACTAGGTCATCGAGTGTGGTGTCAAATGAAAGGTTGTGAAAACACGAGTAATATATATATATATATATATATATATATATATATATATATATATATATATATATAATATAATACTTGCGCGCACTTTTCTTTGTATTATTTTTAAAAAATCGCGAAAAATCGCTGTCCCCGCGCCTTATCTCGAAAAGTACTTATCAAAAAATTTTGAAAAAATTCTGAAATATTCTCCACGGGGTGTAGATTGAACGAAAATTATCACGAGTGCATTACCTTTAATAATTTATCTGGTATATAAAAAAAAACAAAAATTTCAAGGTCATCAATTTTCAGTAAAGATTGGCAACAAACTTTGTTGAAAACTCATTTAGGGTGTGCTTTGTGAAGTCACTGATCATTTTATACCTCCGTAACAAAATTTTTTATTTTAAAAGCAATCAACGTATGGAACACTAATTGCGCAAGTTCAACTTGCACTTGGCCGGTTTTATTTTGGAAAAGAAATTGAAAAACAAATTTTTGTTTGTAAACTGCTATGGTACACACACACACGCTGGAATAAATACACACACATTTGAACGGGGAATCGCTTGTGTGTAGTATGGAATTGACGTGCTTGTTAAGTATATGGCACTGTACCAATACTAGCACAGTGCGCGTCAATTCCATACTAGTGTTGGTATGGATTGTTGCACAGTAGGAACTTAGTACTTAAACGTTGTCAATTTTTCGTGTGTATATACGTGTGTTTAAAATTGATTATACGTTTTTTTGCTTTTTTTTTAAATTTTGAATTTTCAATAGTTCTATAAAATGGATAAAAATTTGCGAAATAAAAAAAGATATATTTACTGATGAAAGCTGAAATTTTGGTGTGAAATGTACTATTTGGTGGCGAAATTCCTTACAACTGCCAAAAGAACTATAAGGATCGATTCTAGTTTGTGCAATGTTCAGCAAAGTTACTCGTGTTGATGCAGAGAACATTTTTGTCGAAGACAGTTATGCTAAAATACGCACAGTTTGTGATTTACGGTCGAAAATGTGAAAAAATGGCATTTTTTCGGGCTTTCTGCACTAAAAACACCCCGAAAGAGTGAAAATCTGGCCTCGACATGTTCACAAAAATTGTGTATTTTGGTGTGAAGAACATTTCGTCTGAAGATTGCGTTGAGAATCCCAATAATTTACGAGATATACCCGAGCAAAACCAAAGCTCGAGCAAAAAAATTGATGATGGCAAAAAAAAATTCGAACTGAACTATCAAAACCCAAATATGGTTTTGCTAGTTTGGGTGGGCACTACCAGACACTGAAGTCAGAATTTAGTTTACATTTTATGTATTGCACTGTGTTATTAAAGTGATAATTCTAAAAAAATATATACCTTGTGGAGAACGTTTCAGAATTTTTTCAAAATTTTTCATCAGTGCTTTTCGAGATAAGGGGAGGACGGCGATTTTTGGCAATTTTTTAAATATAATACAAAGAAAAGTGTGCCCAAGTATTACATTATATATATTTTTGAACTCGTGATTTTACAAGCTTTCATTTGACACCTCACTCGATAACCTGGTAAATTATTTTTCTCATTACCGATTTCACCACCCAAAACTAACCCCTTAAGTCAAAATTTAACTTATAAAACTACACGGCTCTGATGGGGCCATCAATTTCTATATTAGTGCCAAATTTCAGTACGGAACACTAAAAATGAATCACGAAATTTTGCGTTAGTTCAATATTTTCTGTTAGGTAATTTTGGTTACTGTCTTTCTTTACTGTTGCTGTTTCCTTAACAGAGAGATTTTACAACGCTTATTTTGTTAAAACTTTGTTGTTATCTATATTTTAAGCATGTGCAAAATTGAAGGGATAAATTAAATATAGACTCTGTTGTTATCGTTATCTAAAGAAAGCGTAGTCGTAACATGGTGGAATTGTTCCTCTATTTACTTCAATGAATGCTGTAATTTGAACGATAACAATGACATCTAATTAGAACTCGCCGTTTGAAGCGTGCTCAGTATTAAAACAAAATAATTCCTTTATTAAGGCTAACAATCTCCTTTATTAACGAAGTTATAAGAACGCCTATCTTAGAGGTTCATTATTCTTATCGTCATTATGATAGGCCATGCCTTTTTTGCTATTTATGTATTTAAGGTATTAAGAAAATGCACTAGTATTGAAATTTTAATCTTTTTTTACGAGAAACATTAATAATATATAATTAGTGTTAGAGTTATGTTGATTTTGGAATCTTTAGCATATCATTTTATTTTTGTATTCGACACACGTCTTCTTTCTAATGATGTTATTATCATCAGGTGCGATGACTGTCGACCTACTAATCGCTCATGGTGAGGCTAACATTGTTAGCAGAACTAGTGTCGCGTGCAAAAAAAAGTGTTTGGTGTAGTAGTGATAACTGTTGTGCAGTGTTAGAATGATATTATTTTTATCTGCATGAATGATTTTGGAAGTAGTTTGTGGGGTAGAGTAAAACATCATTTATTCAATCTAAGCCTTCACTTTTAATACAAATGTAATGAAATACTATTTTGTAAAATCAGGACCTGACTGTGGAAGTTAAAATTCGAATAGAGAAGGCCCGAGCCGCATTTGTGCAAAAAAATCTTAATTAGTCACAAACTGGCATTGAAACTATTGATGAAAATGGCAGGCTGCTATGTCTTTCCGGTTCTTTTGAAGCGTGGACGCTTACTGAAGCAATGCTTAAAGGTCTGGAAGCATTCGAGTTGTGGGTGTATCGAAGACTATTGAAAATCAGTTGGATGGACAGAATTAGTAACAACAGCGTTCTTACTCGCATGGATGAGGACTTGGAGGTGGTCATGACCAACAAGCGACGCAAATTAGAATATTTTGGCCACATTATGAGACATCCAGAAAAATACGAAATCTTGTATCTGATTATAGAGGGAAAGATTTCAGGCAGACGTTGTTCAGGGGAAAGGAGAACGTCGTAGTTGAAAAATTTGAGGTAATGGTATGGAAACCAACGATCGTTGAACGGTCATGGTACCCGAACAAGAAGAAAATCAGATATACTTTAGTAGAGGTTTCATAGTTTAGGGCAAAATATGCTAATTTCAATTTATATTTTATTATCGCACATTCATATTAACCTGGAAATATTGAAGAATGTGACAGAAACCTGATGGGTACAACTTTAATTTAGAAACATTTTGTGTTGATCCATCACATACTAACAACCCGGGTGCTAACTATTCCCGTTCCACAGATATTGGCGGTCATATGTTGGAGTACAAACGTATCCCTTAAATTTATAGAAGACTAGCCGTGCCCGCGGCTCCGCTCGCATGGATTTGATTCACTATTATCGTCACTGCTTATTCCTTATGTTACTTAACGTAATAAAATATATCCTATAAACTGACTAGAGTGCTAAGCGCACTATCGGACAGGCAAACAGACAGACAGATAGAGAGACGTTGCGTTTTATGTACATTATAGATTTTTTTTGATATATATTAAGTTAAGAACTAAAAAAAAAAAACACGTAAATCGGATAAGTGGTTCTCGAATGATAAACACAATAACGGACAGACAGACAGGCAGACAGACCGAGAGACGTTGCATTTTATATATATTATAGACAACCTGACCAGAAAACATTTTTTTTTTTTAAAAAGCATGTAAATCGGATAAGTGGTTCTACAGTGATAAGCACATTAACGGACAGACAGAAAGACGTTGCATTTTATACATATTATAGAAGATTATAGATAATCTGTCCAGAGAACAAATGTATGAATTTAAAAAAAAAAACACGTAAATCGGATAAGTGGTTCTCAAGGGATAAGCGCACTAACGGACAGACCGACAGACAGAGAGACGTTGCATTTTATATATTATATTCTTTGCTACATGATATTGTTCCATATTTAATGGTTTAGGCAGAGTAACGCGCTAGCGGCAAACTTTTTTCCGACTTGATTCACTATTATCGTCACTGCTTATTCCTTATGTCACCTAATAAAATATATCCTATAACCTGGCCAGAGAACATACGTATGTTTAAAAAAAAAGCACGTAAATCGGATAAGTGGTTCTCTAGTCATAAGCACACTAACGGACGGACAGACAGACAGACAGACGGACAGAGAGACATTGTATTTTATATATATTATAAATATTCTCTGCTACATAATATTGTTCCATATTTAATGGTTTGAACTGTGTATTGCAAGAGAATGCGCTAGCGGCAAACTTTGTCCGACTTTATTTACTATTATTGTCAATGCTCATTTCTTATGCTACCTATCGTAATAAAATATAGCCTATAACCTGGCCGGAGAACAAATGTATGAATTAAAAAAAAACACGTAAATCGGATAAGTGGTTCTCAAGGGATAAGCGCACTAACGGACAGACCGACAGACAGAGAGACGTTGCATTTTATATATTATATTCTTTGCTACATGATATTGTTCCATATTTAATGGTTTAGGCAGTGTAACGAGCTAGCGGCAAACTTTTTTCCGACTTGATTTATTATTATCGTCACTGCTTATTCCTTATGTTACCTAATGTAATAAAATATATCCTATAACCTAGCTACAGAACATATGTATCTTTAAAAAAAAAGCACGTAAATCGGATAAGTGGTTCTGCAGTGATAAGTGCACTAACGGATAGACAGAGAGACAGAGAGACGTTGCATTTTATATAAAATATAGATAACCTGGTCAGAGAACATATGTATGTTTTAAAGAAAAGCACGTAAATCGGATAAGTAGTTCTCCAGTGATAAGCGCACTAACGGACCGACAGACAGATAGAGAGACGTTGCATTTTAATGGTTTAGGCAGTGTATTGCAAGAAAACGCGCTAGCGGCAGACTTATTTCCGACTTGATTCACTATTATCGTCACTGCTTATTCTTTATGTCACCTAACGTAATAAAATATAGCCTATAACCTGGCCAGAGAACATATGTATATTTTTAAAAAAAGCACGTAAATCGGATAAGTGGTTCTCAAGTGATAAGCACAATAACGGAGAGACAGACAGACAGACAGAGAGACGTTGCATTTTATATATATTATAGAAGTACACTAACTTAACCTAACTGCCCGTTCAGGTTAGTTCAGGTTAGTTCTATCTAACAGGCGTTGAAGGGCTTCAAGCCTGTCACTCAACATAACAGTATCGTCCGCATATCTGGCCGTGTTAATAAACTCTCCATTCACCTTCACTCCGTATGGTTGCTCATATAAAGCTGTTTTGCATATTTTGTCGGAGTACAGGTTAAACAACAACCGCGAAATTGTGCAGCCCTGTCTCGTTGGATGGCAACATTTTCTGACCTGATCTCTCCAAATTTCACCGATGCCGTTTGTCTCCAATACAGCTTTCTGATTATGCGGATGTCTCTGTTGTCAACTCTTGTGTAGTATTTCGATTAATTGTGTATGCTTTACCCTATCGAAGGCTTTTTCATAATCTATAAAGCAAACAGATACATCCCGGCGTTGATCTCTGCACTTATGGAGCTGAACGTTTAAAGCAAAGAGTGCCTCCCGTGTTCCAAGATTATTTCTGAATCCGAATTGTGAGTTATCCAGACATTCTTCCTACTTTCTTCTGATTCTGCCATGAAGGCAGGAACACATTCAGAACTATATGATGGATTTTTTTTTGTTTTTTTTGGAGTGACTACCTCATTTGGACGTCCGGAACGTGGTACATCATCGGTGCTTGTACTACCACATTTAAATTTACTAAACCATTGACATATAGTAGTTATTTTCGACGGACCGGATGTGCCAGAACCGAAGCCATTCTTGGGTTCTGGCTGTATTTGTTCCCATCAAAAAGCAATGTTTAATCAACACACGAAATTCTTCTTGTTCTATCGTCACTCAAACAGCTGTAACTCGCGAACTAATAGACAAAATGTCATGAAAATCTTACACGAATCTTTTGAGAGTTGATACTAACTGAAGGTCATGTGTTTTTTTATTTGTGCTGCCATCTCTCGGAAAGTCTCGGGATATTTCCTCTCATGTAAGTAGATACTTATAAATTCTTTTATGAATATTATTCTGTAAATTTTTTCTTGGTGATGGTTACTATGCGGCATAATTTGAAACTAGTCCGCGAACATTCTTATAAGCTTTACAATATGTATGGAAGTAACCTCCATTTACAGTGGTGAATGTCCCCTCAATTAACTTATTCATGAACGCCTACGACGGATATCGTACTGACGAATTACAATATTTTCGCCTTAACTACAATTTCTTTTGGTGCAATAATTGTTCTAGAACTGTTATACTTTCTTTTTGCAACCTGTCAACTTGTTTAAATATATGAATTGCAATTCTTTTAGTACTTTCTTTTATCATTGGGAAGAAGAAAGGAAAAATTGCAAAAGTATGATCAAAAAAGGTATTACCGTGATCAGGTTTCTTGATATCGATAGTGATTTAATTTTTATCCAATTCAGATCAGTAAGGTCTGGTGCACGTAGACATATGATCGAATTATAATGCATATTATTCTTTCTTGCTCATGTTTAAATATAAGATATTTCTTATGAATGTAATAAATAAACTAATTCTAAATATTAGAGAAATTTTGCAACGCTTGTTTTTCACATGCCTTCGTCCTTATCGTTATCTCAAGCATGCACAGTATTAACACTACGGCAGAATTACAATAAAATAAATTAAAAGTAGGGTTAGGTTCATCTTCTATAATCTTAGGGTATTTTTTTTTCATTCATTTCATGGCTAAGCACACGGGTTATTAGAATTTGATGAAGATTGTGTCTAGCAGGTTTCTGTCATGTCCTTCCATATCTCCAAGTTAATACGAATGTGTGATAAATAAAATTTCATTTGAAATTAGCACTACACAGCAGTTATCACCACTGCACCAAACACTTTATTGTTTCACTCGACATGTGTAATACTAACCATGTTAGCATCATCAGGAGTGATTAGTAAGCCGATAGTCAGTCATCAATCGTGAAGATGCTCGTGATGGTTCGAGAAATGCGTGTCAGGTGCAAAAATAAAGTGCCTGAAAAATCTGAACACTAATTAACTGTTACCAGTGTTATTTGCAATAAAAGATTATAATTTCAATTTTATTGTGTTTTTTTAGTGGTTTGTAGGAAGAAACAGGACCTACCAAAACAGCACTAAGAATAACGGACTTCAAAAAATCTCTCTCATAAGTTCCTAAATAAGGGAAATCGTTATCCTTAATAAAGGTTTCTCAGTGCTGCTGTAGCGTGCAGTCTAACAGAATATTTGTGATCTACCCTGCTATAACATTGCTGTACAATAATAACGCAAGTCTGCAAAAAAAAATTGAGAGCTGTTTTGGTTTTTTTGCGTAATTCTTATGTTTTTGGGTGTACTGAATCCGAAAATGACTTTCATTTTGTCATAGAACGTCACGTTTAGATAAGAGACTAAAAAAATTTTTTTAAATTTATAATTGCGTAACAAAACTTATTTTTTTATCTAAAATACATTCATTAGTAAGCATTAACACATTTCTTTTTCCCAGTGAGACTCCTTTTGGTACATTTTCGCTTGTAGGAAGCATCTGGAAGGTCTCTCTGAAGCGTCCAACAGTAGTCTGCCATCATTGAGACGCTCCATCTTCCCTGGTATCTTTTTTCCATCTCCTTAATATCTTGGTGAAATCGTTCACCTTGCTCTTCACTCAGATCTTCTAAATTTTCTGGAAAGTAGTCGAGGTGGGAATGAAGAAAATGTACTTTTAAACTCATTATGCAACCTAAAGCTTGAAATGCTTTTAACATTCTTTTGACGATTTATTTGTAGTTAGGGTCTTTGTTATTGCCTAAAAATTTCTCTATGACCTCTTTAAAGGCAATCCACCTTTATCTTTGAGGATCCGTCATGGTTGTGATGAATTGTGGATCAGCCATAAGCCGTCTAATATCTGGTCCAATGAAAACACCTTCCTTCAACTTTGCCTCCGAGAGGCCTAGAAACTTTGATATTAAGTATCTGAAGCAATTTCCATCTCTTGGAAGTGACTTTACAAATTGCTTCATCAATCCCAGCTTTATGTGAAGCGGTGGTAAAAGAACTTTATGAGGAGGCACCAAAGTTTCATGCAGGACGTTCTTTTCGTCAACTTTAAGCTCCCTCGGAGGCCAACACTTTTTGGTCCAGTGATTTGCTCGGTCTCTACTATCTCATAGACACAAAAAGCAAGGGAATTTGGTAAACCCAGATTGTTGTCCGAGCAACATGCCCAAGATTTTTAAATCACCACACACTTGCCAACCGTGGTCTTTATATTTTAATTTGCAAAGAACCAATTCCAAGTTCTTGTAGGTTTCCTTGAGGTGTACGGAATGACCGACAGGAATGGAAGCATAGAAACCGCCATTGTGAAGCAGAACTGCTTTAAGGCTTCTTTTTGAAGAATCTATGAAAATACACCACTGTGCTGGGTCGTATGAGATCTTAAATGTATCCATCAAACCTTCAATATTGGTACAATAAACCAACTCGTCCTCTTCGGCAAAGTAGGAACTGAACTGTTTCTCACGATATCTAAACCAGGAGGAAGACACTCCCGGCAAAAGTAAGTTCCTGCTTTTGAGCCTTGATCCAAGCAACTCAGCAGCGTTTTTGGGAAGATTCAAGTCTCTTACCAAATCATTTAGCTCGCCCTGGGAAAACAATTTCGGACTGCTGTCATCTTCAAATTGAAAACTTGACTTGTCATCGGGTTCAGGTACAGCACCATCTTCGTCAGAACTTGGAATCTCTTCCAAGGTAGCAGGGGCCTTGGGCACTGGTATTTCGGTCCCATGAGGGATGGGACGAATAGCTGATTGCAGATTGGGGTATGAAATGGACTGCTTCCATTTTGAATTATACCTTTTTACATTACACGAACAAAAGTAACAATCATCACTATGGTTCTTTTGCTCGCGCCATACCATAGGAATCGCATATCGGAAAGCTTTTTTCTTGCCCTTAAACCAATTTCGAAGGTCTTCAACACATCGTTTGCAGACTTTATGAAGTGCCCAAACTCTATCCTGATCTCCAAGTTTTAAGCCAAAATACGTGAAGTATACTTTTTTTACAAAGTCTGTAATATTAAGTTGTTGCTTTAATACCATATATTCGCCACAAATATAACAGAAACTGTCAGACGAATTCACACACTTCCGCACAGATGACATTGCACTATATTGAACCAAGATCTATAAAACAATGACGAGTTAACACGTAATTGTACCGCGCCACTTTTTACACTATCGGAGCGCGCACGTTCTGGTTACAACGTTTATGTTCGTTAATTTAGCTCACACAGGGCGTTCTTTATTTAGAAAGTAATGATAGTTATGGCCTGTATACATTTAAAAACAGTAATCAAAATAAAATTGTACCTGTTTATTTATGACTTCAAGTTAGCCCAAAAAAACCCTTTTTTATAATAAAATGTTGCGTTTTGCAAAATAACCTGACGTTCTGGAATTTTTTGAGTATTTTTTAGTTTTCAGAACACCTAAATACATAGAAATCAGTTGAAAACATCCAGACAGCATTTTTGTTGCAGACCTGTGTAATTGATAAGAACAATAATTTGTTGTTAATAATGATTTTATTACGAATATAGATAAAACTAATATCTATTATCAGAAACAATATCTTTTAAAAAGCTCACAAAGTGGTCGTCTTCATTCTTCCTTAATATCTTCCAGTATAAATAGTTCAGGTGTGATCGAAGATGGTTTAATGGTACTCCCCTCATTTTCTTTAAGATGAAAATGTTGGCATCTAACTACGATCGTTCGATACCTTGTGTATGAGTTCGTGTGAGCGGATCAACATAGTTTTGTTGGTGATTAACGGTTTGATGGTTGAAGCCTCGCCTGCCAAGATTCCTATACGGTGGCCACTCGTCTGAATGAATAACAGATTGAAATTGAATCTATCTTTCTATAATTGGTATTGTGGCATGTGTTTTCATTTCTCCTTTCCACAATAAAATATCGTACTTCTCGTTTTCTTTTCAAACTAAAAACCCACAGTCCATCTATTCATCTCCCATGGTTTCGATTGTTTTACACAGTAAGAGCCTCCCACTGCTATATTTTCGGTGATTTACGAATGGCGCTTCATCAATTTGTATAGGATCGTCGTGGCTGCCGATTAATGGTCCTCTACGATTGATTGACACAATTGAGGAGCACACTTCGCAGCACATGTTATACCAATCGTTTATGATATGTGATGACCTTCCAGTCAGTTTTTCACATGTTGTACTCGGAATGTCGTGCATGAACCTAAACACCAATTCCAAATTATGTTTAAATTGTAATGTAACTTGCCGCTTCTAAACTATTTTGTTGTTTGGAAACTTTTCTAGGACAACGTAAGATTGGACGAAACGCTCCTCCACGATCGCGTTTCCCTTTTCCTTGCATTTCCGCACCACACCTATTACAGATGTTATTTTCGTCATTCTTCATAAGTAGAATATGCGTTTGCAAAAAAGTTACAGGTGGATATTCGTTAAAAGTTATATTAATATAAAAATCTCGCTCTTTTGAAATATACGTATTAGCAACTTCTCGTTGTCATTAATAACAAAACTTACCCTATTATTTTACTGCTTTGCTTAGAAATGCTTTATTGCAAGTAGACCGTATGCAACAGTTAAGAGTTACAGGTAGACTGTACATTACAGTGGCACAGGTTTCTCTTATTTTGTTTCAATACTGCGAACCCCAAACGGTGCACAGTGTCTCGACTAGTACAAGCTAGCGGGACAATATTATTTCTTCACTTATTTCAATTGTTTATGTATATTCCAGGTATCTTAAACTATTTTAAGAAAAAAAAAGTTGAAAAATGTGTACTGTATGTGTATTAATCGAAATATGTAGCTGCAAGACGGAAGTGGTTTACTAATGTGTCTCATTTGTTCACTATTGTCGCTAATTGTTCTTTAATTAGCTACATACGTCTACCTACTCATTATGTGTGAAAAGCATAATCATGTTTGTTTGCAAAGAAATTTCTAGGAAAAAAATAAAAAAATCATCATGATAGTACCCACATTTATAAATTTACAAAATATTATTTCTTTTAAAATAAATTAGTACAATAACAGTATCTATATATCAATTATTTATAATAACAAGGTGTATAAGTAAAAGAAATATAATATTAAATAACTTATATACTAAGGCATGAATTATAAGCAACTACAACACACAATAAAATAAGAATAATAATTACAATAAAAAAACACTTAAACCTACTAATCACCATCAGATGAGTCGTCAACACCGCTCTCCCATTCAGTAGAATATTCAGAGAATAAATAATCCTCCTCATTTAATTCGTGATGATGACTTACTGATGGTGTTTCGGATGGCAATGAAGGTGGGATAATCAACTGCAGAACCTCCGATGGCAAAGAAGTAAATTTTCTTCGCGGTAATTCTCTATACGAGTTGATAACAGGATCAGACGTAATTAAAAGCATTCTCAAAAGATCTGTATTTGTGGCAATACGTGACCGCTTCCTGGTGTGCCGTTCACGGAATCTACGACAGTTTTTATTTCTTGCCTCCTGGGCTTCTTCGGAGAGTTGTCCAATGGGAAGAAGAAAAGACTTTATAACTTCCGCGCTGTGTACAAGAATTTTATGCACAGTAACGGGCATGGAATACCACGAATACAGATCAAGGTATAATTTTCTAGTATCAACACAAAACTTTTCGAATTCTATATAATTTATGTCATATCCCGATGACAAAGTTAAAATTACATGAAATCTACGAATAAGGTTTACGTCTAATCCTGTAATTTCGCTGCTCAATTCAGCTTTGGAAAAAAATCTACGTGCTGCGTTTCCATCGTTTGTGTTACCATACCCAGGTTTTGGTTTATCTACAATGAGACCCATACGATCTTTAAACACTTTTTGTATCTCTTTTGAGCGTTGCTTCACAATAGCTTTGTCGTTATCTCCCCTGACTTGCCACTTTTTTATTTCTAAACGATAGCTGATGTGAAGCAAACATTCAAACGTGCGGATCCATACATGTAAAGTAGATAAACCAAATGCAAGGCGTTCTTCGTTGCTGGGATATTTCTTTGACTCCTCGTTCATAGTAGACGTGGTGGCACCGCAAATATAACACTTTTGTGTTGAACTTGTGTCTGTTAAGGCATTGCACACTTTGCCATCAGTCATTGTCAACAACAAATCGTGTTTAACAGAGATTTGAGATCCAGCAACGTTACATAATGTTGGAAGAAGCTGACTTACTTCATCTAAAATTTTAGAAGTTTCTTCTTTCGTAAACTCTTTTGTCTCCTTGGCAAAAATAAACTTAATAGGAAGGCAATATCAAGTAGAGGAAGGTCTTGGATTTTGCCAGATCACAGTTTCGCCATCAAGCAGTCTCAAAGGGACAAGTGAGTATACGAACACATATTCGTCTGTAGCGTTAGTGTTCTCAAATTTCTGCTTATACGTGCTATACCCCGAACTCCCATCACAGCCCCATTTGCTTACCAACGTATAATATGAACGAGGTAACACACTTCTAATGACTTCCGTCTGAGCTTTAACTAATCGTTCAGCCGTTTTATCCAAAATCGCGTGAAGTTTAATTTCAGCTCGAGATTCAGTCACAGAAATATATTCGTCAGAAGGACAACAAGAAGCTTTGGACTTACCTAAACTATAAAACGATGGATACACTTGATGTCCCGCTTTCATTGACCATTTTCTTGTTTGTTTATATGAGTGAGAAGTCGATTTCGAGTCCACATAATAAGCTAAAGCTTCGTCTGGTGTTAACCGCCGACTTTGTTCAGAACACTTATTCTTTTCTCTAGTTTCACTGACCGCGACGTTATGGATCTGTTTAGCAACACTTCGATGCCCTTCTTTTCGAGTAGCTAACTCAGCTGCTGTAATAAGTTCACTTGCACTTCGCGACTACAAAAGATCTTCTACTCTCCGTCTCTTCGTTTTCGTTGATGAGTCTTCAAATGATTTTCTGGGTCGCCCTACGGAAAGAGCCGCTGATGATGTTGAAGTGCACGGCTGGTTAACACACATCTTTATTTCGATTCCGGATCCCTCTAACCAATCTTTATGTTTGATTAGAAACATTTCTTTGTTACACTTTGAAGAAGTCCACTTTTGATTGAATTTTGCTGAAAGGCTTGATATTTTCATTTTGAGTCGTTTTAGAGAATCGTCAGAAACATCACACATATTGAATTTTTCACTTATATAATAAAAAATGGCACTGTTTCATTCAGTTTTGTCATGTTTTAGCCATTCTTCAAAAAACTCCATTTTCGTCATAGTCACGACTCGTTCTGAAAAAAATAAAATAACTTTACTTTCGGGCCTTTTCGGGGTCTATAATATATATGAATCTATGCCTGAATGTTGTAGGTATTACATATAGAAAAATCTAGGTGGATATATGTGGATAAAAAAAGTTGCTACTTTTAAAGTTTACAATTAATGTAAAATTTGCTGGATTTATCTATACATTTACAAATTGATATTACACCAAAAGTATACATATTTTTTATAAAAAATATAAGTCATAATAGAGTACATACCTTCAACAGAATATTCCATCACAAAAAACTCGTTTCACTTTGCTACCAATTTTAAAATATGTTATCACAAGTGTGCATAAAATGCAACTGATTTGCAAATGAAAATGACCTCTCTTATATGGGTTACTTTGACCCCCTGATAAGATACCTTTATGAGGTGATAAACAAATTAATTCTTGGAATTCGTTAAATGGGGGGGGGGGGGGGTTGTTTACAAGTCGTTATCAGTGGTTCCTGGAAATTACGTCATGAATATTGTCCCGCTAGCATGTTCTTGCCGAATCACTGTGCGGTGGGTGCATGCTTCAGATAACGATAAAGACAGTGGTCTGACAAAATAAGCTTTGCAAAATCTCTCTAATAACAATTTATTTACATCTGTTTACAAGTTAAATAAACAGATAATTTAGAGTTATTGATTGAAAAATCAAAGATGAGAAAGTTAGCTCCTAATAATGTTTTATGTTGAACGTTTAAGTAATGTTTTCCAGTCACTTTAAATATTACACACCCTTTAGCTGGTGTAACACGTTAAATTTATGTAATACGAGTTCACTTCCTTTATTTTAGTTTTATAAGTCTTTTTTCTTGTTTGTAGGATATCGGTTGATGTGTTATTAGTAAATAATAATGACTTACGATGGAGTTAATACAAATTAACTATAATTGGGATGCTTTGAGAAAGTTCCGTTTAATTAAATCTTAAAAGTGATTTGCTGCTATTAATAAATGGCTGCATTGTTAATTAGATATGTATTATTTAACAACTGTATTAGAGAAGTCAGTAATGGCTTTTTATTAAAATAATGTCTTAATGTTATACGACAACCACTCCTATACCTAATACTTTTAATGGCAAATAACATTTCCCCATACACACCTCTCCATAAGCAATAAGCTACAAAATTAGGCCAACTATATACCAGTGGATGTAGAAAAGTAACTTGGTAAAGTTTCTAAAAAATCTTTTCAAATTGTCAGTAAGATACAACACCTCGTATCTCTGGCTGCTGTGAGCCTAGCTTTGTAGGCGGGGGCAGTTTAAGGCCACAGACTGATAGAGGAATTATGTAATGAGTTGCTAATACGAGGCTGATTTGAAAAGTCCGTGCAAAGTCCGAGAGATGGCACCACCGGCGCGTATCGAGGTCATGTTTAGTTAGTAGCATCTCTTGAATGAACGCACACCAAGTTTCAGCCATATTGGTCTATTTCTTTGTGTTTGGCATTCGTGTGAATCAAGGAAGTCGAGTGATTTTCAAGAAATGTACGAAAAAGAATTTCGTGTGGTGATTAAACATTACTTTATGAAAAGCAAAACGCCTCAGGAGACTAAAGAGAAGCTTGATAAACATTATGGTGACTCTGCACCTTCGATTAGAACAGTTTATAAGTGGTTTCAAAATTTTCGGACTGGCCATATGGGCACAAGTGACGCTGAACGTTCTGGACGGCCTGTGGAGGTTGCGACTCCAGAAATCATTGATCAAATCCATGATATGGTGATGGATGACAGAAGAGTTAAGGTGCGTGAGATTGGTAGTGCTGTGGGCATCTCGACTGAACGGGTACATAATATTTTGCATAAACATTTGGACATGAGAAAGCTATCCGCAAGATGGGTGCCGCGATTGCTCACGCTTGACCAAAAACGGAATCGTGTGAAGTGTTGCAAGGATGGTTTGCAGCTGTTCCAGAAGAATCCGGAGGACTTTAAGCGTCGTTTCGTCACTGTGGATGAAACATGGATACATTACTATACTCCTGAGACCAAACAACAATCTAAACAATGGGTTACCAAGGGGGAATCTGCACCAAAAAAGGCGAAGACCGTTCGTTTGGCCGGAAAGGTTATGGCGACTGTCTTTTGGGATTCGCAAGGGATAATCCTCATCGACTATCTGGAAAAGGGTAAAACTATTACAGGTGAATATTATTCATCGTTATTGGACCGTTTGAAAACCGAGCTGCAAGAAAAACGCCCGCGATTGGCCCACAAGAAAGTCCTTTTCCATCACGACAACGCACCAGCACACACCTCAGCAGTTGTGGTCGCAAAATTAATGGAAATAGGATTCCAACTCGTTTCACATCCCCCCTATTCTCCAGACTTGGCTCCCTCGGACTACTATTTGTTCCCTAATTTGAAGAAATGGCTGGCGGGACAAAGATTTTATTCAAACGAGGAGGTGATTGCAGACACTAATGGATATTTTGCAGACTTGAACAAATCCTATTATTCGGAAGGGATCAACAAACTAGAACATCGTTTGACGAAGTGTATAAGCCTAAAAGGAGACTATGTCGAAAAATAAAAAAGGTTTACCCCAAACACATAAGTAATTTTTATTTTTGCACGGACTTTTCAAACCAGCCTCGTAATTACCGCTAGGCAGCGCAATTTTAGGGTTCGACTCCACGTAAATAAAAATTAATATCAATTATTTAAATTGAACAAAGTCTATATATTAGCAGTTATTTACTGTTCTCTCATTTGTCAAGCTATCTCAGGATGTGTTTTGTCGTATCATGGATCCAGGATCTACAGAGAAGAGAATAAAACTTAAAGTATATATCCCGCTAGCCCAAAAATCAGATACAAAAAATGCACCTCTAGCTGCTGCACACCTATGTTTAACGGTATACTTACCCTCTCGTGTCGTTTAAGGCCACATACCCATAGAGAAGTAGTTTAGTGAGTCGCTAATAATTACCTTTAGGCAGCGCGATTATTAGGGTTCTACTCTACGTATATAAAAATTAATTTCAACTACTTAAATTGAACGAAGTCCCATATAACAGCAGTTATTTGCTATTCTCTCATCCGTCAAGTTGTCTCAGGACCTGTTTCGTTGTATCATGACTCATTAGCCGAGCTAGGATCTACAGAGAACAAAATTCAAAGTATTTATCACAGTACTTTTGCAGAGAATCACTAGGACACAACAATTTACATCTCTTGCTGCTATAAGGCTAGTTTTCAAGCCATAGTTGCCCTCTGCCGTGGCTGTTTAAGCTCACAGACTGATAGATAAATTGTTTAGTGAGCTGCTAGTTGCTAATAATTACCGCTAGACAGCGCTATTATTAGGGTTCTGGTCCACATATATAACAAATAAAAGGAAACCTTTAAATTTTCAATATTCTTTCCTGTAATGAAAATTTATTTATTTATCAATATCAACATCATTAGCTTATTCCATGGAAAGTGGAATGTAAGCCTCCCCAAGTTATCTCCAATGAGCCCTGTTGTTTACTTTTTGCATCCAGTCTTGTCCCGCTAATCGTTTTATGTCGTCCGTCCATCTTGTCTGTGGTCTACCTCTGCATCTTTTATGTTCTCTAGGTCTTCATTCAACCATATGGCGTGTCCATCTGTTATCATTTATTCTTGCGATATGCACCGCTCAATTCTACCTTAATATACATAGTCGTTGTATTATATTTGTCACTTTTGATCTTCTTCGTATCTCGATGTTAGGAATACGATTTTAGACTCTAATATTTAGCATTCTCCTCTCCATTACTCTATGGCCTCACATTGCGGCGCTATTTTTATAACGTCTCGTTGCGGCTTCATTTTGTAGTCTGAACCTTCTGTGCTTTTAATAAATATTATATTTATTAAATAGAAGTCATTATTTGCCCCTTATGTATATCTTAATTTCTGAGAATGGATCGAGTGGATATTAATACTGAAAGAACTAAAACAATTAGATATAAGTTAGCTCATTTTTTTTTTACTGGTAGAGAATATGGATAAGAGATAATTTTTGTACGTCTTTTGAAAATAGTCTCTATAGTTGTTTAAAACTTGGTTGTACAGTTTTTGGGCACCATTCATTTTAAAATAAAAAGAATCTAAGTTCAGCTCAAAAAATGAAAAAATACTGACGAGTTATTTAGTTGTTGAAATAAAATTGAATTGGGTACAACCGTTGCGTCCTGAAAGATAAAGCGGGTGGTTCAGTGAAACACAACATTTAAATAAAAAAGGGTATATTAGCAAAACAAAAATTCTTCCTCTAATTACACTCTTAAAATTACATAGACTTAATAAACAACCTTTTTAGAAGTTTAGGGAGACACTACACATTTAAATAAAGAAGGGTATATGAACAAAATAAAAATTCGTACTTTTATTACACTCTTAAAATTACATAGACTTAATAAATAACCTCTTAGGCTATAAGAGTGTACACATTTAAACGAGAGTTTTATGAATTACTGATCCTAAGTGTAAAAAAAACAAAAGGCTTTTAAAAAAACACTATCTAAAAGTTTGTAAAATTAACTCCGCGGATTATACGTGTTGAGTAGTCGTTGGAAACACACTTGTAGACAGGAAGTGAGATATTTAAACTGGTGTACTACTGACTTACTGATTGGTTTCTCCTGGTGGGTTTTTCATAAGCTGCTCGGCCTCTCCTGGTGAGATTCTCATCGAAAATATTGTCTCAGCCACTGCTCTCTTATTCTTTTTTGGGTAGCTAATCACTTTTTGACCCGAAATGACTTAGGATGAGCAGAATATTTAAGATTGGAAAAAGGGATCAAACTTGAGATTTATAAACAACACCCACTCGGTGATAAAAAAAAGCCGTTATTGCACTACGGCATCACGGAGAAAAATAAAGCCACTACGGCGTGCTGGAGGAAAAGCCACTACGGCATGGCCGAGGAAAAAAACCCTACAAGATTCCATATGGCCGTTTATATATCTTTTGCCCCATCTTCCAAGTGACGTCTTTAAAATGGCTCACTTCCGGGGAGCAAAATCAATGTAAACTAAATAAGTTAGGTCAGCAACACGTTATACACGATTGAGTTACAATGTTCAAAAACTTCAATCACTGTTTTAAGTTACAGTGCTCAAAAATTGAAATCACTACCTAATCAAATATAAAAATGTAATAAAAAATAAATTATACAAAGAAAAACATTGGTGTAACATGATCTTAAAATGGGTTAAATGGAGTTTATTTATTATACTTTTATTTAAAGCCCACGTTTCAGTGCCATATGTTAATACTGGCAGTACATATATTTCTCCATTTATATTATAGCCTTGAAATTTAAATTGAAATTCCGCACACATGCCGCTCCTGGAGCGCTTTAGGGACTTCCCTGCAGCACGTGTGCTAGACTCATAAAAAAAAAATACTGATCGAACACTCTGGCTTTTAGTGTATTTGAGATGTCC
Organism: Pachyrhynchus sulphureomaculatus; assembly: GCA_019049505.1. Lineage (NCBI taxonomy): Eukaryota > Metazoa > Arthropoda > Insecta > Coleoptera > Curculionidae > Pachyrhynchus > Pachyrhynchus sulphureomaculatus. Next base: position 185,338,372 of record CM032449.1, read on the forward strand.
AATTTAAATGTACATTGTAACCTTCCGAACGCTGACCAAGCTAACGACACTTTTCTATCCAAGTCAGCCTTTAAATTATTTTTTGATATTTCGATTTCCTAAATATATGAATGTTTGTACCTTTCCTATTTTTTCACCTTCTATTAATAGTTCCTGGCTGTTATCGTCACTTTCGTTGTTCAAATATTTGGTTTTGGTGAAGTTTATTTTTAGACCTATTTCTCGAGACTTATTATTTAATTCCATCAGCATTTCCTGTAATTCCTCCTTTAAGTTGGCGATCAGGGTGATTTCATCTGCGAATCTTAAGTGATTTAATCGTTCACCGTCCATTAGTATTCCTTTATTTTCCTACTTTAGCGATTTGAACATGTCATCTAGAGTAAACGTGAACAGCTTTGGGGATATTTTTATATATGTATTCAAAAAGAGATGTGTATCTTTCGTCCACTCTGCTATTACTTAAGGCGTTAAGGACTGCCCATATCTTTATCAAATCAAATCCTTTTTCGTAGTCAACTATTGCTATCCATAAGGTGACATTATATCCATTTGCTTTTTCCAATAGTAGCCTAATTGTTTGAAGATGGTCTAAAGTGACTGATAACTCTCGTCTAATTTGTTGGTTAATCTATATGTTATGACTTTGGTGAGGATTTTTAAAAATAAATTCATTCATAGCTAGCAAAACATAATTAAAATAACAGTGTCTTGTGTCTAGATTTAAATACATCCCGTGTTTTATAGCAAAAAATATGGGAAGTTATAACCTATTCATTGAGCTAATTTAAATCATGACATTCGGTAAAATCTCAGTTTCTCAAAACTATTTTAAACTTTTAATTTATTGCAATGAATATTTAGAAAGGTAACAGATCAGAAAAGAAGATAAAATAACAAATTAAAACCCATAACAGTCACCTCAACCGGAAAGAGATGCCATTTTACCAAAACGGGATATTTGTAGTTACAATCTAACAACTAACATTCTACATAAAGAATTTTTAATTAGTTCTGCTCTGTGTTATCTAATCTGCATTTTAAGCTCGCCATAAACTTTCCATAAAGTTACTTAATCATATCATAATTGATTTTCTATCTGCATAGCGACTAAACTTGGAAGTAGAGATGAAGCAGTAAGGGGTCATATTATTGGTTTAAGTAGTTAGTTAAGGTTCTTTGATTTTATTAGTTTTCACTTTCACATTCATCACTGTAACTTTGGCATTTAATGGAATGACTATGAAACAGGGGACACAATATTAACAGAGGTTGCAGCTTCCGACAACAAAGAAATAATTTTAAACAAATTTGTTTGTTTTTTGGACAGATATAAGGAATGAGTGATGAGTATCGAATCGAAGAGCCTAACTTGTATTATATCGCATACTGTTGCTATAATCAAGGTGAAGCAACATCATTAGATATTTTTATTATATGGTATTTTGCTGAAGTGTAAACAACATATTTTTTTAGCACTGAATTTGTCGAATTACATGCCAACAAAACTCCATTTGCGAGCAGCTCTACTTTTCTTATTTAGTTCGAAGAAAAGCGCTGCTGAAAGTCATCGATTGCTGTCGAAAACCTCTGGTGGTTATATTCCATCGATAAAAACATGTGAGTACTTGTTTTGATGCTTCAAAAGTGGTGATTTCGACACAGAAGAGGGAGAACGTCCAGGTCAGCCGAAAAAGCTTAAAGATGAAGAATTGGACGCATTAGTCGTTGAAGACTCGTGCCAAATAGAAAACGAACTGGCAGAATCATTAGTAGTTGATCACACAACCATTTCCAAGTGCTTACATGCACTGGGAATGATTCAAAAGCAAGGAAATTGGGTGCCGTACGAATTGAAACCGACAGACGTTGAAAGGCGATTTTTCACCTGTGAACAACTGCTTCAAGGAAACAATCGGAAAGATTTTTTGCATCGTATCGTAACTGGTGAAGAAAAATGGATACGCTACGATAATCCAAAGCATAAAAAATTATGGATGAAGCCCGGTGAATTATCAACATCCTCGCTAAAGACGAATATTCATGGCTCCAAGCTGATGATCCGCTGGGTGTAGTATATTATGAGCTAGTTGCATTGTTTGCAGGAGTGCTAACAATAACCTCAAAAAAAAAGAAATCTCTTTTATCGACTACAACTATAGGCGACACCTTCTTATTTGACCGACTATATAATTTCCTGAGATAAGGACAAATTATTTCCGAACAGCACGAATTTCTAACCATTTTCTGGTAAAAGAGAATAGATATACCTAATAATAATTGAAAATAAGTGAATTATATCAATTATTTCAGTAATCAAATTTTTTAGAGATTTCTCATCCCTGTTATTCCAAGACTGTCCAGGAAAAGAAATAAAATGCAGTGTTTAGGCTCATATCATGGAAACACTAATATTTAACTATTGCTGATGTTGGAGGGGGGTGTAAAATATGCTGATCAATGCTATGCTAATCAATAGAAAATGCAAATTGGATTATAAACGTTCCAATACAAAGGAAATCCGCTGAAAAAGTTTGGCGTGGGTACCGTGACTAGCGACGATGGCGCTCTGCTGCAATAAAAAATCAAAAATTTAAATTCAAAAATGGGTGTGAGCGGGAAGTCAATAATATATGATTACAGTAAACATAAAACGCAGTAGCGACAGTTCCACTCGGCACCTTTGTTTTCAAGAGGTTCTAGTTTAGGTAGCGGGTAGACACTCTTTTACGATACCGGTAGAAGACAGGTCTACCTTAGGGACGCGGCCCTACCACACGCGAAGCCATCATTTTCTCCCACCTCCAGTTTTTGGGGGGAAATCATGTCCTTTTTTCACCCTTCCCGCCCAAAACCACCTAAAACCCCTATCCCTACATCCCTATCCATTCGCCAAACCGTTTGGCCAACGTGGCGAATTATGGCTAAAAACCCCTACTGAATAAGACGAGTTACCAAACTTCTGGAAAGGTATCCTAGGTAGGTGGCTCATTAAATGACTCCTACACCTTGAAAAAGGTCTGCCTCATGGATTCTGGGGGAGGCAAAAACTCGTTAAATTTACCGTCAAACAACAAAAGATCTGACAATCGCATATTCCAGCCACTTTATACATACATAATGCTTCCTCTTCCACTTTACGACGTTGAGCCACTTTATATAGCAACATATAATGTAAGAACTCTGTCAACAGATGAAAAGCTAATAGAATTGGAAGAGGAACTTAAAAACATTAAATAGGATATAATAGGTCTAAGCAAAGTCCATAGAACTGGAGAGGACCGAATCATATTGAACTCCGGAAACTGTCTGTATTACGCAGGTGAAGAAACTTTGAATAGAGATGTCGGCTTCTTGGTAAATAAGAAACATGTTAACCAAATTATTGAAATCAAGAGTGTTAGTCCGAGAGTCATATATCTGATAATCTAACTAAATCAAAGATACACTCTAAAAATTGTTCAGGCCTATGCACCAACTAGCACCCACTCAGAGGATGAAGTAGAAACATACTACGAAGACGACGAGGAAACTGCAATAGGTCATCATGGGCTAGGAAATCGAAACGAAAGAAGGAGGACACTAATAGACTTTCTACATGAAAACAATTTATATGAACACCTTCTTCAAAAAGAACAAAAATAGAAAATGGACATCGTCTAACCCAGATGGTAAAACAAAAAAAGGAAGTAGATTTCATAATTAGTAACAGGAAAGACATTATCCAAGACGTAAGTGTCCTAAATAGATGTTCAGTTGGGAGTGACCATCGCTTTGTGATTAAACAGGAAAGAAACAACATGATTCTTAAAAGAAACCATAAGAAATGGACAACTCTGGAGGATGTGGATTCCTATAGAAGAGAAATCGCAAGCTCCTTAGAACACAATGAAGATACAGCAGTTGATGACATATTTGAAAACATCAAAAATCGTATAGGAAATGCCATTGACAAAACAACAAAAAGAACAGAAATTAAATCAGAGTAAAACAGCTAATGAAGCAACGGAGAGAAATGGTAGATAAGACTACAGATGAATACAGAACTATAAACAGAGAGAAATAAGAAAAGACAAAAGTCTTGAGAAGGAAGAACACAGTGGGAAGGAAAGACATATGTAAGATTAAAGACATGCATGGTAATGTAATAACAAACAAAACAAATATTTTATAGATCATCGAATTATTTTACCAACAATTATACAACAACATTACAAGATAAAAGAACAGAAATCAACGTACCAAAAGTCCTAAATCAAGAGTCGGAGGATATCCCAGACATCACAGAAGAATAAATCATATCAGCCTTGAAGGACATGAAAAAAAAACAAACCTCCGGGTGAAGACAATACTGTAGTAGAGGCAATTAAACAAGAAGGACAACAAATTATTAAATCACTTAAAATGTTATACGATAAATGCCTCCTGGAAGGAATAACTCCATTGCAATGGAATAATGCAACAATTGTCATCATGCATAAAAAAGGAGATACTTCAGACCTTACAAACTATAGACCCTTAGCCTCCTGAGCCATGTGTTATTTACGAAAATACTTACCAAACGTCTAGCAAATAAATTCGAGTTTTTCTTTTCAAAAGAACAGGCAGGTTTTCGTTCGGGGTATGGAACAAACGATCATCTGCTAACAGTTAAAATCCTCATTGAAAAATGTATAGAATATAGTAACCCTCTTGTACTTATATTTGTGGACTTCGTAAAGGCTTTTGATTCTGTAAATCAGCAGAGACTTTTGGAAGCGCTTGCTACTCAATCCACCAGCAAATTTCGAATTGAAAGAGGAATGCGTCAGAGTGATACGCTCTCACCTAAGCTAAACTGGGAAAGAATGGGACTTAACATTGACGGTGAAAAGTTGAATCATCTCTGTTTCGCCGACGACATTGTCTTAATAACAGACAAAATACAAGAAACACAAATTATCTTGTATTAAGCAACACTATAAAACTGAATAACGTAGAGATAGAGCAAGTGCACCAATATAAATACCTGGGGCATGAAATCAGCATAGGACGAGATAACCAAACACATGAAAGACAGCGGCGAATAGGTCTCTCCTGGGCTGCATATGGCAAACTGGCCTACCTATTAACATCTAACCTTCCTATGTGTTTAAAAGGAAAAGTATTTGACAGATGCATACTGCCCGTTCTTACGTACGGAGCCGATACTCTCACAATGAGGAAGAAAAATATCAATAAAATATGTGTCATGCAACGAAAGATGAAGAGGTGAATGTTGGGCGTTACTCTTAGAGATCACTTCCCAAATCACAATATTAGGAAGAGAACGGGGGTGTAAGACACCGTCAAATTCATTCTATATCTTAAATGGAATTGGGCTGGACATGTTGCTAGGTTTAAGGATGGGCGATGGACAAAGAGAATCATAGAGTGGCGACCAAGATCTGAAGACTATCGGAGTAGAGGTAGACCACCAAGTCGGTGAACAGAAAAAAGTGGCAAGACTTGAGGGAGGCTTTCGGCAAGTAGTGGACAGTATAGGCTGAGGATGATGATGGTTCGAGTTTGTAATGATCACATAACCTATTACCACATTGATGGTATGATGCTCGCGAGTTTTTGAAATATTCAAATTCCTTCCTTCAAGAAAAATCCTATTCTGTAGAATAAGAATGAATTTTGCTGATTGAAAGGAAGAAAAAAAAAACGAGAAAAGTTTTTTTTAGAATTTTTTTATCAAGTTCTTATTAAAACAGATATACAAAAAACCAATGAAAAGGCAAAAAATGCATTTAGGTTCAACTTTTTTTGCATGTTATTCGTTTAAATATCTCATATTTGAATTTATATTTGTCAACTATTAGAGATATTGACCTGAGGAAAAAATGTTCGTTTTGAGAATATATCTCTGCACATCTTCAGCTTCGCTTATATAATGTCAACAACCATGCTCTATATATTTTAGTGAACCACAGTAATTTGGAGAGGTTGAAAAATAATTATAATTATCATTTTAAGATGAGATCGTCTTTCCTCTGAACTTAAAAATGAAATGAACATACTTTTTGCTCCATTTTATCATTAGTTATATCTATTATAATAATTTTCATATAACTAATGACTTTTCGTGCCTATATATTACTTATATAAAAATATTAAATCCATACTCTGACTTATTCTAACTTATTCGTGCTGGAGAATTACTACTTTTGCATGCCAGGTTGAGTTTTGAAAGTTTGGTTAGCTAATTTTAGCAGATAATATAACTTAATTCTAGCCCCGAATTCAGGAAAAAAAGTACAAATGAATAACATAAATCAATACTTAACGATAATAAAACAACAACTGTTTTACAAATAAAATGTATCTCTAATATGGAACAACAATTATCATAAGCTTTATATAATATATTGTATAATAGAAATGAATAATTATGAATGTAATTTATTCATAATTCTTTTAGGATCTTTGGAAAATCTAAAAAAATTAACTCCCTTGAAGACCACATATATTTTTACAAGCACTAATCGCTCCTCAGAACCTTCCTCTTGACATTTTTTTTATAATTATTTTCAATTATACCGTCAAACGAGTCATTTACTTATTAGAAAATTATTAATAATGATTTTAGGAGCATGTTATAAAAAGATTCTGCTTGAAATCCAGATGTAAACACAACCCGCGACCGTGCTGGCAGCCATGTTGTTGGTACGTTAGGGGATGCATGCGTGATATAAAAAACGACCTAAAAATTTTCTTGAGCGTCGCTACTGTGTTTTATGTTTACTGTAATATGATTAATATTATTGAAGTATAATCTCACACTACAGTGATATTCGAAGGTACATGGGTAGCTTTAATTTTGCTCCAATAAATATCTTGCATTGTGTAATTCTTACTTGAAGTGTGGGCGCGATTCCATAATTGCTGTCAATTACATTTCAGCACAAAATTGTAATTTTATAATCGTATATTCGTTTTATATTTAGTTTTATTGTAACTTAAAGGAGCACAGTCTCCGTAATTTGTATATAGGATACTTAAATATTACTTCTGGTGTTATATTTATTATGCAACTAGCTTGTATTTGTCGCTTCGCCTGCAATGATACGCTCCCTGTTTAGTTTTTTATAAAAGTTTATCTTATTAACATAAACTAACTTTCAGGTTTTTGGTTGAGATATTGGACAGATTTTAATCATAAATATTTCCAGTAAAACATAGGTATAAGGGATGTGACAGAAGTAAGAAGGGTTGTTTCGTATTTATCCTGTTAGTTATATTCAGTGTTCTTGCATTCAAGGAAACTAAACATTATTATTATTATTTCTTAATTAGATACAACCAACTGTATCTCTAATTGTTGAAAATACAAAAATTTGAAGCATATCTGCCCTCTAACGGAAGCTGTGCAAATCCAGCTTAAGACCGGCATGGGATTCGCTTCAGCAAATATGCATAAATGCTACAGTATCCGCCTGACTGCGCGGTATAGGACGGGATCTGTATGTAGCAACAGTTTTATTCTGTTCGATGCCGATCCTTACTCGGCTAATGAACCACGATACAGCCAAACACCCCTTTTGATTGCCAAATTTTAGGTTTTTTCAATTTTTGACAGCTGGTTTATTTCATGGCATTGTTTTCTCGTTATTTTCAATTTTAATACTGGAAGAGGGTGAAAGAAGTGGGAGTCGTTGAATACTGTAAAGTTAGAAGTAGGAGTTAGAGGGATGTTTTGATGTATATCATGTTATGCGCCCTATTCAGGCTTCTTGAAGTTGAAGAATCTTAAAATTTTAATATTTTTTCATTATTTTCATTTTTAACGGGGATGGGTAAAAGTGGTAGGGATAGTTAAATATTTTATAGTTTCAACAATATTATAAGAATTTTTCATGGTATTAAATTTGGATATATGATAAAATTTTAGCCTAATTAGTCACAGTAAAATATTATATTACAGAAAATGTTAAAGAGATGGTACAGGAGGTTTAAAAGGTGAATATATACTGTCTTCGGTATTTTTATTTTTATCTCTTTCATTTTTTACTTCAAAATTCTTGTCAAATATACCATAACTGCTTCCGTACCAAAACTGGGGTTTTGAAAAAATTTTTTTTGTCATAATCTATAATTTTTATAACCAAACTATTTTATTTCTTTTTTCGTTATAATTAAAAAGTTATATCAAATTGAAAATATTTTTTTAAATTTAAAACCGATGACGCTCCGAAAAAAAAACCGAGCTCGTGTGACGTCACAATGTTTATTTTTCCTCAACATCACAGACAGTTGATATGAGTGTTTTAGTTTTCAGTCAATTTATTCTTGTTATTATCATCAGTGTACTTATAAATTTAATGGAAATGTCTAATCTAAAAAGTTATCGTGCCTGTTTCGTACCATTTTGTACGAATACTATAAAAACAATTTCCGAAAAAATGTTTTTAAATGTGCCACAAGATGTTAAACGTCGAAATCAATGGTTTCAAGCAGCAACAATCCTAAAATAATATCAATTGTTTTCTGTTGTGAAGACCGCTTCGATGTAAGTATTATAATAATGTATTTAATAATCATTGATATCAGAATATAAATATAATACATAGAGTTAGATCACAGAAATTTTTAACGAGACTAAATCCAAATCAGAACCAACAAAAAAATCGTGATGATATAAAAGTTTCAATAAATAATAAATTCAATAAAAATTACACACATTACTGAATTAAATTAGTATCCAACAATAATTTTTTTTGCACTAAACTTCAATAATCTTGACAATATATACACAGGTAGAAACTGTTGACAGTACTTACATGAAAAGACTTCACAAACATGACAGCCAATCGTGGCGTTTTCATAGTCACGCAATTTTTTTTTAAAAATTTTATAAATTTTAATTTACTTTCAATTAACTGTAAAAAAATTTTTAAAAGTTTTTCGCATGATTACACAGGACCACAAAAAATTTTTTTTGTTAATTTACTTTGACTACAATAGGTCTAGATTATGTTTTTTGGGTCGCTGATTAAGAATTCGAGGTCCGTTTTGGTCAATCACACCTGGATTTTGCATAAAATAGGTAAAAATGAGCTCAAAATGAGATTTTCATAGTTTTACAGGCCATGGTATTCCGAAAGGATCAAACTCGGCATATATCGGCAATTTTTGGGGTCTGCAGATATTACTTCAATGGCCATGGTTTTGACAGCTGTCCAGTGTCAAAATGCCTTGACGAGGATTCCATATTGCTAATGTAACCATGCTGCCTGATGCTATTGGGGATTCTGATCAAGATGAGAGAATGCAAAATATCAGAGCTGTCAAGTTTACTTTAGCAGCTGTCAAGTTTCTTTTGACAACTGTAAAGTTTACTTTGACAGTCGTCACAGAGGGGGCAAGAGTATAAGGAATATTGACCCTTTCGACGATATAGAGTATTCGCCCTGACTTAAAATTTCATTTGCCATTTGACAGCTATAAGATTATACTCGCAGCTAACAATTAGCTTGCGTGGATATCAGCACTGAAACAAAATCGATGAAAGCATAATGCGTAGTATCTTTCTCAAAGATCTAAACTATTGGAATATTCTCATGGCTTTTACAGTCTGTTTAGAAGTGCTAGCTGTCAAACTACACTTGAGAGTTGTCAAATAACATTTTATATGTTAGGACCGTTACCGGAGCCACCAAGATCATATAGTATACAGAGATTCCAAAGTAATAGAGTAACCCTATCATCATGACCGTATTGACTGCCATCTGGCAGCTGTCAAATTACACTCACAGCTGCGAATTAGCTTGCGTGGATAACAGGACTAGAACAGAGCTGATAAAGGCATAAGGAATAGTGTTCTCGTCAACGATTTAGAAAGTTCTCACGAGTTTGCAAGCTTTGTCCATCATTTGACAGCTGTTAAAGTGCACTTGAGTGCTGTCAATTAACATATTATGTCCTGTTCCTTACTTTAACGAATCCAACCGTTATGGTAACACGATTTCAAAATTGAATAGAATATTCGCATTGTTTTAACAAATCCCTTCGACATTTGACGGCGGTTAAAGTAAACTTCACAGTTCTCAAAGGAAACTTGACAGCTGCCCAAGTAAACTTGACAGCTGTTAAATGATATATTGCATTCTCTCATTTTGATCAGAATCGCTAATAACATCAGGTAGCGTGTTTGGATTAGCAATATAGAATCTCTTCGTCAAGGCATTTTGGCACTTGACAGCTGCAGAACATATGATCGCTGTCAAAATCTATTTAGGACATTAAAGTAATACCTGCACACCCGAAAAGTGGCGGGTCTTCTTCTTCTTCTTCCTTTAGCCATTTTCTACCCACTGTTGGGTATAGGCCTCTCTCAAATCTTTCCATTTTTCTCTATGTTGTGCTTGTTGATACCACTTAAGCTCTCCAATTCTCTTCAGAGCGTCGCTCCATCTCTGCTGGGGTATTCCGATGTTTCGTTTTTCACCCCATGGTCTCCATCTAGCGATCTTGCCACATGTCCGGTCCAGCTCCATTTCAGAGATGTTATCCGTTTGGTGATATCATCCACCTTTATTTGTTGTCTAATCCATGTCAAGTCCCAATTTCCTTGCTTGGTGGTGGAGATCTGTAATCATCTGGATCATTTCATTCTTGTTGTTTGCTATAATTACAATGTCATCTGCGAATCTTAGGCTGTTTAGCTGATCGCCAGGTATCAGAAGGTCATTTTTGTCCCAATTCAGTTCTTTGAATACATCTTCTAACATCATTGTAAACAACTTAGGAGATATTACATCGCCCTGCCTTACTCCTCTGTTCACTGGAACCTTGCTTGTCAGTTCTTGGTTTACCATAACTTTGAGTGTTGCTCGTTCATATATTCTGGCTATCAGTTTGCTGTATCTGTGGTCTATACGAGCATTTCTAAGAGCTCTTATAAGCGCCCATTTTTCCACTGTGTCGAAAGCCTTGCGAAAATCTACAAATGTGAGCTACATTGGTATATTATATTCGGTGGTCTTCTCTATGAGTATTCTCAATGTGTGCAAGTGCTCAATCGTACTGAAACCCGATCTGAATCCAACCTGTTTTATCGGTTGGTATAATTCCATTTTGTGCGACCCAAAAAACATAACCTAGACCTATTGCAGTCAAAGTAAATTGATAAAAAAAATTTTTGTGGTCCTGTATTATCAATATTATTTATGATAAAGTTTTAAAATAAAGAAAAAATCGATACTTATATTTTATTCAAAAACCCAATAGAAAAACCGAACACTGATGCAATGACTTCCATGTCTATCTGCCTGTCTGTCACAGCCAATTTTCTCCGAAACTATTTGACATACAAAGATTAACTTTACAAATATAGGAATTAATGGCCTTATCAGAGCCGTGTAGGTTTGTAAGTTAAATTTTGACATTGGGGGTGAAATTGGAAATGAAAAAAAAATCTTTTCAAGGTTATCGAGTCGGATGTAAATTGAAAACTTGTGAAAACATGAGTTCAAAAATATATATGATGTGTGACTAGCATAAACACTTTTTGAAGTTCTGCTTAATGATTTATATTTGTTCATATTCCATTATTTCCTGTTTTCTTGCCTGACACATTTTCTTTTTCTGTATCTTAACTTCGACTACTAGTTTACAAGAAACTCCTTACATAAATTTTTTTCTTTGTTCTGCTCTTCATCCTACAAAGTTATTACGAATTACGTAAACAGAAAAAAATATTTATTTAGATTACGATCAATTACAAAATTTTATTGCTATGCTTGTTGATTTTTAAAACTCACCAAATACACATAAAAATTGAGCAAGAATGATTGCATGGATATAAACTAAATGCACAATATTAGTTATGACACGTTACGTTTCGTAATCTTTAGGTGTAGTTTAAAGTAACAATATTATTAAAAGAGCTCAGTAAAAAAATCGACATGATGATATTGAACCACTCCCTTAAAATTTAAAATTATGTATTAGTAATAGTTGAAAGATACATTGCAAAATTCTTTCAAAGTTGGATATACAATAAATATATAGGTAATTAGTTGAGGCAATTGAAACATAAAATATTAAGTTTTTACTTTTTACTTCTATCTCAAGTGATAATTTTATACGTTGTCATTACTGGTTAAAGTTTACAGTTAGAATGATCTTTATTTGTTTCAGTTGTATCTTTTTTACTTAAATTTGTTGTTGGCAAATAGGGTCCTCATATATATATATATATATATATATATATATATATATATATATATATATATATATATATATATATATATATATATAAACTCCGCTATGCCAGTCCCAAGCCTGGGGTCTTATCATGCAAGAGATAAGAAAGGAGGAGGGGGAGGAGTAACAACCTCGTTAAAAAACCAGGGTTCATCTGGCCCGGATGATAGCACCTTGTAAGGGCTCCTGTCTAGGATACAGATGAAGATACTGCCTTGTATTTCGGTGTTGGCTCATCAAAGGCTAGAGGAAGAAAACCTCGACTACAAATAACCCGGCCCTCCTGGACTGGGGGTTGAGACGTCAGACCAACCCTCTGATACTCGGAAAAATTTACAAAGGTTAAAAATCCTAGTATAGAGCCTCGGAAGAAGGAACAGGAAAACCGAAGACGACTTAAGCTAAGAAAAAGGACCATGATTATAGGTACATGGAATGTCCAGGGTGTATCCCCAAAATTGAAAGAAGTCATATCAGAACTAAGCCAAACAAACGCGGACATAGTTGTTCTAACAGAAACAAAAAGAAAGGGACAGGGGTCGGAAAACTTAGGAAAGTACGATTATTTCTATAGCGGAGTAACTAAAGATAGAAGAGCCCAGCAAGGCGTATCAATACTTATTAAAAAAGAATTGAGAAAGTGTATAACATCCTGGGAAGTTATAAATGAGCGTGCAATAAAAATGAATCTAAATATAAAAAGCCATACAATAACAATTCTGGGTGTGTATGCGGAAAACAACGACGCGCTAATAAACAAGAAAGACAAATTCTTCGAAAGACTCTCATAAGAAATAACAAAAATAGGAAGTTCGAGAGAAATTATAATAACAGGAGATCTGAATGTTAGAATTGGAAAAAAGAAAAACGATGAAACTGTGGGACAATTTGGAGAGGACACGATCAACGACAACGGTAATAGGCTCATCACCCTATCGGAACACAACCAACTGAAGATCCTCAATGGGTTTTTTGAGCATCCATTGATACACAAATATACATGGACACAGAATACCAAAAACCTAAGGTCAATCATAGATTACATTATAATACGTCAGAAGACAAACCTAATAGTCCAGGATGTTCGATCATATAGGGGACCAACGTGCGGCAGCGATCATTATATGGTAAAGTCAAAAATTATATTCCCATGGAGATCAGGCACAAAAACAGAGCAAAGGAAGGACGAGAAACCAGAGGAGATGAACGTACTCGGATACATCCTATCTGGTCTGGAGCATCAGAGTGTAAAAGAACTATACCAGCGAAGATTAGACGAAAAACTAGGCCAAGTAACTTTCAACACTCCAGAGGAATGTTATCAATATGTGAAAGACTGTATCCACCAAGCAGCGTACGAAGCACTGGGAGAATGGAAGCCTAAAGAAAAACTAGTACCTGGGACCAGGACATCGAAACAGAAATCGATTTAAAAAGAAAAGCCCACAAGCAATACTTAAGTTCGAAGACCAACGCAGATAAAATAAGATACAAAGAAGCTCAAGCTAAGGTCCGTAAAAAGATAACACAAAAGAAATATGTAGCTTGGGAGAAGAACTGTTCAAGAATAAATGCATACCTTGGAGGAAGGAAAAGCACTGAAAGTTGGAGACTACTAAAGTCACTAAGACAGAATACCAAAAGAGAGATCATCTCACCACCAATAAGTCTGGAAGAATGGGACAAATATTTTAGACAACTATTGACAGAAAATAGAACACAGTTTTTAGGTCAACAACCACAGGGCTCTAGTATCCAACTGACAGCATCCCCAATCAGAATAAAACTAGCCGAAGTAAAAAGCATTTGTTAGTCGTTAAAAAACGGCAAGTCTGCAGGTCCGGGAAACATACCTCCTGAACTCATAAAATACGGCACAAAAAATCTATTTGAACATCTTACTCAAATCTTCCAAAAATGTATTAATGGAATAAAAACTCCAGAAGAATGGAAAGCATCTCATATGTCCACCATCCACAAAAAGGGTAGTAAAGATAACTGTGATAACTACCGAGGAATTGCGGTATCTAACACACTCTCAAGGATATATGGGAAACTGCTCACAAGGAAGATTGAAAGCAAATACAGCGATCTTGAAGCGGAAGAACAGGCTGGATTTAGAGCAGGAAGATCTACGGTCGATCATCTTTTCAGCATTACTCAGATTATAAAAAAAAAGACCGCATTTGACCAAGAAATACATATGTTGTTTGTTGATCTGAAGAAGGCATATGTGTACCACAAAACAAGCTATGGGAAGCGCTGGAAAACACAAACATCAATATTAACTTAATTAAAGCTGTTAAACAAACGTACGAAAAAAACACTACAAAAATCAAAGTTAGAAATAAATATCAAAAGGTTTCCAAGTTAACAAAGGACTTAAACAGGGCTGCTGCCTCTCACCAACACTTTTCAAAATCTACCTAGAACAAACTTTAAAAACATGGAAGCGAAAATGTAAAAATATGGGTATACCACTAAATGATCGAACGACCTTATATACTTTGTGCTTCGCAGATGATCAAATAGTACTGGCTCAAGATCATGAAGACCTACAATACATGACCAGAAAGTTAATTGAAGAATATAATGGGGTCTTGAAGTAAACCTAACAAAGATGGAGTACATGTGTGTTGGCGGTATGCAACAGGATCTAGTACTCGAGGATCAACAGCAAACCATAAAACACTGCGATAAATACAAATATCTAGGTATGTCTCTCACACACAATGGTACAGCAGAGCAAACGATACAAGAAAGAAATACACAAGGACGAAGAGCTATTAGGTCACTTAATAGCGTACTATGGGATCAAAATATATCCAAGAAGAATAAACAAAATATCTACAACAGTATTGTGAAAAGCATTATAACTTATAGCAGTGAAGTCTGACCACTTGGACAGAGAACAGAAAAAATGCTGGATGCAACTGAAATGGACTTTTGGAGACGCTCCGCCGGAAAATCAAGGATGGAAAAAATAAGGAATGACAGGATTCGAGAGATTATGGGCATTACACACTCAATAGTAGACGACATCAAAGTTGATCAGCTGAAATGGTATGGACACGTCCAAAGAATGATCAACAACAGATTACCGAAGCAAATTCTTAATTGGACACCCCCTGGAAGACGTAAGAGAGGAAGACCGAAGAAAAGCTGAAGATAAGGGACAGACCGCGAAATGAGAGTAAGACAACTGGGAGAGGACCTGTGGCAAGACAGAGACGAGTGGAGACTAGGAATCGGAAGACGTCGTAGAACGTTTTAACCCGATATATATGATGATATATATATATATATATATATATATATATATATATATATATATATATATATATATATATATATATATATATATATATATACAGTATTCCGTGTACATAAAATTACTGTGGATTTCTGAGATAAAAAATATGACCATTTAACCCAAGTTACCTTAGTCCAAAAATTTGCAATTTTTGAGATACAGTTTTTCTTAAGTAGCTTTCTTAATAGTACACTATTTGTACAAGATTCAGTGTTAAATAGTTTTCTAAAATGAGAAATCGAAATCATCTCACAGTTTTGTTGTAAATTGTAGGGGGTTCCACTTATGGCACTGTATATACTTTTAAATTGTCATAATTTCTTTATACCACCCTGTATGATATTTTTAATTATATATTCATATTTTTCGCCTTCTCCTGTCTAAAAAAGCTCTCTTAGTAAATGTTGTTCCGAGCAACAGTTTCTGAGATAAGAGGATGTGTGTTTCCATTTTTTAATTTCATTGTCAAATTCGCAAATGCGTTCCTTCACACTTCATCTAGGCTTAGTACATGTCCAAAAGAATAGTCTTTGAAATTTCAAGCATGCTTAAAGGCAAACAGGCTAACAACAAATAATAAATTTAAAGGCCAACGGGCCAATAACAGTAAGAATGTAAAAACTAACTGGCTATGGACATAAAAGATTACCCACAAATTGATAAATTCGAAAAAAGTTTAATCGCTCAACTGAGAAGGTATTGGTTTCACAATAAATGTTTAATATGGCCGCCACTTTCCTTAATGCATAAATTAATACGTTGCAGGAAATTCTTGTGCTCTTCTTAAAATGTCTTCATCTCGTAAAGCGTTAGCAGCATTTTGAATCCTGTTCCACAATTGCTCAATGTTTTCGAATTGAACTTAATAAACTTTCGATTTCAATGCCCCCCAAAGGAAAAAATCGCACTGATTTAAGTCTGGAAACCGAAGTGTCCAGTGAATAGGACCATCTTCACAACTTCCGATCCATTTATCTGGATAACTTTGTTTCAAAAAAATTCTCACATTACGCTCAAAATGGGGTCATACACCATCGTGCATGAAAAACATGTCGCGACGTAAATTAATGGGTAAGTTTTCCAATAATTCAGGAATAGTTTCACGGATGAAATTCAAGTAAATGTCACCGTCAAGTCGATCTGGTAATCTAAACGGCTCGATCAAATAGTTCGCGACAAACCTCATCTAGAGATTAACACTGAATTCGCGTTGAAACTGTCTTTGTTGCATAGTATGTGGGTTTTCTTCAGCGTAAACATAATTATTATGCATGTTTGTAATACCACGTCGAGTGAAGCGTGCTTCGTCTGTAAACAGGATTTTAGTGTGAAAAGCCAGAACAGTCGCTATGCGTGCTCGAATAATTTGTGAAAAATGCTAACGGGATCCAAGATCTGAAGATAAGGGTTCCGGGATGATCTATATATGAAACAGGTGAATAATTTGTTGTCTAATGATCCAGTTAGTTGAACTTTTTGATATTACCGTTTGACGTTCAATTAAACGAGTGCTGATTTCAGGATTATCGTGTACAATTTCAAGAATTTTCTCTTTAACATCGGGTGCTCTAGCTCGTGAAGGCCGCCCAGCATTATGCCTGATCGGCTTAAATTGTTCAATTTCTCGAAGTCGCCTCTCAATATTGGCAAAAGTCTGATGGTTAGGAGCCCGACAATGGGGAAATCTTTTGTAACATACGCGAGCACTTTTGCGACCGTTGCCGTTATAAAAACCAAACACTAAAATCATATCAGTTTGCTCACAAAAAGTGTACTTTATAATAATCTAGATTTAAAACACTGTTGAGCTTGAGAAGGGATTAATTCTCGTTAATACCCGTAAAACTTTTTGTCAAAAATTACTTTCTGCCAGTATTACTATAAGCCAGTTAAGTCATAGAACATATGATATCTTACATCATTGTCCGAGTGATTTTTGAGCGTTGTCAAGTAACTATACAACGTGAAGAAAAACGTGTGAAGGAACGCACTTGCGAATTTGACAATGATAATTAAAAAATGGAAACAAACATCCTACTATCTCAGAAACTGTTGCTCGGAGCAATATTTACCAAGGAAGCTTTTTTAGATAGGAGAAGGCGGAGAATACGAATATTTAATTAAAAATATCATACAGAGTGATATAAAAAAGTTATGCCAATTTAAAAGTATACACAGTGCAATAAGTGGCGCCTCCTACAATTTACAACAAAACTGTGAACTGATTTCGATTTCTCATTTCAGAAAATTCCTTAGTACCGAATCTTGTACAAATAATACAATTAATAAGAAAGCTACTTAAGAAAAACTAAAATAAAAGTGTAACTTTGACACCCTGTATTTCAACAATTACGAATTTTTGGACTAAGGTAAGTTGGGTTAAATGGTCATATTTTCGTCCCAGAAATCCACAGTAACTCTATGCATACGGAATACTGGGACACCCGGTATATAAAGATTCCCTTTGCAGCAACTATAAAACAGTCGCTCTGGTATCACACGCTGCTAAGGTGTTTCTTTGGATTCTAAATGAAAGACTCATAACTTTTCTGCTGTTGTAAATATCTGCCGAACAAACAGGCTTCATTCCAGGAAGAGAGACTAGAGAACAAATTCTCCACATACGCCAGATAATAGAAAAACTCAGGGAGTTCCAAATAACTGCACACAATGGAACAAACTCTGGTCGATTCTAATCAGCATGGGAATACCTATACATCTCGTAAACCTTATCTGATCCCTGTATGAGAACACACAATTGTCAGAAGTAAACTGAATAATTCTTTTTCCGATCCCGTCAAAGTAGAAGCCGGCGTCAGACAGGGATGTATTATATCACCCTTACTTATTAACCTATATAGTAAACATATAGTGAGGTCTGGTTTGGATGGCTGGAGTGGTGGTGTGACAACTTTCATGAAATGTGAGTGTGGCAGTGTTTCTAGTATTGTGCAGCCATATGACTAACTTTGGGCTGGTAAGCCCTATACATATTAATTTTTGTATTTACTGACACATTGTTTTGTAATGCTCCTGATGAAGTTGCAATATAGGAGCAAAATATTGAGTCAACAGCAACTGACTTTTATTTAGTGATAGACCGCATACCTGATAAATATTCCAAATTCCTTATAGAGTACGCTTTTTTAACACTATTTAGGGATAGGGATAGGAGTGATATATCTAACTACAGGGGCGTGTGCATTCAATCCGCAATACCCAAATTGTTCCACAGTCTAGTTGCGGGATTTTTGTCATGAAGCTGTAATAGCATAATAATTGCCGAGCAGCTTGGTTTTAGACCTGGTCGGTCAACTGTCACAGACCTGCTTGCATATCATGATTGTTGTTGAGCGCCTTTGGGAATCGCCAGTGTGTTAATAGTGTATATACTGACTTTTCGAAGGCGTTCGACACAGTTAATCATACGCTCTTGTTAGGCAAGTTGCGGAAAATAGTGAAGTCCTTGGGTGGATTGGCAGTTTTCTGGAGGGTCGTACACAGTATGTCCGTATTAATAATTGTATTTATAAAGAAATAAAAGTTCTTTCAGGTGTGCCTCAGGGGTCTCACTGTGGTCCTTTACTGTTTCTACTTTTTGTCAATGACATGTTTATACAACATTTTAAATTCCTCATGTTTGTAGATGATCTAAAAATGTTTAAAACGGTGGAGGATGTTCATGGCCTCTATAGATGGAGTACCCTGAATGAGTTGAACTTGAATATTAAGAAGTGTGTTAGCATTAGTTTTGGTAGAGCTAGGCGGAACTTTACTTTTGAGTATAATATTAATGGCAGCAAGCTGAGGCATGTTAGTGAAATTAATGATCTGGGAGTCCTTCTTGACCAGAAACTTACTCTCAATAGGCACATTTTGTCAACTGTTCAGAAAGGTTTTAAAAATCTGGGGTTCATCACGAGATACTGTAGGGAATTTTCCTGCTCTACATTTAAACTGTTGTATTGTTCAATTGTGAGATCGGGGCTTGAGTATGCCACTGTGGTATGGTCTCCTCATTACAATGTATATATAGAAGCGATTGAGGCGGTGCAGCGCCGGTTTCTGCGGACTTGTGCTTTTAAATTGGCCTTACCCCCGGATGGTTACCATACAGACCACCACAACCTTAGAGGCATTTTGGGTATTTCGACCCTGGAGACTAGAAGACTCCATTGTGACCTTCTTCTGGCTTTTAAGTTAATAAATGGGCTGGTTGATTGTCCCTGTCTCTTGGACAAGTTAACATTTAATGTTTCTCGCCGCACTAGAGGTAGAGACCTGTTTGGTATTCCCTTTCATGCGACTAATTATGACTATTATGGACCCATGTCCAGAATAATGAGGCATTTCAATCAGTTCGATCTCAGGATTCATGGCTCCATTGATAGTTTTAAATTGATTGTTAAAAAGTTGTGATATTTGCTTGTTGTGAAACTAGTTTTAATGATCTTGTGATGTTGGATTCTGTGTATGTTTATGATTTTTATTATGTTTAGTTGTTTTAATTATGTTTATAACTGTGTAAATTGGCGCAACGCCGTTAATAAATAAAATAAATAAATAAATAAAATAAATAAATAAATATTTAGCGACTGGTTATAAAAATAATTTCCAAACAAATAACCACCTACTGTTCAACACTGCAGAACAAGAATCAACCGAAGAGCCATCTAAATTGCCAAATTGGCACTTTTAACAAAATAAATCATATCCCCAAATTCTTAGCCGCAAACATATGCGTAATAAAACAAAATACCAAAGTATGAGCAGTAAACTGTCTACTGAACATCTGCTACAACCTATGGGCACGACAAAAGCCCACATAACATAGTTCTGAAATTCTTAGTTTGCCGTCAACTACTGACTAGTAAATATCGATAATGCCAAATGAGACTTTGGTTAAATGTACACGAACACTAAGTTAAAACAACACTAATCAACGAACGTCATGTGTATTGATAAATAAATAAATGAGATTATAATGAAACTCATTCATTATTTGCGGTACATATTTTTCAATTAAACTTTATCAGAAAAGAAATAAGAGAGTCGTTATATAATCAGACGGCCTTGAAACCTCTTTAATCGGAAGAAATCGTTTTACATTCTTCCTTTCTTCGTTCTTTCCGGACGATGACATCATTCCTTTCATATTCTATAGTTTATTCGTCAAGAATTTTTATGAATTCTAATAATTAGTGATATCTACAGTCTCTTTATATAAACTTCTCTATTTTACATACATGTGTTTGTCTGCATGTGTATGGAAATTTCTGCAATCGTTGAAATGATTTTAATATATTATAACGTCGGGAAAAAACTCCATGCTACTGATATCGTTACTAAATTTATTAACCAGTAATTTGGAAGCATAATTCTCATGACAATGTTGTATACGTAGCAAAGATACCTTCTTCAAACCTTTAAAATAAATGTGTGTATTAGAAAATACTTACTTTACTTTCCGTGGCCAGAAAACATTACAAATTCCCCCTACAGAATTCTGCAGCCTTTACGGCCTTGTCACTGACCATTTTAAATCTTCTTGTGTGCAGACGTGGCCTATATTGGGATAAACGAGCAGATGCTCTGACGTTTGAGTTTGTCCGCAGTCGCACATAGCATTGTCCTTATAACCATACTTTACCATATGGCTCTTACAACTGGATACGGAGTAGATTGGGAACCCTCCAAGTGTTGTAGGGTAGTTTGTTACCGCTTGCAAGTTCTTCTTTTATTTCAAGGTCTGGATTTTCAATCGACTTTCGCTACAGAGATATTTTCATTCTTCAGTAGTAACCTCCAGTGGTGGCTCTTTTTATGGTCATGCAGTGGGTGTCTCATGTCTTCTACTTATTTTTTCTTTCCTTTTCTCCAGCCACTCTGCGTCTAATTTTAGGCGGAGCTATTCCAGGGTAGATTTTTCTGAATTAGTGTTGGTTTCAAGCAGCCGGTAACTATGCGGATTGATTCATTAAGAGCACTACAACCTTTTTTGTCTGAACTGATGATTTCCACACAGGGGCTGCGTACTCTCCCACTGAGAAGTCAATCATAGAACGTCCTGTTTCGCGCCCCAAATGAATCTGTCAGTCTCTATGCAGTATTTAAGCGTTGAAAAATTGTAATGGTTTACAAGATCCAAAACGGATCATTATTGGAATACTACGTCCATATTTAAGACGCTGCTCCCAAATTTATTCTACATTTATTAGGTGCTGTTTAATTGGTGAACTAGAATTGACCAGATACATTGATTTATTGGAATAAAAGTTAAGGATTTGAATCAGCTTCGCAGATATTTTCACGGAGAGTGTTGGACTGATGTAGCTTGTTTGATTCCTTACAGAATCGTACTGTAAGAAACTTAGGTCACACTAATGTGGCTCATCCAATGGGGTCGCAGTTTGGTACTCCATGTACTACTCCATCATGAGCTTTTTTTAGATGAGGAATGTTGTCTCTTTAGAATGAATTACTCCAAAATCTATTGTCCAATGAATACAATTAATCTCGTTTCGTTGAAATTTGAAATATTTACAATTTTAGTTTCTTTAACTTCTACATAGCTTAAACTAATAAAAATAGTTTGTTCTGTGGAACGAAGCTCATGTTTCGCTTATTATTATTTTTTTAATTTAGAGAATATGAAAGTACACACAATTTCTATCAATTGGGAAAAGTCTTTTTTCTGGAATAATTAACAAAAATGTTCCGAAGATCATTCTTGTTATGGTGCGATATAAATTGAATTAAAAAGAACATACCTTAATTACCCGGTGTAAACGTTAGTTAACCGACGCTACTATAACTTAAGTTAATCCAGGTAGGTCCATATCCAACCTTTTAAAGCAAAAAATATTATTGTGATATTTTTTTTTATGGGTCTAGCACACGTGCTGCAGGGAAGTCCCTAAAGTGTTCCAGGAGCGGCATGTGTGCGGAAAAAGCGATTTACGTTGTCCTTGAATCGCTGCAGACTGTACTTGGTGGGAAAATCATTCCAAAGGGATGATGTTCCCCATATAAAAGAATGCTTGAAAAGCGTTGTATGCGGAGTAACAAGCTGAATTTCATACGAATGTGAAGTATTAGCGCGACGTGTATTTCTAACATGCATGAAAATACTTGTAGAACAGGCTCAAGTCGCCAACCGTTCTTCGATGTTCCAGCGAATCAAGGCCTCCGGTTAATTCTGGGTCTCCAATCAGACGAATAGCTCTTCTCTGAACAGAATCTAACAAATGCAGTGTATGTTTGGGAGCGGAGCCCCAAACATGGGAGCAGTATTCCATAGTTGGTTGAATTTGAGCTTCGTAAAGAATTAGCAGTTGTTGTCGAGTGTAACGCTTTCTGGTTCGAAATATATTCCCAACTTTTGAAAAACTCTCCTTGCTATGCCTGCAACATGTTCATGCCAGTACATATTTGTTCCCAAATTAACGCCCAACAAATTGAGTGACGATGCTAGGGGAATGGGGTGCCCCGACATAACTATGTCGGGTTCAGCAACGGGGGTTTTTGTAGCGTTAAATTTCATTTGATTACTGTCGCTCCAAGATAGAATTTCTTCCAGGTCTTTGTTAAGTTGGACGACCTCCTGCTGTCTGCGGATATTCGCCAGAGTAGCCGATGTCTGAGCGTTCAAAGTAAATGAAGAGATAAGCGTACTGTCATCTGCAAAGCTGTATATTGGATTCCCGTCTTTTCCAGCAGATCATTAATGTAAATGAGAAAGAGAGTAGAGACAGTATGGAGCCTTGGGGTACACCGTCGTTGATGGTGAAGGTGTTCGAAAGAAATCCGTCGACTGCCACTCGTAAAGAACGCTCTCCTAGGAAATATGAGAGTCAAAAACAGAACTTTTCAGACATACCATAAGAGCGTAGCTTAGCCAACAGTCCATCGTGCCAAACACGGTCGATATGCTAATTACTACAGACTTTATAACTTTTATTTTTATGTATCACGTTCCAAAGAACAAAATTTTTTCTGTATCATCCGCC
This sequence comes from Pachyrhynchus sulphureomaculatus, assembly GCA_019049505.1. Taxonomy (NCBI): domain Eukaryota; kingdom Metazoa; phylum Arthropoda; class Insecta; order Coleoptera; family Curculionidae; genus Pachyrhynchus; species Pachyrhynchus sulphureomaculatus. Next base: position 185,361,925 of record CM032449.1, read on the forward strand.
GTGATTTCAGAATCATATAAATTGATATTTTCGCTCTTTGAGTGGGCAGTGAAACATTAATTACGACTTTCAATGTAAATCAGCCGTAAACTAGCTTCCTTAAGGTGTGTCGATCGATTATAAATACAAATTTTTATGAGTTTTCCTGCAGTGCCACTGCATGTACTATACCCATTAAAGAGGAATAATTAAATGAACGATAATATTAAACTACATCTAATGAAAGTGGATCAGTTAAATAACACGAAATTAATTTTCCAAAATACAATAAAAACAGGTCAATTATCACAATTTATTGTAGATATATAAACTTACTGCCCCAAAAACAGCGTGTGAGCGTGAGAAAATCCACGATATTACGCAACCCAAATAAGATGTATTATTGAGATACTGAAAATTACCATTTCACTGGTTTTGTTAAAGTAAATATTTAGATTTATCTTTGAAAATAAAACGAGAAAAAATATAAACCGATCGTTGTTTGCAAAGACACATGTTAATTTTTTTTTGCGGTATGTTCAAAGCATGCCGATTCATGTGAAATGAAAGTAAAATTGCTCCCATTCACTTTAAAAGTTGATTCATTTATAGGATATGTTAGATTTTGTTGTATGTATGGATGTTGACAGAAATTTTAGATGATATTTAGGATGTTTCCCAAGTTAAGCAAAGTGTCCACTTGAGACAAAATGGTCTCGAGAGCAGTCTCGAGACCAGACTCACAAACCGATGCGAGTATCAGACACTGCACGTGTCACAAGTGAGACTTAGTCACCAGTCTTTTTGTCCGTCATTGTTTGAAGAGCTGAGACCCCGACTGGAGACTTTTTATTTAAAATATTTGTTTAATTTAAATAACCAATTAATTTTTTAAAAATGAAGGATAATCGCGAGTGGACTGACGAGGAAGTGTTCAAATTAATTGAACTTTATAAGGAGGAAGAGTTTTTATGGAACGTGAAATATAAACTTTATAGAAATCGCGAAAAAAAAATGGCAATGTACGAAGAATTTGCTTCGAAATTTGAAAATTGCAGTGGAAATGAAATTCAGCGGAAGATCCATAACTTACGCAATCAGGTATGTATAATCCTCTAAAATTATTATTAACATTACTATTTAAATTGACTTTTTAGTCAATAGTCAAATATATTATTTTCAGATTTCTCATGAACTGCAAAAGATAAAAAAATTGAAGAGTGGTGATGATGCTGATGACAGGTATGACAGTAAATGGAAGTTTTTCACTGCATTACAGTTCATTTTACCCAACTTCACACCCACAACATCGACTTCAAACATGGTAAGTTAATATAATTATTGCTATGTTTCATAATGAAATTTTATTTATCATAAAATTACAAATGAAAAAATTTAAATTAAACAAAGTGATTAGGTACTAAATTTAAGCAATTAAACGATATTGCCACCGAACTTCACGTGCAGTTGTCATGAAGTATTCTTTAAACTCATCTCTCACATCTTTTTGAGAGATTGCATAATTTCGCTACTGGCCTCTCTCTAGTGGAAAAAAACGATCCTTGTTGTGGGGGTTCATTCCGCCATTCACCATTTACAATTTCATGTGTATTAGGATCTTCAAAATCAACTGAACAAGGGTTCAAATAATTTTTTGAAGTACATATTAAAAAGTTATGCAATGCACATATTGCCAGAGTAACATCTATTACTTTATTAGGTGCTAAATTTATTGGTTTTCGGATAACTCTGAATTTACTTGACATAATGCCAAATACGTTTTCTATTATACGACGAGCTCTGCTTAATCTGTAGTTGAAAATTCTGTTTGGTGCAGGTTGATTTCGGTACCCGTAGGGCTTTAATATATACGATGTCATAGCAAAAGCATCGTCAGCTACCATTATGTATGGCACTGGCAAACATCTTTGGGGCAATGCTTCTGGTTCGGGAAGTGAAAATTGCTTGCTTTCCAAAGCATCGTGCAGGGAGCAGTTTGTAAAGACACCTCCATCAGAAATTCTACCATTGTAACCAACATTAACGTAAATTAATTTATAATTGGCATCTGCGACTCCCATCAAAACTATGCTGTGTGTACCCTTATAGTTATAGTAAAGGCTTTCACAGTAATATGCTTTCCGTCAATAGCTCCGAAACAATGTGGAAATTGCCATTTTTATTCAAATTGATCTGCATATTTCTTCAACTCTTCAGCACTTGAAGGATACTGAAATAAAAAAAAATTACTTGTATTTTTCTATTTTTCTATGCATAAAAGTTGATACAACATAGTATATTAATTGCGCTTTTAAGTTTTCAGAATAATATTCCCGAAAACATGAACATCTCACAGGATGAGTCCATACAAAATGAACCCACACAAGATCAAAAAAGAAAACGTATTAGCAAAGCAACATCAAGAACTCAAGAAGATGATAACATTCGGAAGGAAGCAATAGAAATTATGAAGAAGCCAAAAGACGATTTAGATCGCTTTGGAGAATACGTAGCGTTGGAGCTAAAAAGTCTAAAATCGGATTATTACAGAGGAGTATTAAAAAAGTGAGATTCGTAAAGCGATATTAAATATTTCTGATATGGATGAAAAATGCTACTGGTCCACTGCATCCTCTTCAAGTGCAAGTACTTCATGCAGTACGCCAATTGCATCACCACCCATTGTTGTTGACAACTTTTCTCAACAAAATATTGAGACTCAAACAACCCAAGATTTTTACAATAGTTCATATTCACTAATTAACATGCCTTAATTTGTAAAGTTTCTGTTATTATACGTCTATAATTAAAGTTGTTTTTTAATTTATACATACCCTTAAATATTCTTCCTTTAAATGATGATAGATGGCTTTACACACTTCGGGAACTATTCTTCCTATTGTACAAGGTGGAATGCGAAAAAGGTATTGCAAACTACAATAAGCATCTCCTGAAAGTTCATTTCAATATAAAAATGTAATATTCTAGAGAAAAATATTTGTACATTCGCTTGAAAGGCTTACCTGAAGCCAGAAAACAAAGTGTGACCATTAATCTATCATGGACTGGAATCGCATCACGTAACTTTGTATCTTGCTTTACAATATCGTGTTTTACCAAATTTAAAACCAATTCAAATTGAACTGCAGATATCCTAATGAAATTTTTAAACTGTTGTGCATCTTCCAACCGCAACTCGTTCACAAGTGTTGAAGAAGCTCCCAATGCATTTCGCCGATCCACCCATTTTCTTACCCAACACGCCTTTTTTTTTCACTTCCCGTTTTTTCATAATTTTATGAACAATTAGAAAGGCTAGGATTTGGCGTGAATCCATTTTGAAAAAAATAAATCTGAAACTAGCAACCAAGTCACAGAATCGACTGAGACTTGAGAGTAAGCTCTCAAGTGTACACAAAATTTCCTGATCTCGAGACTGCAGTGACTGTCGAGTCTCCAACTGCTGTCTCGAGAGCGCAAGTGATCTCAAATGGACAACACTTCGGAACTAATCTCGAGACTTTGTCTCAAGTGGACACTTAGCTTTAGGGCATGTTTTTAAACGGGCTGCAATAGAGACTATACTCTATTTATTTGAAACTGATAGCAATAAATCATCTAGAAGTATGCAAATTCGTATCAAGCAGTAGTATGGGCCCCAGTTATTTAACCTACATTTGGTACGCCTGGCCGTATACGAATTATTTGCGAATAGTAAAAATGAAACAGTTTTATAATGTTTTAATAATTATTAGAAAAAAATACATTTTACAATGATATATTATTAATTAAAAAATATACAAATAAGGAAGTCAAACAACAATGAAAAAAGTATTATCAATAGTCTATCTCCGACATGCTTGAAATACTATCATTGTCCGACTTGTTTGAATTTATATGTATAATAAAACATTCAACAATGGCATCCACTGCCATCTGCACAGTCCATATTTTTTCTTCCACCCTTAATACATGCTCGACGCATTTTCGCCAATTCTCTGTGGAAACGTTAGATATGAGACAGATATTCTGAAAAAGATGTTGTACATCTGCTAATTTATAGATCGTATGTTCCTGCCCAGTTTAACTTGTGCCCATGTAAGTTCTATCGGAATGAGCTCGCAATGATATGGTGGCAAGCGATAAACAGTAATATTACGTTTTTTTGCCATTTCGTCGATAATGAAATTTGTGTACTTGTCTTTATTTCTGAGAACTTCAAGCTTTAAAGTAAATCCCAAGCGATAAGATCCTCTTTTTTGCTTTTTCAATGAGGCAATAAACGTTTTGTGCATAGTTGCCAACTATTACGATAAACGTAATTTTATTTTACCTGCTTTGAATACCGCCTTCACTTGCACCTGCAATCATATTGGATCTATTTTTACCTATATATTTAATACCCGGCAACCCGGTTTGGAGCCCTTTAAGTATTTCATAATATAGGCCTAATGCCCACAAGTCCCCATTAAGATTCGAAAGATACTTTTTATTATTTTTATTTTTAGTTTTACTTACAACTTACGACGTAACGGTTCTATTCTAATTATGTGGCGTTCGTGGGAAAATTGTAATAGTGGCTATCGCAAGAGAAAACATTTATCACTTGACGTTAAACAAATAGTGAACAACGTTTACGATAGTTTGATAAAAAGAAATTTGGATAAACAAAGTGCTTTGCAAGAAACCAGTGAACTAACAAAAACTCCAATTTCTGCGATGAAGGGTATTGCAGGAGAACCATCACTCAGGAACAGGAAAAAACGGAAAGATTTTCAAATGCATCATGTAGGCGATTGTGAAAAAGACGACATCAGGAGAAAAATATATTCTATGTATGAAGACACTAGACAAAATAAAATTAAGACTGGTGCAGGACGGGACCAATATACATTGTGGCCGATCAACCCTTCACAGAATTCTCTTAAGAATGGGATCACGTACCGAAAAATCAACAAAAGGCAAGTAGTGATGGAGTCACAAAGACTACGAATCTTGCGACATACTTATTTACAAAAAATTAAAAAGTATCGATCAGAGGATTGGCCAATAATTTACCTTGACGAAACATGGTTCAATACCTATGACACTGTGCAAAAAGGGTGGGTTGACAGCAGTACAAAATGTCAAACTAACGCACCTTGAAATTAACGTAAACAAATAACCATTTTGCACGCTGGATCTGAAAAGGGTTGGGTTTCAAATTGTCTACTATTATCTGCAAAAAAACATAAAAGACTCTAGTTTGGACTATCAGGAAGACACGACCGCAGAACTTTTTGAAAATTGGTTTCAAAATTCCCTTTTGCCAAATGTTTCCGAACAGAGTGTTATAGTTGTGGACAATGCAAGTTACCATAACCGCCTACTAAATAAGGTTTCTAATGCAGCCAACACCCAATCGGAAATACAGGAATATATGTTAGAAAATGACATTTATTTTGATTTTAGTTATAAAAAGTGATCTTCTGGAAGTTTTGAAAGACTATACATTGAAAAAGAAATATGTTTGTGATAGTATGGCTGAGAAAATGAGACACACTGTTTTGCGTCTTCCTCCGTATTATTGTGTGTTTAATCCAATTAAATATATTTGGCATCAAGTTAAATCAAAAATAAGGGCACAAAATGTTCCTTCTGTTTTAAGCGTGTCAGTGGTTGAATTAATAAAAAAAGTTATAAATGTGAAAGCTGGAAGAATTTCATTCATCACGTTGTTAAGGTTGAAGATTCATATATTTATGTAAATAATATAAAACCACTGATAATTACCTCAGCTGATGACAGTGATAGTGAAACCGAATTAGGCTTAAGTTAAAATATATTTTTATTTATACAGTATGTACCCTCTGGTAAACCCCATTCATTCAAACTGTATATTCGTACTCTTTATCCATTTGTTTTTACATGCATCTATAAATAAACGTCACCAAAAACACTTATAATTTTATTTATTTGCATTAATGAATAAAATTCTTAAGTCCATCTCAGCAACGTATCATAAACAAAAGGTCAGAATTTTTATATTGCCCACTTATGGTAAAACGGCAAAAATCAGGATTTTATATTGTGGGACAGGCTATACAAGTTCTAATAATTCTGTCTTAAAGCTCTCTTTTGGAAACGAAATGTTTTTCTCGATCATCGAAGATTGGAACTCGTTCTAATTTTTTAGAGTGATAGCTTGCGTTATCCATTAAAATAACAGAACCGTCTGATATTAAGTTTATCATCTGCGAAAACCAATCTTCAAATACATCGGAATTCATATCTTCATAATAATCTTCCGTTTTCTGGGATACGAATGTTAAATCCTCCGTTTACAAAACCACTTTCGCTTCCAATATGAGTAATAATTAACCTACGTCCCTTATCAGATGGTGGTTTATAACCAGTGGAGATCTTGCCAAAATTTCTTGACTGTGTACTCTTCATTTATTCACGTCTCATCTAAGTAACATATCATTTTTCCTTCAGAGCGAGCTTTTCTAACTGACCTTAAATAGTCTCTTCTCCAGTGTACAGTTCCCCCACAATAAAGATTTTCATTCACACTTTTTCCATGGTTTTACGCTATTCATTTTCGGTATTTCCGGATGGCTTGTCGCAGTCTGCAGGATCATATCCAAAGTTGGAATTATTTTTTCTATGAAAAAGTCATGAGCAATACGACTTACTGCTTGTTTTGTGTTGTCTGTTCGCTGAAGTTCTTTTCTGCTTGGTCTCTTTTTTGAAGAGTTTATACCCCCTCTGCTTCTTTTCTTAAAATTCTGTAAAATGTGGCTTTACAAACTCCGGTCATTAAGGAACATTTTATCACACAATCGTCCACACTTAAATCAAAATTTTGATCGTTTTTAACGTAGTCAAATACATTTTTAACTATATGGTTTTTAATATGGGTTGGCTACGTCTCACTGGAGAATATATTTTGTTCACACATTAACTGACTTGTCACTAACTGGCTTGACACTTGCTCAAGCTGCTCTATATATTTATTTATAGTTCGAGCAAAAGGAATGTATGTAAATAAAGTGATTTAATCGGCAATAAAACTTCGTTACAAAATAGCATTGTTGCCTGAAAAATACCTGGGAATAGAAAGCACGCTTCTGTTATAGGACCGCCGCGACGGTCAGTCCACTGGAATTTTTATTACTATCAGTTTCAAATAAATGGAGTATAAAATAAGTCATAAGCAATTATTTGTCGTTCAAGATCACCAGATTTTAATGGCAATGATTTTTAGCTCGGGAATTACATAGACAGTTTGGCATATAAAAACCAAATTATTACAAGGAAAACCCTACATGCTGTATAGAATGCTCTAAAGCGAATTCGAAGTCATCTGACAGATTTACCAGCATATACTGAGTATTCGGCCCTAATAACAAGGATTTGTGTACAATAGAATGATGACAATTTCTTCTTATGGAGTACTACTATAACTGAGATTTTTATACCTTAGCGTACTGCCTCAATGATCGATTGAACACTATATGAAATTATTTTTCTGCTTGAACTATAGAGCATTCCAGTCAAATAGTGTATGGCGTCAATCGTTACTTGATGAAAATTCATGGTCAAAAAACCTCTTTGTTTTAGGATTTTTACTTTATTGATGTTAACTATATGTTAGTAATCACATGACATGTTTCATAGCTTTGCTACTTCATCTAATGTACAAAGTTTATATACCCTCGTATATCAGATGAAGTAGTAAAGCTACGAAACATGTCATGTGGTTGCTAACTTACAGTTAACATCCATAAAGTGAAAATCTAAAAACTAAGTGTTTTTTTACACGTTTTTTAGCACTCCATTCCTCTAGCATAGTCGTTCAGTTTGCGTTAATTTGGGAGGAAATATGTCTTGGCATTAGCATGAGCTTTTCAGAAAATGGGAATATTATTTAGAACTAGAGTTTTACACTTCACAACAACTGTTTTCTATACAAAGTTCAAATTCGACCAACGATGGAATATTGCTGCTTCCAAACATATACATTTATTGTATTCTGTTCAGAAGAGAGCTGTTTTCCTGATTGGGCACCCAGAACTGACCAGCAACCTTGATTCATTGGACCATTAAAGAACGGTTTGCGACTTGAGTGTATCCTACAACTATTTCCATGGGAAGTATTCAATGGATATAGCCCGCTTAATTCCTCTCCAAGCGGTGCATGCCAAGAATCAACGTCGTGCTAATACTTCACATCCGTATGAAGTTCAGCTTGTCATTCCCCGTACAACCCTTTTTACGTAGTCCTTTATATGGAGAACCGCTCTCCTTTGGAATGATTTGCCTAGGATTATGTTTCTCATCGAGTACAATTTATAGCGATTCAAGATCAACGTGAATTGCTCTTTCCTGTAGTGCTTTAGGGATTTCCCTGCAGCACCTGTGCTATGCCCATCAATAGAGACACTAACAGGCGATAAAGATAGTAACACACTGGAACAGGCAGAAATTGCGCAGAGAACAGAAATTTATTTAGGGTTCTCGTTTTAACGAAGTAGAGATCTTTAGTTAAAACTAAATATAATGAATAAATTAACAAAACTGTCGAATTAAATAACACGTAGGCTGTAAAGTTTTTGGGCTGACACATAGATGTCGCCCTTTTCAAAAAAGCCCATATGATTTTTAGGAAGTACCAACCTTCAAACGATACGTGTCAAAATTTCATGACATTTCGATGATTAGTTTACAAGTTACAGTGGTTTTAGTGGCGCTACTTTCGATATTTTCAAAACAATGGAAAAAATCGAATTTCGTGTGTTGATTAAACACTGTTTTTTGATGGGAAAAAATACCGTTCAAGAAAAGCAATGGCTTGATAAGTATTACGGGGACTCTGCCCCTGGAAAATCACTCATCATTTACTGGTATGCTAAATTTAAACGCGGTCGTACTCATACAAATGATAATGAACGCTCTGGACGCCCAAATTAGATGATTACACCGGAAAACATAAAAAAAAATCCACGAAATTGTTTTGAATAACCGTAAAGTGAAATTGAGTGAGATAGCTGACATTCTAAATATATTAAGAGAACGTGTTGTGAACCAAAAACAATAACGTGTTGATGATTTTGAGCGTTGTTTGGACCTGTTTAAGCGCAATAAAAAGAATTTTTCATGCGATATGTGACAATGGATGAAACATGGATCCACCACTACATATCGGAATCAAATCAGCAGTCAGCTGAGTGGATAGTAACCGGTGAAACCCGCCCAAAGCAACCAAAGACACAACAGTCGGCTGGGAAGGTTTTGGCCTCTGTATTTTGGAATGCGCATGGAATAATTTTCATCAACTATGCTCAGAAGGGAAAAACCATCAATAGCGAATATTATATAAAGTTATTGCTGCGTTTGAAGGCAGAAATTGCAAAGAGACGGTCCCAAATGAACAAGAAAAAAATGCTCTTTTATCAAAATAATGCACCGTGCCACAAATCAATGGTTACGATGGCAAAATTGCATGAATTGAAGTTCGAATTACTTCCTTATCTACCGTATTCTCGAGATTTGGCCCCCGGAGACTATTATCTGTTCACAGACTTCAAAAAAATGCTCGCAGGAAAGAGATTTGGCTCCAGTGAACAAATTATTGCCGAAACTGAGGCTTATTTTGAAGGCAAAGACAAATCCTTCTACAAGAAAGGTATAGAAATGTTAGAAAAGCGTTGGACTGATTGTATCGCTCTTGAAGGAGACTATATTGATGAATAAAATCGAATTAAATTCATTGTTTTTTTTTCTGTTATTCATTATTATATAAATGATTTGACTATGCATGCTCAAGTTCCGTATATCTGAATATTCACAAATAGTGGTACAAATTAAATCTAAAAAATGAATCCTTTTTTAGTGTTCCGTATGGAACACTTATAGGATCTGTCTGTCTATCACACTTGATTGTTAGTGTTCCGTACGGAACACTTATAAGATCACTTCGGTTTCTGTCTGTCTGCCCCTCTGTCTGTCCATCTGTCGCATCCGATTTTCTTCGAAACTATTTTACATACAAAGTTGAAATTTGGCACCAATATATTGATGGCTTCATCAGAGCTGTGTAATTTTGAAAGTTAAATTTTGACTTAAGAGGTTAGTTTTGGGGGGTGAAATCGGAAGTGAAAAAAAAATTTCCAGGTCATCGGGTGGGGTGTCAGATGAAGCTTGTAAAAACACGATTTCAAAAATATATAATATAATACTTGCGCACATTTTTAAAAAATTTGCAAAAATTCTGATATATTCTTCATAGGGTGTAGATTGTAGAAAATTATTACAAGTGCATTACCTTTAATAATTTATCTGGCATAAAAAAAATTTCAAGGTCATCACTTTTTCGTGAAGACCGGAAAAAATTTTTGTTGAAATCTCATTTGGGGTGTCTTTTGTGAAGTCACTGATCATTTTATATCAGCGTAACAAAAATTTTTATTTTAGAAGCAATCAACGTACGAAACACTAACTGCGCACGTCCGACTTGCATTTGGCCGGATATTTTAACTACCAACAGAAAAGTAGTAATTATTGAATTGAATAAAGGCTCTATTCAATTTTACAACACAAACGGCCAGACACAGCAAAAACTTCACAATTTATTAGAATTCAAACCGTACCAATATTATTCCTTTAACGTCATGTTTGTTTTTAATCTTTTTCGAATAACGCTAGATGCTAGTGGACCATAAGTTACGTTAGTCGCCATTGCTGTACATAAACTTAATAACCTCATGCGTACCTGTCAACACAGCATGCAGTAATAACGTTGGGCCAAATTTGGCACAGCAACACCACTTGAATACAGCAGCTCGACTTAAAATCGATGTACGCATGCCTAGCTGTCAAAATACGACATATGGTAATAACACCAAGCAAAATATGACGTAGCATTATCTTTGTATTTCTGTCATGGCTTTTTGAATGTTTTTTAAACCTGTCTTTGCCGGTTTAAGATTGTCAATAATGTCGAGAATTTGCAAATGCAAAATGACCAACAAATAAAGATCCCATGAATGCTATATTCCATGCCTTTCCTCCTACGACTATAGTTTCTGAGCCTATACTCTTCATCAGGTCGGCTTTAGGCAACGGTATCGATCGTTAAGACCAGAGTATCGTGGAGAGTCAAGCTTATAGCAATCATGGTACTTTATGTAAACGAGGTACTACTCGATGAAGAGTATAGGCTCAGAAACTATAGTCGTAGGAGGAAAGGCATGGAACATAGCATTCATGGGATCTTTATTTGTTGGTCATTTTGCATTTGCAAATTCTCGACATTATGTTGTAGTGACCAATCAAGTAACAAACTATATTCCGAATATCGATTTGATTTAAGATTGTCAACCTGAACTATGTATACTAGAGTAGTATTTAAAGCAATTTTAGAGAATATCGCTAGAATTTTTTTACTGTATAGCAATTTTCAAGTTTTAGAATTGACTACTTGTTACTTCAAACTGCTGAATCGATCCTTACGTAACGCAAACGAACCCTGCTATAATTCATGTATTTTTTGCGTTATTTCAGAGGGACATACGAGAAAAGAAAAGTAATAAGTAACCGAGACTAAAAACTCAGAATCTCACCTCTAATCTTTAATACTCTCCTTTGTAGGTAGTTTTGTGAGTTAACATGGTTTCTGGAATTTGCTCTCACGTCTTGTTCAATGTTTCAACCGAACTTTAATTAAGTAATTAATTTAAAATAATACAGCCACTAGGTTTTTACATTTCTTTTTATTAAAGTATTTAACAATATGTACAATAAAAAAAACAACAAAAAAAACAACAAGAAAAGTCAAAAAAACAGTCTTATAGTATCCAGAAACCTTATAGGTTAGCAGGATAAAGTTAAGTTTAAACTGATATCAGGGACAGAAGAAACTCTTTGTACATCACTTAACCTATTATCATTTAATGATAGTCACCTCCTTCACCTCCACTGATTGGTTGCCAACCTTGATTGTCACCTCCACTAGGTGCTCCGTAACCTTCTTCTAAAGCGGATTCGTAGGGATTAAAGTTGCCACCTCCAAAACCGTTTTCGTAACCTTCGTTTGAGGGCAATTCGGCTTGTTGTTCGTGTACATTGTAGCCGTTTCCTTCTAGGGCTTGGTGACCTCCATAACCTCCACCAAATCCTCCACTTAAATCTGGTAAGGGTTGTTGTTGTTCATATCCACCACCGCCAATTTGATTGGAATCGTGAGAAGGTACAGGGACTGGATAAGGTTTAGGAACTTCTACAGGATATGGAACTTTCTTTTCAACTACTTGGGTAACTGGAACGGGGACTTTTACAATCTTAGTTTCATGTACAGGGTAAGGCTTTTCTACAGGTACAGGATATGGTTGGGGAATTGGGACTTTTACGGGATAGGGTTGTGGATAACTGATCTTACTTTCTTTGATGATTTTGATTTCGTCAGCTGGAAGTCCACCTTTCGAGAATTGTCCGAGGTCAATGATGTCGTATTTTGGATAGGAAACGCTACCGTAAGTTTCAGTGTCTGGTGTTCCCTCGAGTTGAATGGGACCTGATGATGCTTGGGATGAAATTATAGATTGTGATGCCCAGTGGCTTGGTGCAGCCTTTGCTGCCGTCAGGCAGCAAATTGCCAAAACCGAACCCTAAAACGTAATAAAAAAAGAATGAGAGATATAGAGTGACACTGTTATTTAAATAGGAAGTTTCGTAACTAAGAATCTTGTACTAGAAGCTTGCTACTGCTTTTTTATATGTTTCTTTTTTGGATGCATCTTTTTTTTTTTGATAATCCACTTCCCTGCTACTACAGAGATTCTTATCCTTTTTCTGACTATATCTCTAATGAGATATATTGACGGGGATGTCATAATATCCGTCAACATTGTCCATGTGCTGAAACATACACTTTTGTATTTCACGACTCTTTTATGACAATGCCACGGGCATTATTGCATATCTGCATTAACTACTATCTAAAAGTACTCACATACACACCCAGCCGACTTTCGGAATCGAACCAGCGACCATTGGTTTCATATGCTGGCTCTCAACCTACTAAGTACTGAGGCCGGCACTCTGTCGATTCTATCGGGTAGCGTCACTGATAAAGGAGGAAATAAAATCTGTGTTTTAAATTTTTAGACAAAATTTAGGAAAAGTTTACTAAAAAACTATGCCAATTGGCAGCCTGTGGCTCCGTGGGTGGAGTCCCATGACGCCGTGGCGTAGTAACTTGCTTGCGGTGCAGAAGGTCTCGGGTTCCAATTCCAGTAGGGTCGTTATACTTTATTTATTAATTGATTTAAGTATATTTGGCCTGGCCAAGTACATAAGTAGTAGTTGTTTGCAGAAATGCAATAGCGTCCGTGGCAGTACTACCGCGTTGTCTAAAAGGTACTGTGAAATATAAAAATGTATGTTTCGGCACTTGGACAACGTTGGCAGGTATTACGCCTTCCTGGCCGATAGCCTCAGGATATGAAAAAGGGTAAAATCCCTACTCAGGTGGGGAAATAAACCATAAAAAAATTAATGTGAAAATTGACTAGCCACTATTAGAATTGTTGTAATTTGTTGTAACAGCTCAAATATCTACTTTTTAAGAGAAATCGATCGTAACTGTTTGACCCATGACGTTTTTATCTTTTTAGGTGTGAATCCCTAAGAAAAAGTAGAAAGGTGGCAAGCTGTACTAATCTAATTTACAGCAAAAAAATAATTGAATTTCTACTGGTAAAAAAATTATTGCAATAATTTTAAACAAATCTTAAAAAACTGAACAAAAGATATTTGTTGTTAAAATTATTATTTTATTATTTTAAAATTAGCTTTAAAAATTAGGGGGAGGGCAGAGAAAAAGTTTTTTTTGTAAGATAATTACTTAAGTTTTATTAATATTGAAAAAAGTTTTTTATAATTATTATTATTATTACTACTTCCGAAAACTTGAAAAAACGTGGAATTTTATAATTTGTATTGCCACCATTCTTCGATATGAGGGCTAGGAGACGTTAAAAGAACTATTGGGGTGGGTTTGCTTTAACCCAAAATATGAAGAATTTGAAAAATTTTCTAAAAATCCAAAATTTTTACGTATTTTTTTTACTTACAAAATTGATCATGTCTGTTCACTAATAAGAGGCTATGATAAACTGACTACTAAAAGAAGCAGGAAACAAGTATTTATATTATGCGGAACCAAATCGGGCAGCTAGATTTATTTTTCCTGTTACCGGCTGAGAAATGGTTACTTTCTTCCTTCTAAGTTCAGTGCCACACAAAAACTTATTATTATTAATACGTCATTAAGTCCGTTCTCTGGTGTATTAGTCGTAACTAAAGCGTCATGTAACATAATACATGGGCGTGCCGAACTACTGGTCAATCGGTAGATCTTTTACTTGTTGCTTAAAAATGTCAGATTTTTGTTTGTTTCTGTCTTACATAACTACAACGTTTTGTCATTTCTATGGAACAGCTGTTACTGATCAAGTCCGATTAGATCAAGTGATATAGTGAAACAATTATCACTCGAAATCACGTGACACAATACCAGCTTAAGGATATAATACTGTGATATCCTACATATTAGACTGTAATATCCTAGCAGCATCCCATTAGGGACTTTAATGAATGTAAAGTCACAGATTATTCATTCATTTGTAATTAACAAAATTGTAGGTTTAGTCACAGTAAACACAATAGAGTAGCGAAACTTAGGAGTAACCGTATAAGAAAATAAGGTCTCAGTTTTCAAGAGATTACGTGGCAATCCGCCATGTTATAAAGGGGACCAGCGGGAGATTTTAAATAAAAATAATGCTATTGTTCAAAGTTCAAAATCAGAGATATTATACAAATGTTTGAAAATTTTTGATTTAATAAAAAAATAACTGGCCAAGTGCAAGTCGGACTTGCGCAATTAGGGTTCCGTACGTTGACTTATTTTAAAATAAAAATTTTTGTTACGGAGGTATAAAATGTTCAATGACAAAACACACCCCAAATGTATTTTCAACAAAGTTTTTTCTTCGATCTTTAATGAAAACTGATGGCCTTGAAATTTTTGTTTTTTTATATATCAGATAAATTATTAAATGTAATGCTTCGTGATATTTTTTGTTCAATTTACACCCTGTGGAGAATATTCCAGAATTTTTGCAAAATTTTTTGATCATTACTTTTCGAGATAAAGAACAGCGATTTTTCACACTTTTTTTTAAAAATAATACAAAGAAGAGTGTGTGCAAGTATTACATCTTATGTATATATATATATATATATATATATATATATATATATATATATATATATATATATATATATTTTTTACAAGCTTTCATTTGACACCCCACTAGATCTCGATTTCAACCCCGAAAACTAACCCCTTAAGTCAAAATTTAACTTTCAAAACTACACGGCTCTGATGAGGCCATCAATTCCTATATTAGTGCCAAAGTTTAACCTATGTCAAATAGTTTCGAAGAAAATCGGGTGTGACAGACAGAGACAGACACCGAAGTGATCTTATAAGTGTTCCGTACAGAACACTAATAAAAAGAACGGAACGCTTTGTTAGAAAAGAGATGAATACAAGTGAAAAACTGGACCTGAAGGCATTTTCAGAAAAAATGTTGGAAACAAAAAGCAATTTTTCCAGGGAATTGGATGGGCATATCAGATTTTGGGCCCAACGCTTTGTTGGGACTCTAAAAGGCCTAAAAGTGAAAACTAAAACTGTTCTTCTTACGTAATTGTCCACGGCACAACAATAACCTACATTCCCTATGATTATATAAACTGTTTGTCAACCTTTTCGATTCTCTTCACTTACAAACGTTTTTAATTCTTTTTTTATACCAACTCTCTCATCCTTCTGTTTCTAAATTTACACAAACTGTAGTCACCTCAAAAGACGATCGACAATACATTTCAAAAGACCCATTCCGAGATAAGATGTAAACATTGAACGGCCATTTTGAAAGAGGCACCCATCGACGCACGCGTCATCAAAATCTTATCACCAATTTGGAACTCACTTTCGCTATTGTATTGGGTTTATTGTGGTTTAGTTCTCCATTCTCTGGAACATTGGTAATTAGATTTGTTATTTGTTGAGATAGTTTCCCTCCACCATATTTGAGTAGCTAATTCATTATATCGTCTTGGAACCGATTTTCTCAGTTTGTAATTATTTAATGTTCTTTTTTTACATCTGTTTACCGAAACTTTGTCAATTATTGCTATTATTTTCAAATATTTAACCTAAATTTCTTTTTCTATGCAATTAGTGTATATTAGTTCATTATGATATTTTCTTGGTTATGTGATTTTGAAGCCAGGAAGGGTTTTTTTTTACATTCTTGCTATGTAAGTTCTCGTTTTTGAATTGCCTGACTAATAATAAACAATAAAATTACTTAATTACTTTGTTAACTGTCTATTTGTTAAGATTTTACAATTGCGTTATCGCGATTTTTGGTATTTATATTTATATGATGAACAGATATGGATCTATTACGTACTAAAACAGTTGGTACAGGACGAAATTTGCTACGTCTAATTGACTATTCAGTAAATTTATATTACGGTCCTTTGAATGTCTGTATTTTTTATATTATATTCATTTGAATATTTGTCTATTTCTAAAATTCTAAGAAATTGAGTTTTGACCCTTTAGGTGCAGTATGGAGTATTTGTAAACATTTGATATTGGGAAATGGATGGCCTGTTTCTAAAAAATGTTTAGCAAAGTATGATTTTTAATTTTCTAGCCTATAAGAGGCATTGTGTTCTGCGAATCTTGTTTTGAAAGTCCGTCCTACGTACCGGTTAGTTATTTATTGTTAAAATGTACTGTCACAAAGTAACGGACCAATCAATCAACTCTGCCTGACTAATCATGTGGTAGCAAACATCAAAGGAAACTTTCACAGTCTTGGTTAGATGAAAGAGACTGTGTCAAGCTGATGTCATTTTACGACGTTTAAGAATAGAATTCTGAGTTAGAATACTGAATATTAATTTCTCTAATCTCCAAGAGTAAACCTCATATATATATATATATATATATATATATATATATATATATATATATATATATATATATATATACATATATATATATATATATATATATATATATATATATATATATATATATATATATATATATATATAGCTCTAATGAACAAATTTACTAGAAACCCACACAAAATGTCCTAATTTATAGATAATAGATTATTAAGTGAGAATTCTGTATCTTCCCACACTCTTGCATTTAAATCTGCTGAATATTTTAATTCTGTGCTTGATTTACATTTTTATTAGTGTACATTTTTATCTTTATTCTTTTTTTCTTTCTCAAGCTCTCCGCCTGGTTTGTCTCTAAGGTCTGTTGCGCCGTCATTTACACCAGACTTCCAAACTCAACCCGAATCATGTAATTTATACAATCATTTCCCATTAAATGAATCATCCACTTGAAATTTCAATGAATGCGGTAAGGACAGGCAGAAAACATTGGGCTGAACTACAACCCTGCTTTACGCTTACCTTTACCTAATGATATACAAAAAGTTAGTTTATTCTGCATCTGTGGTAACGCTGCAAGAAAACTAAGTAGCCTACAGTTATTTTGTAGTACAAATCACTCTGGAACTATTTATTATTTTAATAGCTGGGTATATGTAATTATATATAACTTATTAAAATACAAATGTACAAAATATTTGGTACTAAAGGATAAATATAATATTATTTACTTGCTTCTGATTAACAAAATTAATTTTGAATGGCAAATTAGATTAATAATCTTGTGTTAATGTAAATATGCAAAGGATGGATGATTTATATATTATAATAAAATTATAAAGTGCTAGAAACTATATATATTTTTAATTCGTCTATTTATCTGCATTGCCATAATGTGTAAAGAGCCGAATGGATGGATCTTCACGATATTTAGTACGGTAATAATTTTTATTAGTAATAAAATCGTTTTAATATTAATGCCACACCACTGATTAACAAAAAAGAATGTGACCGATTACAAAGTAAAAGTGGTATCATATATTGTTAATACTTAAGTCGCTCGAACGACGGGCGAACGACACTTCTTTTACAACGTGTTCTGTAATTAAACTACTTAGTGAGTGAATCCGATATTTCGTAATAAATCTCAAATTTCCTAGATTAATTAAAAATGAACGTAATTAAAGTTAGGGAGTATACCAGCTCCTACATAAAAAAAACATTTTAAAATATCCCGTATTGCCTATTGTCGCAAAAAGTCAGAAAGCTACCCCTTTACGTTTCTTTCTATAACAAAGCATTTTATTCGTGAAAAAATCACTATTCGATATTTGTTCTTCTTCACGTTTTAGGGTCCCTAGATGACGGAAGACAGAGTCACTTATTTCCGTCGGCTTGTCTGTCTGTCTGTCGGTCTATTGACAAGATAACTCTCGAACGAAATGAGATATTAACTTCAAACTTGATATGTAGATAGCATTTCACAAGGAGAGAAAGCCTATAGATTTTGAACGATATAGCTTTAGATCAAGGGGTGATAAACTTTAAAAGGTTTTAATAATAATATTGAGGTTTCGTTTGTTAAATAATAAAAAATTTTATGCATACTTATTTATCGTAAGACTTATAAAGGGCGAAAAGGGTGGAGGGGGGAGAGTAACAGGGGTTGTTTTCTATATATAGTGTTATATATCCTTTTTGGGGTTTTTCAAGTCTGGGAATCTAGGAAATAGCTGAAGGAGACGAGGGTAGTTTAATATTGTATAATTTCAACAGAATTTTGAGATATTTACAGGTTTTTTTAATTGATGCACAAATATTAAGCATTGGTTTAGTCAAGGAATCTGACACTTAAGTTAATTTTTAAGTACTTTCAATTTTAATGCGGTAGGGGGGAGGAAGAGGGTGAACGAGATGGAGTGATCAAATATTTTATGATTTCATAAGTATTATGGAAATTTTTCCATGTTTTTGGTTGCGATAATGAACAGCATAATTATTTATTTACTATATGAAGTTATGCAACGTATACGAGGTGCGGAAGAGAGCTAGAAGGATGAGATTATTATAAGAATTTCGCCTGGTCTTTGGTTCGGATATTTTAAAAAATTTTAGCTAATCATTTATAGCAGAAGATATGTAAGGTGAAAAGACTGGAGTAGAGCTGTTCTTTTGTTTTCATTATTCCCAATATTAACAGAAATAGTACATGGAAGGGGTTGAGTTCTGGTTATAGAGCAACCTAAAAAATATTACCTTTGGCACAGTAGGCATATTATTGTTTTTACGTCCCTTGCTAAAGAGAAAGAATTATCCCCTACAATTTTTGATTTTCTTTACGTTTTAGTATTCTTAGATAGTGAAAAATATATATTTCCTTTTCCTGTCTATCGGACTGTCAGGGTCTTGGTCTGCTGACATCATAATCGAAATCGAAGGAAATGATATTATAATATTTGAAATATGGATGGAACTTATAGTTCTTGAGCGATATCGTTTCAAGAAAGGGGTGTAAAAGAGGGGTGGTGTCAATATGTCGTATGATTTTATTCATATTATGGAAATTTACTTTTACTATTTGAGAAAGTCAAATTCAGTACTTATTTTAGAACTATACGTTTGCAAAAAAATTATTCGGTAATTATTTTTTATTTATTTTATTTTTGTTATTTTTTTGCACTAATAACAAATCACATATTCATGCGGTTATTATTCAACATTAAGGAAGGATATGTATATACATGGTGTTATAGAAATCACTCTATATATTAAAACTGGCACTTCCTGTTAATATGAACGTGACATTTACAGTCTTGATGAGATTTATATATATATATATATATATATATATATATATATATATATATATATATATATATATATATAATATATATATATATATCTTCTTCTTCATGTGCCATATCCGGTCGCCCGGACGTTGGCGATCACTATGGAGAGTGCCTGTCTGTCTTCGGCCAATCTAAAAAGATCTCCAGCGCTTTGGATTCCTGTCCACTCTCTGATGTTCTTTAGTCAGGACATTTGTTTTCTACCAACTCCGCGCCTTCCCTCAATTTTTCCTTTCATGATGAGCTGGAGAAGACCGTACTTTTCTCCACGTAGTATATGTCCGAGATAAGCAATTTTGCGACACTTTATAGTATTGATCAACAGTCTTTCAGAGTCTGCTCTACGCAAGACTTCCTCATTTGTCAGCAAGTCAGTCCACGGTATTCGAAGCATTCTACGGTGGATCCACATTTCAAAAGCTTCCAGTCGGTTCAATGTGCTTATTTTTATGGTCCAGCACTCCACTCCATACAACAACCCTGACCAGATATAGCATTTGGCCATCCGTTGCCTCAGTTTGAGGTTCAAATTTTCATTGCATAGAAGAGTGCTCATTTTTCTGAAAGTTGTACGAGCTGTTTTAATTCTGCATCTTATCTCTACGTCGGGATCCAAGTCATCTGTTATTATACTTCCAAGATATTTAAATTTATGAACCCGCTCTATCGGTGAGTTGTTGAGTGTCAACCTCGCATCATCATATTGGCTTCGACTAAACACCATAAACTTGGTTTTGCCAACGTTGACGTTCAGGCCCAGACCCCGTCCAACCTCATCAATTCTGTTTACCATAGTTTGCAGACCGTCCAGTCTATCGCACATAATGAGGGTGTCATCAGCATATCTTATTGTGCTCAGCACAACCCCCATTAACCTTAACACCCAGCTCCACATCCTCTAATGCTTCCTTGAAAATCCTGTTCGAGTATAGGTTGAACAAGAGTGGAGACAGGACACAGCCCTGTCGGACCCCGCGCTTAATTTTTATGTTATTTGTTTTCAACTCTCCTATACGGACTTCGGCTGTTTGTCCCCAGTATAGGTTTTCAATTATTCGAATGTCCCTGTCATCCAGCTGTAGTTGTTGTAGTATTGATATTAGTTTGTCGTGTCTAACCTTATCGAAAGCCTTCTCATAGTCGACAAAGCAAATGAACACATCCTTACGCTGATCCCGACATTTCTGCAAGAGCACACTGACACCGAACAAGGCTTCGCGCGGCCCGAATGCATTTCTGAACCCCATCTGACTATTATCCAGATCGAACTCAAACTTTGTACGAATTCTGGAATGGACGATCCGTAGAAAAACCTTTAAGAGATGACTCATTAAGCTGATTAAGCGGTAATCTAATCACTACACTTTTTGGGATGTGATTTTTGGGGATTGTGATGAATGTTGATTTTAACCATTCTTCTGGTATAGTGCCTGTGCTGTATATTAGATTAAACAGTTTTGTAATTTGTCCTATATTTTCCTCTGCTATAAGTTTCATTACTTCAATAGGAATTTCGTCAGGTCCTGTGGCTTTCTTATTCTGTGTAATAGAGATTGCGTGAAGGATTTCTTCCTTTAAGATTTGGGGTCCATTTAAACAGTTGTCATTGTTTCCTTTGGAAGCTCTGTTGTCATCAAAAAGTTCGTTGATATGTTTCCCAAGCTTCTGTGATTTCTTCATCCCGTATAATAGGTTGATTGAATGAATCGAATAATACATAGGCTGGTTGTTTTCGATACATACCAGTTATATCTCTCACCTTTCGGTGCATTTGGAAAATATCATGTTTCTTTTCCATTTCTTCCATCTCTTCACACATCTCTCTCATCCATCGTTCTTTTGCCATTTTTACTTCCTTTCGAATCACTTTACTAAGTCTTTTATACTCTTCCCTATTTGATTTAACCAGTCTCCTCCTCTCCATTAAGCTTAAAATGTCTGTGGTCATCCATCTCTTTTTCCGTGTTCTGGTATCGGATTTCAAGTGTCTATTACAATTGTTTGTTAGTTTGCCCCTGAGACCATTCCACAAGGATGGGACATCGCCGCTGGTATTTCCTGCTCGATTAAGTTCTCTGGTGATTTCTTGTCGCATCTGATCTTTGATGGAGGCGTTTTCCAATTTAGATATATCCCATTTTCGCTTTTGCATTTTCTGTTTCATTGATTTAAGACGTACCCTCAAATCGGCTATCAATGGGACATGATCAGAGCCAACATCTGCTCCGGGGTATGTGGTTATTCGCTTGATAATATTTCTAAATCGTTTATTGATCAATATATAATCAATTTGATTCCTAACAGGTTCACTGCTGTTATCCTCAGCAGGAGATATCCAAGTGTAAAGGCGTCGCTTGGGGAGCTTAAACCAAGTATTTGAGACAATCATATCATTGTTCTGACAGAATTCATAGAGTGTATCTCCTCGATGGTTGCTGACTCCCAGGCCATACTCTCCCACGAGGTCAGATCGCCTACCCTTCCCAATCTTGGCATTAAAATCTCCGATAATTAAGTTTATATCGTTGGACTTCAACTTACTCAGAACGTGGTTAACAGTATCATAAAGAGATTCCACTTCCCCGGTCATATCGCTTGTCGGAGGTTGGGGCGTATATTTGAATAATGTTTATATTAAAAGGCTGGCAATGAAGCTGTACTAACACAAGGCGATCCGATATTGGAAGGAAGTTGGTGACGTACTTATCATATTCCGAAGACACAAATATTCCCACTCCATTACGGTGGTTTCGGTCGTGGTCCTTACTTCCCGAATAGTAAAGAGTGCCATGTTCGTTTCAGCATTGTCCTGAATCAGGCCAGCGTAGTTCGCTTATTCCAAGTATTTGCACATTGAGTCTCTGTGCTTCTTTGATGGCATGGCATGTAGTTACTAAATACGATGTCAAAAAAAAATTAAAATGGAGTACCATTTCAACATCATGGTCTTTTTCACATTTGTCTCTGGTTCTAAAAGTGTTTTTAAAGAATGTTATCAACGATATTTTATTTTCTAATACCTGTGTATTTCTCTGAGTATTCTTTTGTTATGTTTATTGTATGATTATGTTTATTACCTGGCCAATGAAACGCAAATTTTGTTGTGCATTATCAGAGATAAATTAACTGCTGAATTTTTGTAAGTAAATTATTATACAACTTTATTAATTTATATATCACATATCCTAACGAACGTCTTAACTTTGTTTTTTGTACCTTGTTTGCATTTCAGTATCCAGAAGAAGCTACCAATTAGGCAGTGAAAGATTGATAACAAAAAATAAAAAGCAGATGCTAGAGCCTACAAATATTTGATTACTCATCTCTTTTATATATATATATATATATATATATATATATATATATATATATATATATATATATATATATATAAATATGTTTCATTTTTTAAAAATGCTCCCGAAACCTCCACTTTCTTATTTCTCTTGCTTAAGGAAAATATTACATTTGTCAAAAATCACCTTCCGAGATTATTACATTTTTTTTACGTTTTAAGGTTCCTAGATTAGGAAAAACATAGTTTTGTATTTTCGTCAGTCTCTCTATCTGTCTGCCGACACGAAAAACTCTCGAATGGCATGAGATATTAATTTCAAATAAGTTACACATACAGTACTTGACGTAGAAACAGATCCTATAGTTTTTGAGCGATATCACTGCACGGGTGTGTGAGTATTTATAAATATTCTATAGTTTCAATAGTAATATTAGAATTTTTCTTGGTTTCCGGTTGAGCCCAATTATTTACAGTCATTTATAAGGAGTTAAAGGGGTGGAAGAGGGGGCTAGAAGGGATATGCCATGTATTAAAAGTCCTTTTTTTAGAATTCTTTTAGTTGAGGAATGTAAAAAATAGAAGAATGTACATTTTACAAATTGGAATGGGTTATTTTAAAATAAATTAAGACCAATCTTCTTAAGAGAGTTTTCACTGTTTTGTAGAATACTTTTCGGGGACGGATGTTCACCATGATGTTACATTTTATGACAAGTTGTTTGGCACCAACCAAACGGTATTTTTCTCTACATTAGTGAGTACTGTTCTAGGAACCTAAACTGATATCCGTCTAGTACATCAACATATATAAGATAGTAATACGGAAGTATGAAGGAAATACAGAGAAAAAAAGAAGATAGAGAGGGTAGGAGAAGGTAGGGGTAAAAGAGAAATAATAATAGGAGATAAGAAGAGGGCGGGGGTAGGTATAATACTGATTACTACCTCTTAGGGTTTAACAGGTCCCAAGCAAGTCTCGTAAGAAGCCAGTAGCGTCGCCAATATTATAGAATTAATAAAATTCTCCTTGATATTTTATCAACTCTTTTGTAAAAATGTATGCTATTGATCAAAAAAAGATAATAAAGGTTAAAATTTGATTCAACTCTTTTTGCGCCTTGTGTAGGAACTCGTATATCTAGGAAAATTACATTGACACTTTAAGTTGCGGTTTTAAAGTAAAATATAATTAGTCATGGATAAAAATTGGCATTATAAGTGATTGAATACCATACTTTCCAGTGCAATTTGTTAATGTTGTTTTTAAATTGTAGAGTGTGATTTCCCTTTCACGTCCTAACAGTAATTTATTTATATTTAAAAAATTCATCAACATCATTATCACGTAGCCTGGAACGTCCACTCTTGGACATAGGTCTCCTGCATTCTAATCCAGTTGTTTCAGTCTTGAGCTACTTGAATCCACTTTCCAACAGCTTGTTTCAAATCATCAGACCATCTTGTGGGAGTCTCCCGCTATTTCTGTGGGCTTCTTGTAGGAGTTTCTCCTCCAGCACCCTTTTCGTCCATCTATTGTCCCGAGTTCTCGCTACATGACTTGCCTAGTCCCACTTTAGCATCATGATCCGGACCATTGCGTCGGCTACTTATGTTCGATTTCTTAAAACAGCAAAGGAAATTTTATCTTTGAGTGATATGACCAGGACGGAACGTTTCATGGCTTTTGGTGCTGCCCTTATGTGATTTATCGATTTTTTAGTTAGTGTTGCTTGACACACGAAAAATCATTTGATTCTGTTGAAATATGGGCAGTCCTTAATGCCTTAAGTAAAAGCAGAATAGATAAAAGATACCCAATTTTTCTTGAATGCATATATAGAAATGCCATATCACAAATAATAATAATAATAATAAAAGGTTTTTATTTTTAACTCGGCGAAGTCCAGTTAAGAACTGCTCATCTCAACCGAGCCAGTAGCTAAGCATACAAGATACAAAAAAATACGAAAACAAATATAAAAATACAAATTCAATAATACAACATTCAAGTAATGCCTAAATACTAAATAAAAATACATACAATAACATTACATCATTATAGAGAAAAGAAAATAATAATAATAATATAAAATAAAAATTTAAGATAACATAGTATTGGAAGAAGAAAAGAAGAAAACATACAAAAATCAATCAGCAAAACAGCAAACATAACGTAATGTACAGAAGTGAAGGAGAAGGCAACGGCAATCCATCGCGAAAAGATAGACTAATAGAAATAAGAATAAAAATAAAAGTCAAGCTGCATCCCAGAGGAGAAATTTCTTATAAATTAGTTTGAAATCATTAACTGACCTTAGCGTGCGATACCGAATTGTAAACATTCACTGCAGCACAGCTGAAACATCTTTCAAAGATCGCTTTTCTGTGCTTTGGTATTTCTAAAAGGTGAATATTTCTAGTATTTAAACCGTGCACATCTACCTGATGCCTCAATTTCTGTCTAAGATAGAGAGGACAACCCGTTGCCAAGACTCTATGAACAAACACCGCGATGTGCAATTATCGCCTGCTAAACATATTGAGCCAGCCCAATTGAGGAGAAACATGATCTCTCTTCCGAAATCCACAAATAAACCTAACACAAGAGTTCTGAATCTTTTGTATTCTGGAACTGGAACGAACATCGAGACATGGCCCAAAAACCACATCCGCATAATTAACATGACTCAAGACTAATGCTTCGCGGAGCCTCTTCCTTACATCTCTGGTCAAAATAGTTCTATTCCGATATAAGCTCCTTAAAGCTGTGTATGCCTTCTGCATTATAAGCTTGACATGACCTCTAAAACGCAGGTCCTTGTCAATCACAAGCCCAAGACTTTTTACAGTTTCCCTCAGTTGGACAGGAACACCATCCAGAACAACACCCAAGTCAAGTCCCGCCAGCACATTACCACTGATTTAGATGAATTCAACTTACGACTCTGCCTCTCCGAATATGACTGAATATTCTTGAGTGTGGCATTCAAGCGATGGAACACTTGCTCAGCATTATCCCTATTGTAATTAGCATACACCTGTGTATCATCACCAAATTGATGGATTAAGCAATTGTCATTAACTGATTCAACCAGATCCATGGTATATATCATAAAAAGTAATGGTCCCAGAATAGAGCCCTGTGGTACGCCACTGTTCCTAACCCCAGGCTGCGAAGTCTTGTCGTCCATCTTAACAACTTGTCTCTTATTCACCAAATAGCTCCGGAGAAGCTCTACTGCCTTGTCAGAGAAGCAGTAATAGTGAAGCTTTGCACAGAGGAGACTATAATCTACAGTATCAAATACTTTACTGTAATCCAAAAGGAGTAAAGTTGACGATTCACCACGATTAGCAGCTCGAAGTATATCATCCATTATGGCTGCGAGAGCGGTGGTTGCGCTGTGCCCTCTACGAAATCCTGACTGAAACTTAGGGAAGAGATTGTTAATGGACAAGAACTTCACCACTCTATCATATATTACACAGGGGAACAGCTGTTTTGGTGTCGAGGTTTTTTGAGCTGATTCTATATCAGTTTGATGTCCTGAATTCAAATAACGTATTCATTTGTACCTAGGAGCTCAAATTTTTAAGATATACAATTTTAGAGAAATATAAGTTACATTATTGTAACTCAAATCCGTAAGTGTAGTAAACAAAAGTAGATACGAAATTTTTATTTTAGTTATACAAAATACAATATTATGTCGTACTTACAAACAAAAAAAAAACATTGAAGAAATGAAATAGTCACTCAACACTTGGAAAGCTTCTTTTCCGCGACATTCTTGAATGTTTTTTTAAACAGTCCTTTTTTAAACTCCAGCAGTAATCTGCCATCATGTGCATGTCCCATCTTCCTTGGTAGCGGTCCTCCATAACTTTAATATCTTGGTGAAATCTTTCACCTTGTTCCTCACTCATGTCTCCTAAATTTTCTGGAAAACGGTCTAAGTGGCTGTGTAAATAGTGTATTTTAATACTCATATTGCACCCTAAGGATTTGAAACTATTAAGCATCTTGTTAACCATTTCAACATAGTTTTGAGCTTTATGTTTGCCTAGAAAATTTTCTACAACTGCAACAAATGATGTCCAAGCTTCTCGTTCAACTTGATTCATTGAATTTATGAAGGCAGGATCCTTAATTAATTGTCTTATTTGTGGGCCGTCAAATATCCCTGCTTTGAGTTTTTCTGTGCTCAACTGATGCATTTTTACCCCTATATATACAAAACAAGACCCATTCTTATCAAGAGCCTTTACAAATTGCTTTATTAAGCCCAACTTTATATGTAACGGAGGAAGTATGATTTTTTCTCTTTCAACCAAAGCGTCGTTAATGACATTCTTTTCCCCAACGTCCATGTTTTCTCTCTGAGGCCAATCTTTTCTAACCCAGTGGTGTGTTTTGTCCCTACTATCCCAGAGGCACAAGAAACACGGATATTTCGTCTAACCACTTTGCTGCCCAAGAAGAAAGTTTACCATTTTTAAGTCTACACAAATCATCCATTGATGTTCGTAATACTTTATCTTCTGCAAGACCAAAGCTATGGTATTATATTCTTCTTTCAGTTTCGTTGAGTGAGCTAGTGGTATTGAACCATATTTATTCCCATTATGTAGAAGGAAACATTTTAAACTTCGCTTTGAACTGTCAATAAATAGGCGCCAATCATCTGGAATATATTCAGAAAGTCCCATTTCTTTCATGAGTCATTTTGTGACAAAATACAAGATTGTCTTCTTGAGAAAAGAATGGTAGCAGATCTTTTTCTCTTGTACGGTAAAAGGTAATTTTGGTTCCTTGTTCCAGTAAATTTTTGTCGTTCAACCTAGAAGCCAGTACTTCAGAAGCTTTTTTCGATAAATTGAGATCCCTGGTGAGATCATTTAATTCATTTTGATTGAAGCGTTGAGGAACTGATGACGTCCCCGCATAGTCACTGTTAGTTTCATTTCATCTGAGTGCGGGATAGGGCGTATTGCCGAGTCTAAATTGGGATAAGTCCACTTACTGCGGTTATTTCGATTGATTCCATTAGTATTTACTAAACAGAAATAACAATCATTGAAGTGGTTTTTTGGTTCTCTCCAAACCATTGGTACGCCGAATTTTAGACATTTTCTTTTCCCGGTAGTCCACTGCCGTAAATGCTCTGTACAAGTTTTACATACGATATGCGGGGCCCACGATTTGTCCTGATCACCAAGCTTAACTCCAAAGTATCCAAGATACGCTCGCTTTACAAAGTCAGTAATAGTTTGTCTGTTTTGTTGAAACATGTATTCTCCGCATATATAGCAAAACACATCAGGTTGATTTACACAACTTCTTCTTGAACTGGAACCTGAACTCATTTTAATTCTGTTCAATAACACAAAAACACTCTTTTCTTAACATAAAATAACACGCCGAATTCGATCTACTCTCATTAGTAAGAACGCACAAACTGACGAGACTTACCCGAGTTAGGTGATTAAAAGGGTCAGTTCAGGTACCTGATAGGCAATGGTTCCACTATTTATAGATTTACCTGGAATTTACTCAATTACAGACTGACAATAAAACCATTGTACCTACATTAATGAATATATAATAATTTTAGAACTCTCATAAATGAATATACTGAATAAAAACCACATTGGTAGATAAGTCGATGTATCTAAAAAAGTAGAGCTGATAGAGAAAAAACGGATTGCATGTATAGATTTAGCGTCCCAAATATAGTTAAAATCAGCTCTAAAATCCCAGGCACCAAAACAAAAATATTTTTTTGTTGCCCTGTGTTATTTTCTCAAAAATTTTTGATAACACTGGCAGTAGACTAATAGGGCGGAGGTCTGATAGCTTGCTAGGGCTTATTACTTTCGGCAAGGGTCTAACCACGAAACTCTTCCAAAAGTGCTTTTCCATAATACATGTATTAAATATATGTGCGATATAAGGTACGATATAATCACCACACAGCTGCAACATTTGCAAATTAATTCCATCGGAGCCAGCAGCATTAGATGTTTGCGAACTAATGGCACCGCGCACATCATCCAACCGAACAACTCCAATCCCAAACAAGTCAATGTTCTCAGCAACTCTGCTATTCAGATAGTACTGCACAGCATCGGGATCCACATGACAACCCAAAGACTCCATGGACTCTAGAAAATAAGTATTAATCTCATCCGGTCTGCGCAGAAAATCGGGAAAAAGATATGCCTTTGCTGAACAAACATTTAGATTCCTTAAGACTCTCCACGTCTCTTTAGTGTTTCTAGTTGCTTGAACTTGGCATAAATAAGCCTTCTTCGCGCCATTTACCGCTGATGTGACAAAGTTTCTCATTCTTTTATAAGCTACCCAGTCGCCATATTTCTTTGAACGCTTATATCTTGTTAAAAGTTTATTTCGTTCTATTTTCATTTTCTTTAAGACATTCGTAAACCAAGGGGATTTTGGTTTGGTGACACGAACTACATGCCATGGTGCATGTTTATTGAAGAGACGTAGAATATTATCTGTTAAAATTTCCACCTTTCGTTCAATATTATTACTATATAGTCTATCCTGCCAATGCAATCTACGCATGTCAGCATCAAACTCTTGTTGACTAAACTCACCGAAATCTTAGTAAGTTTTAATTTGAATGTCACTGGTACTTTAATGTTCAACGAGCAAATGATGAGTTGATGATCAGAGACGTCATGGACATCAACATGCTGCACAGCACCAGTGACCATATCAGGATTTCAGGATATCAAGCAGAGAACATGTAGACCCCGAAATACGCGTTGGACTCTCCACCATCTGCTGAAGACCAAAGACATCCAGCATTTCAAGAAAGGATTCTGTAATCGTGGTAAGCTCCAGCAAATTCAGATTAGTATCTCCCATCATGATCACTTCACTTACCTGAGGCAAAATAGCAGAAACTGAGTTCTCCACTACTTCCAAAGCCTGGTGAACATTCTGGTTAGGCGGTCTGTAGAGCACCGCAATCGCAAAATTAACGCCAACCCACTTAACTTTAACCCACAGTTGCTCAACTGCTTCCACAGAATACGACCACTCCTCTATCATCGCCGAACAAAAGCACGTTCTGCTTGGTCCAACTCCACCTCCTCTTCGCCCACCATCCCTATCCAGCCTGAAAAAAGAATACTCAGGAATGCCCACAATTCGGTCATTAATATCTCCATGCAGCCAAGTCTCTGTCACAGCCAGAATATCAATCTTCCTCACTTTAAATGTGATACAATATCATGGGATGGAAGCAAGGAACGTACATTGATATGTCCTATCGTGATATTCTTTAAATTATCCATTTTGGAATATTACAATACAAACTGTAAAAATAGTAATGATTCAATAAGAAAAAAAGAAAAAGAAAATAAAAGACAATTCACTGACTCCTAATAATATCGGATATCTGTTCCTTGATAATGCTTGAAGAAAAAACAAATAAAATCAAAATTAAAAGAGGAATTAGACAAGAGGACTCGATATTCCCAAAGCTGTTCACGTTGACTCTAGAAGATTTGTTTCAAATCGTTAAAGTGGGAATATCAAGGAATACTAATGGACGGTGATCATTTAAGGTTGGCAGATGATGTTACTCTGATCGCCAACACAAAAGAAGAATTACAAGAAATGCTGATGGAATTAAATAACAAGTTTCGAGAAATAGGTCTAAAAATAAACTTCACCAAAACCAAATATTTGAACAACGAAAGTGAAGATAACGGCCAGCAACTATTGATGTGAAAGAATAGGAAAGGTCATATATTTAGGACAAAAAATCGAAATATAAAAAAATAAATTAAAGACTGACTTGGACAGAAGAGTCTCGTTAGCTTGGTCTGTGTTTAGAAGGTTACAATCTATGTTTAGATTAAACATTCCAAATACAATAAAAGCCAGAGTATTCGATCAATATGTACTGCCGGTACTACCACATGGCACTGAAACTGGGCTTTAAATAAAAGTGTAATAAATAAACTCCAGGTAACCCAAAGAATGATGGAGAGGAGAATGTTAAATATTAGACTCCAATATCGTATTCCTAACATCAAGATACGAAGATCAAAATTGACAGATGTAATACAACGAATATGCATATTAAGGCAGAATTGGGAGGGGCATATCACAAGGATGAATGATAACAGATGGACACTCCGTATAGTTGAATGGAGGCCTAGATAACACAAAAGATGCAGAGGTAGACCACAGACAAGATGGATGAAAGACATAAAAAGATTAGCGGGACACGATTGGATGCCAAAAGGTCATTGGAGACAACTTGGGGAGGCTTACATCCGACTATGGATGGAATAAGCTAATGATGATGATGATGATGTTAGGGTTAGTGTTTCGGCTCCGTATGTAAGAATTGGTAGCACACATCGATCAAAGGTTTTTTATTTTGAGACACAGCGGGATGTCTGATTTGAATATATGATGTAATTTCCCAAATATTGCCCCTGAGAGACTTATTCTTCGATATAATTCACGGGTTTGATAGACTCTGCCTGACTTGATTTCGTGCCTGAAATATTTGTAAGCAGTGACTTGTTCGAGTTCTTTATCGTTGACTGACATGAGACAACTGAGTATTAAATTTGTCATGAACTGGGTCTTTGCAAAATTTAAATCTTACTTGCTGCTACAAAACTATATTTAGTGAATTTATCATGTTAACCCTATTCTGTATGCTACATTTTGGTTTACACAATCTGTTATCAGAACAATATGTATTATACGCAATCTGTCTTCTTGAATAGGTATTCTAAAAGGGTTATAAAAATTTGGAGGGAGATGATGCCACATTGCCGGACCTTTCTCCATTCCAAATCTTTTGGATTCCCTGTGAACCTTCACCGATGCTGTGGCGTAGTTGTATATATGTTTCAGGATATTTATATATATCTCGAATCTACACGGCATTCAGTAAATGCTTCAAAGAGTCTGTCATGGTCGACTGAACCAACCGCTTTCTCGTAATTTACTAAAAAATTTAATACTCCTTTATTTTCTCTCTCTATCTCTTTTGCTTTCTATAGCCATAGCTGCTAGGACTATTCGGCTGAATGTCGGTTGAATAATAACCCTTAGTTTGGTTTCCATTTCTCGTTTAAACAGAGCCTCAGCGATTCTTAGAGTTGTCTACCTCGTTCTCGAGTGTAAATTCTCCTCATCACTCAATCACTTTTTATTTTTTTCAGTAGGATCTATTGTGACTCTGGAAACTATAGCCATAATCCTACTGATTTTTTCAACATTTTAAACTCTTTTAAGCTCAATGAGCCCCTTCTTCTTTATTTTTTTTTTCAATGATTCAGCTCAAGAAATTTAGTTTCAGTTACAAAATGTAAGTCAGATTCCGTGGTTTACTACTATAACAAAGCTGATTGACAGATCTCGCCCGAGTATACATACATACAGTCCCTGGCCAAATTATTAGACGCACTGCAAGATTTCATGTAAAATATTAATTACCGAGTGATATTGTACCGATTTATTATTTTTAAATTGATTTGTTTTTTATTTTTATATTATCCAATCAATTACCTATTTATTTGACATAAATAAAAACAGCATTAATTTAGAAAAGCATAAGTTTATTAAGTTTTAAAGAAAAGTGAAATTAATGTTAGTAAAAGTCAATATTTAGTTGAGCCACCTTTAGCCGCTATCAAAGCTTTAATTCTGCGCGGCATGCTATCAATGCAAGATTGTACTGTCTCCTGCATTTGAGGATGATGATTCCACACATGAATAATCTTTTCTAGGAGCTGAGCTTTGTTGGTAATCACATCTTTAGCCACTTCTCTTTTCATCAGCTCCCACACATTTTCAATGGGGTTCATATCAGGGCTATTACCCGGCCAATCCAACAGAGGGATATTTTTTTCTGCCAAAAAAAAAAAAAAAAGCTTTAACAGACCGAGCAGTGTGGCAGGGAGCTCCATCTTGCATGAAAGTAAATGGTTCCCCATTTGGAAAACCATTCTCTGAGCTGCGGAATCAACCGATTTTGTAATACTTCTTTGTACTGATCTTGCCTCATTATTCCTTTGACGACGTACAGACGTCCAGTGCCCTTGCCGCTGATGACTGACCAAATCATCACTTTGGTGGGATGTTTAACCGTCAGGACGACACAATCAGGATGAAACTTTTCTCCATGACGACCACGCACATACTGAGCTTTATTCTGCAAAATTTCGAATGTGCTTTCGTCACTGAAGCAGACCTGTCGAAAATAGGAAAAATATATGAACTTCCATGTTTTATTTGCTTTATTTAACTGAAAATAATAATAATGTATCAATTATTGATTAAATTGCTGTATCTTACCGATCTCCAGAAGTCCACATCTTTGTCTTGCCATTGTTTGGCCCACTTCAGGCGCTTTGCTTTCATTGCAGCTGTTAACTTGGGCTTCCTGGCGGGGCGCGACAGGCCTTAAAATCTAATTCTTTCAATTTTCTTCGAACAGTGCGCTCAGAAGCATTTACGCTAGTATCCTGGAGTTGTGATTTTATTACCTTTGTGGTAGCAAATCTGTTTTCTACACAAATTTTCTTCAAACATCTCTCTGACCGTGGAGTGAAAATTGGTTTTCTACCGCATCTTTTCTTTCTTTTCGGGCTTAATTCCTTCCCTGACTCAATTTTCTTTTTTATGCGTCGTACACTAGCTTCAGAAACCTCCAATCTTCGTGATATTTCTCGGTTTGTAAATGTTTTCGCAATCACAAGGGCCTTCACTTCAGCTTTTTTACGTGGTGAAAGATCACCTTTTCTACCCATAATGAAAATAGTCCAATTACTTTTTTAAAACACTGCATACAAAATAAACTAATAACTGAGTAGTATAAAACTGTTAAACAAACAATCACAGTCCATAAAGCCACAGAAACACGTCCGTACCTGACTCGATTCGGATCGCGACTGATACAGGTTTGTACTTATTTACGTTCATGTATCACTTTGTCAACACAGTGTTGCCATATGTTAAAAATAAATACAAATATGTAGTCTACAATAATTCTTTTAAATAAAAATCAATAATATTGTAGTTTAAATATACCATTATTGCATAAAAACTCTTAAGAAACATAAAATTACTAAAAAAAATACAGTGCGTCTAATAATTTGGCCAGGGACTGTACATACATAATCCTTCCTCTTCTACCTTACGGTGTCGAGGTAGTGGAGCAGGTAATGCGTCGCCACTCCTTTCGGTTCTCTGCCATTTTCTCCGCCTGATTCCTGGTAATGTTCTTCTTTCTCAAGATTTTTCCCACAACATCATTCCATGTTCTTGTTGGTCTACATCTTTTACGCTTCTTATCCACTGCCACTTTCCATATTTCCTTTACCATTCTACAGTCGCTCATTCGCACCATGTGCCCGAACCACGTTAACTGTGTTGTTACCACGGAATTCACATTACACCTTTAGCGGACTATAGTGTTTCTGATGCGGTCTCGTCTCGTCACTTTGATAGCCGCCCTCAAAAAGCGCATTTCACACGCCTAGATTCTACTTCGGTTTCGCTCATCCAAACTCCAAGTCTCACCCCCATACAGCAGCACCGGGATGTACACCGTAGTGAATACCCTTATGTTAGTATTCAGACTAACTTCTCTTTTTCTAATAAATAATTTGTTCAATGCGTAGATAAACTTAGTGGCCCCTGTCGCCTTAGCAGTATAACAATTAAGAACAGTACCACAGTAAACATAAAACACAGTGGCGACAGTACGACTTGGCACCTTTGATCTCAAGAGGTTCGAGATCACATGACCTGTCGTTATATTGCTGATGTGATACTCGCCACTTTTTGAAATATTCTGACTGCTTCTTTCAAGAAAAATCCTATTTTGTAGAATAAAAATGAATTTGGCCGATTGAAAGGAAGAAAAAAAGGAGAAAAATTCTTTTTATGAACATTTTTTTATCAAGTTCTTAGTAAAATAGATATATAAAAAAAATGGAAAAAGGCAAAATATACAAGGAAAAAATACATTCGACTTCAACGCTTTTTTTGAATTATTCGTTTACATATATCATTGTTGAATTTATATTTCTCAACTATTCGAAATATAGTCCGGGGAGGGGGATGTTCATTTTGAGAATATATCTCTGCACACCTTCAGCTTCTCCAGTATAATGTCAACAATCATGCTTGTTATATTTCAGCAAATCCAAGTAATCTGGAGGGATTGAAAATAATTACAATTATCATTTTAAGATGAAATCGGCTTTCTTCTGAACTTAAAAATGAAGTAAACACACTTTTTGTTACATCTTATCATTAGTTAAATCTAATATAATAATTTTTATACAACTAATGACTTTAAGTCCCTTTATACTACTTACAAAGTATGTCCCAAAAAATTTTTATCCGATTGGAGAAAAAGTTTATCTTATATTACAAAAAAATTTATTCTCGATAAAAAGTTTTGCATCACATGGAAATCCATAATCAATCATCAAAAGTTTAAAATATTTGATGGTATACAGGGAAAACAAAAAATAATGATTTATAATGAAGAGTAAAGTGTGTTTAAATACAGAGCAAAATATTAATTGAACATGTTAATAGGAGCTAAAAAATTATGCTCACGTTTAGATTTGTGGCTTTCCTAGTTAAAAATTCAAAAAAAACTCCAGTAAACATGCCAGTAATTGTCGGATTACACTGGTCAACAAAAAAAAAAAGAAAATTGCTTGTTTCCTGTGATTTTTTTTTTGTTTCTATCTGAAATTGACGCGTATTTTTTAAATATGGCAACAATTTTTGCTCTAACAGCTTTTGTTTTTGAGTTGTAGCTAACTACCCTCATTTACTATTTTTACTTAGATTTTCGTTTTTTTATTGGACACTAAAATATATTTTATTGTTGTTTTAGATATGGCTTCGTCAAGAAAATGTTGTGTGTTTAATCCCGATTGTTTTTGCTATATTTGTGGTGAATATATATTTGCAAAATATCGAAAACCTATATCGGACTTTATGAAAACTGCGTATCATCAATACTTTAAAATAAAATTGTGTAATCAGGACAAGCCATGGGTTCCTCATATTGTATGCCAGAAATGTGTGGTATGTCTACGGTTATGGTCCAGTGGAAAAAGAGATGCAATAATGTTCGTAACACCCATGATTTGGCGAGAATCTCGGAACCATCATGACGATTGCTACTTCTGCGTTGTGAAAATAAACGGAATTAACCCTGGAAATCGAAGTGAGTGGTCATATCCTAACTTATCTTCTGCTCAACGACCTCAATTAAAATCATAAGAGGTACAACCCAGCACATCTAAATCTTCTGATGATTCAAATCTCTGTGAACCCGAACGAAATACATCAAGTGAAGACTCTGATTCAGACTACAAATGTAGCCTTTCAGAATCTCAACCATTTAATCAGAAAGAACTAAATGACTTACTAAGAGATCTGAACTTACCAAAAGAAGCTTCTGAAATTTTAGCATCTCGTTTAAAAGAAAAAAATTTGCTTACTTTTCGGAAACCAACATTACATTTTATCGTACCCGAGAGAAAAAATCTGTTACCGTATTTTTCTCAAGAGAAGGATTTAGTTTTTGTAACGATGTTGGTGGTATTTTGCAGCAGATGGGATTAAAACAGTACCAACCTAGTGATTGGCGTATTTTCATAGACAGCAGCAAAAGAAGTTTAAAGTGTGTTTTGCTTCATAACGGTAACAAGTACGGATCTATACCTATTGCACATTCGACGACTTTAAAAGAAGAATACGTAAATGTTTCTAAGGTTATGAAAAAAATTAAGTATCAAGACCACAAATGGGTCATTTGTGTTGATCTGAAAATGGTTAACTTTCTTTTAGGTCAACAAGGGGGGTACACAAAGTTCCCTTGTTTCATGTGTCTCTGGGATAGTCGTGACAAACAACACCATTGGTCACAAAAAGTTTGGCCAGTGCGGGAAGAGCTGAAAGTTGGTACAAAAAATGTAATAAATGTGCCTTTAGTTAGCCGAGACCGCATCATACTTCCACCACTTCCTATTAAACTCGGCATAATGAAACAGTTTGTGAAGGCGCTTGACAAAAGTGGCGAATGTTTTAATTTTCTTTCACGCAAGTTTCCAGGATTAAGTTCAGAAAAATTGAAAGCTGGTATTTTTGATGGGCCACAGATTAGGCAACTCGTGAAAGATCCTAATTTTGTCAAATCAATGACTGAAGTCGAATCCAAAGCTTGGAATTCATTTGTTATGAGTAGCTTCCTGGGCAAAAAGAAATCTGACGACCATGTCGAGCTTGTTGAGTGCATGCTATCAAACTTGCAAGGGCTAGGGTGCAACATGAGCATAAAAATCCACTTTCTGCACTCGCATTTAGACCGATTTCCACAAAATCTGGGTGATTTTAGTGAGGAGCAGGGTGAAAGATTTCATCAGGATCTTCGGAAAATGGAAGAGCGTTATCAGGGGCGGTGAGACTCACATATGATGGCGGACTGCTGCTGGAGTTTGCAACGAGACCTACCTAAAGTCGTTCATTCAAGGAAATCTTATAAAAGATCATTTGCTAGTGTTCAATAGAAATTTTATTAACATAATGTATTATTTTTTTGGCAAATAATAAAACTGTATATTTCAAAAGGTAAAGCTGTTAGCAATCTCCCAGTATTTTTTTCATAGTCAGGGCCATAGAAATACCCAATAACAGAAAAAAAATGAAGGAAACAAGACTTGTATTGACCAGTGTTATTTATTGAATAAAGGAAAACGAAATTAATTAAAAACTAGTGCACTGATTTTGATTATATGATATTTTTATTAAAAATTTGATAACCTTTTTATCTGCTTTGCAACAATTACATCCATAATAAATTTGTGCTAATATCATTTTATTTTGAAATTGCAACATTACCTAATTACTACGTACATAACATAACAACTGCACATATGGATTAATTATATCTTTATTGCACAAGTGCTTCAATGTATCCACCGTCCCTTTCTAGACAGGTGATTGTTCTTCGAGAAAAATTTTTAATTACCTCTCTAATTACGTCAGGAGTTATAACTTCACGTGTTTCCCTAAAGACTCTCTCAAGATGATCGCCATCTTGAAGTGGCCTTTTAAGATAAACCTTTTCTTTTAAGTAGCCCCATAAAAAAAGTCTAGAGGGGTAATGTCAGGAGACCCTGGAAGCCAAGTAAACTGGACATACCTCCCTATTACTCTACCGTTAAAAATGTGGAGGAGATAATCTTGAATATTTCTCGTACTGTGACATTATGCACCATCATGTTGACACCATATACGTTGTCTTTCAATTATTGGTAGGCGATTAAGAAACTCAGAGACCTTATTATTTAAGAATTCTAGGTAATGTTCAGCATTCATATTATCTCGAAAAAAGGATGGTTTAACTATTCAACACTATACATTGGTTTTAAACGAGTATTGATCTCGAGTTTGGATATTGAAGTTAGGATTAACATGTCGCTTAGTCAGAGAAAAGTATTTGTCTGGCTATAAAAACCTGTTATCTTTCAATTTTCCTTGAAACCAAGCACAAAATTAAAATCTTCGGTCATAATCTCCTGCTTTTAAAAGCTAAAAGTGAATTTTTTCGCTTTTCTACTATCGACAGCATTACTTGA
The DNA here is from genome assembly GCA_019049505.1 of Pachyrhynchus sulphureomaculatus. Taxonomy (NCBI): domain Eukaryota; kingdom Metazoa; phylum Arthropoda; class Insecta; order Coleoptera; family Curculionidae; genus Pachyrhynchus; species Pachyrhynchus sulphureomaculatus. Next base: position 185,400,766 of record CM032449.1, read on the forward strand.
TTTTGATTATCTTCATTTGAAACCCATGCACGATGTTTCTTTTTAAATTTATTTTCAACACTTCCATGAATCTTGAAATTATTTATTAGATATCCTACAGTTGTGAAGTGTACAGTTTTACCAGGGTGTCTATTATTAAAGATTTCTGCTGTTTCTCTAAAAGTTTTATAATTATCTCCAACTATGAGAATAATTTCAATTTTATCTTCAACACTCAATTTTACAGGCATTTCTAATTATTGCAAATATAGACTGACTTTTATTGACAGTTGTTAAGTATTTAAATTTATAGTGATTTCATTTTCTTTTATTTAATAAATAATCCAACAATTACTGGCGCGTGTACAGGAGTTTTTTTTTAATTTTTATCTAGGAAAGCCACAAATCTAAACGTGAGCATAATTTTTTACTTCCTATTAACATTTTCAATTAATATCTTGCTCTGTATTTAAATTTATACACACTTTACTCTTCATTATAAATCACTATTTTTTATTTTCCCTGTATACCATTAAATATTTTAAACTTTTTATGTGATGCAGAACTTTTTATCAAGAATAAATTTTTTTGTAATATGCAAGATAAACTTTTTCTCCATTTATATAAAACTTTTTGGGACGCACTGTAAAAGTAAATCCATGCACTGATTTATTCAGACCCATCAGTGCTGGAAAATTACTACTTTTGCATGCCCAGACTGAGTTTTGAAAGTTTGGTTAGTGAATTTTAGCAGATAATATAACTTAACTCCAGCAAACATTCTGCCCTGAATTCAGAAAAAATAACCGGTCAAGTGTAAGTTGAACTTGCGCAATTAGTGTTCCGTACGTTGATGTTGTAACAGAAGTATAAAAATCGATCAGTGACTTCACAATACACACCCCAAATGAGTTTTCCACAAAGTTTATTTCTAATCTTTACTGAAAATTGATGACCTTGAAATTTCTGTTTTTTTTATATACCGGATAAATTATTACAGGTCATGCACTCGTGATAAGTTTCGTTCAATCTACACCCCGTGGAGAATATTCCAGAATTTTTTCAAAATTTTTTGATAAATACTTTTCGAAAGAAAAGTGCTCGTAAGTATTACATTATATATATACTTTTTACTCGTGTTTTCATAAGCTTTCATTTGACACCACACTTGATTACCTAGTAAAAAATTTTTTTTTCACTTCCGATTTCACCCCCCTTAAGTCAAAATTTAACTTTCAAAACTACATGGCTCTGATGAGGCCATCAATTCCTATATTATTACCAAATTTCAACTTTCTATGACAAATAGTTTCGGAGAAAATCGGGTGTGACAGATGGACAGACAAACGGACAGACAGACGGACAGACAGACAGACGGACAGACAGACGGACAGACAGACGGACAGACAGACGGACAAACAAACGGACAGACAGATGGACAGACAGACGGACAGACAGACGGACAGACAGACGGACAGACAGACGGACAGACAGACGGACAGACAGACACCGAAAGGATCTTATAAGTGTTCCGTACGGAACACTAAAATATTAATGAAACAACATATTCCAATACTTAACAATAATAAAACGTCAACTATGTTACATATAAAATGTATCTCTAATATGGAAACACAATTATCATAATCTTTATATAATATATTGCATCTATAATATATATAAAAGTCTCTCTGTCTGTCTGTCTGTCCGTTAGTGCGCCTATCACTGAAAAACCACTTATCCGATTTACGTACTTTTTTTTTTAAAACATACATATGTCTCTGGCCAGGTTATATGCTATATTTTATTACGATAGGTAGCATAAGGAATGAGCAGTGACGTAAAATAGTGAATGATGTCGGAAATAAGTTTCCCGCTAGCGCGTGCCTTTGCAATCCACAGCCTAAACCATTAAATATGGAACAATATTATGTAGCAAAGAATATCTGTAATGTATAATCTATAATATATATAAAATGCAATGTCTCTCTGTCTGTCTGTCTGTCCATTAGTGCGTTTATCACGCGGGAACCACTTATCCGATTTACCTGTCTTTTTTTAAATTCACGCATATATTCTTTGGCCAGGTTATATAATAATAATAATAATAATCTATATCTATAATATATATAAAATGCAATGTTTGTCTGTCTGTCTGTCCGTTAATGCGCTTATCCCTCGAGAACCACTTATCCGATTTACGTGATTTTTTAAATTCATACATATGTTCTCTGACCAGGTTATAGGTATATATTTCATTACATCTATAATATATATAAAAATGCAACGTATTCTGTCTGTCTGTCTGTCCGTTAGTGCGCTTATCACTGGAGAACCACTTATCCGATTTTCGTACTTTTTTTTTTTTGAAACATACATATGTTCTCCGGCCAGGTTATAGGCTATATTTTATTACGATAGGTAGCATAAGGAATGAGCAGTGCCAATAATAGTAAATGAGGTCGGACAAAGTTTGCCGCTAGCGCGTTCTCTTGCAATACACAGCCCAAACCATTAAATATGGAACAATATTATGTAGCAGAGAATATCTATAATATATATAAAACGCAATGTCTCTCTGTCCGTCCGTTTGTCTGTCTATCTGTCCGTCCGTTAGTGTGCTTATCACTCGAGAACTACTTATCCGATTTACGTGCTTTTTTTTTAAACATACGTATGTTCTCTGGCCAGGTTATAGGATATATTTTATTACGATAGGTAGCATAAGGAATGAGCAGTGACGTAAAATAGTGAATGATGTAGGAAATAAGTTTGCCGCTAGCGCGTGCCTTTGCAATACACAGCCTAAACCATTAAATATGGAACAATATTATGTAGCAAAGAATGTCCGTAATGTATAATCTATAATATATATAAAATGCAATGTCTCTCTGTCTGTCTGTCTGTCCATTAGTGCGTTTATCACGCGGGAACCACTTATCCGATTTACCTGTCTTTTTTTAAATTCACGCATATATTCTTTGGCCAGGTTATAGGATATATTTTATTAGGTGACATAAGGAATAAGCAGTGACGATAAGAGTGAATTAAGTCGGAGAAAAGTTTGCCGCTAGCGCGTTCTCTTGCAATACACTCCCTAAAGCATTAAATATGGAACAATATCATGTAGAAAAGAATACAATATATATAATATGCAACGTCTCTCTGTCTGTCTGTATGTTCGTTAGTGCGCTTATCACTCGAGAACCACTTATCCGATTTACGTGTTTTTATAAATTTATACATATGTTCTATATAATTCGATATAAGCCTCGATAATGGGAGATAAGGTGAGATAATGGGAGATAAGTATAAATAATGGGAGATAAGGAGAGATAATGGGAGTTATGGTGAGATAATGGGAGATATGATAAATAATGGGAGATAAGGAGAAATAATGGGAGATAAGTCGAGATAAGCCTAGATAATGGGAAATAAGGTGAGATAATGGGAGATAAGGAGAAATAATGGGGAGATAAGGAGAAATAATGGGAGATGAGCAGATATAAGCCTAGATAATGGAAATTATGTAAAGATAATGGGAAATGAGGAGAAATATTGGGAGATAAGGAGAAATAATGGGAGATATTTTTATTACGTTGGGTAACATAAGGAATAAGCAGTGACGATAGTAGTGAATCAAGTCCACGCGAGCGGAGCCGCAGGCCCGGCTAGTAATATAAATAAAGAATTACGAATAAATTACGAGTACCTTCAGGATTTTTAAAAACACTAATCGTACAACAGAAACTTCCTCTTGATATTCTTTTTAAAAATTATTTTCAATTATAACGTCAAAAGAGTCATTTACTTATTGGAAAATTATTATTAATAAATTTCGGAGCAAATTATACCATAAAAGACTTTGCTTTGAAATCCAGATGTAAACACAACCCACGACCGCGCTGGCAGCCATTTTGTTGGTATGATAGGGAACGCATGTATGATAAAAGAAGGTCCTAAAAACTTTCTTGAGCGTCGCTACTCTGTTTTATGTTTACTGTGACAGTGCTATCAACACACACAAAAGATTATTTCATTCATTGCACGATTTTTAAATCACAAATTCCCGGTACTTATTCTTTTTATAGAATATTAAACTTTTTTCACATTTGCCCTCAATTTGTCTATATTTTTGATTGTTTTGACAGCATTGTTGAGCTGATCGTAGATTCAGTTTTGGTGTGGTTTATTTTAATGGAGAACGTCTTTTTGGATTTTGCGACATGACTTGTTACTAATATGTTCGAAAGTAATGTCATATTCGTCCCATAATTTATTCGAAAATTGTTAATAATTAGGCTACGCAATTCATCCGAGGAGAATAACCGGGGCACCTTATGTAAGTAAAGTTTCGAAGCTTCAATAACCAGCCAATCTTATAACAGATCGTATATGTATTTAATAACTCATAATATTGATTTACAACGTTGGTGTCCATAAAATCACATTATGCCGTTCTATATTTTAAAGGATGTAATTAAATTATTTTCTTTGTCTGCTTAGGAAATTACATAACTGCCAGGCGAAGGTAACTATTACAAAATATATTATTGAATTTAGCATATCACCATCTGTGACTGAGGAATTTTAATTATTGTTCATTAGAAAATGTTGGAAATCATAATATTACAAAAAATAGTTAGTCACTTAAATTGTATACATCTTTTTCGGTAGACAATTATTTTATGTGAATCTGTAATTAACCATCATTTTAGTAGTATTACCGCATATTGCTATATACATCGTCGTCTTCTTTTCAGTCTGCTTTTATGCACGTTTGGATGCAGGCCTTTTCCAAATCTTTCCATCTTTCCCTGTCCAGAGCCTTTCTGTTCCAATTTTTTCCTGCGATATTCTGGATGTCGTCTCGCCACCTTCTTTGAGGTTTTCCTCTTACTCTTCTTTGGACGCCATACTGTAAGCTTGTAGGCCCTCTCGCTACGTGGCCAACCGATCTCTACTTTAGTTAAGCCGTTCTTTCCAGAGTAGCTGTCAGCCGTATTCTTCTCCGGATTTTCCCATTTGGTATTCTCTCAAACTTACTCCAAACATAGCTCTCTCCATTGCGCCACTCGAAGTCTGTTCATCGACTTACGTGTTAGCGACATCGTTTCAAGACCGTACGTAAGAACTAGCAGTATACACGAGTCGTATGTGTTCTTTTTGAGGTTTACAAGGGATATCTCGTCATCTGAAAATAAACCCGAGTTTATCAAAAGCTGCCCCATTCTTCGAGAAATTTCTGCCATTTGGTTCTCCTTTTCTAGTAATGTTTTTTGTCCGGGGTATATATCTTAGGGTACGTTTTCTAATGGCCCATTTTCGATAGTAAACTCTGGGCTCGTTATCTTTGTCTTGCTCAGGTTCATTTTCAGTCCGACTCGTGACGATGCATGATGCAGTTCCTTCAACATAGTTGTTAATTCATTGGGTGTAGTACCGATTAGAACGAGATCGTCAGCAAATCGTAGATGATTAATAAAATATAGGTTGTCGAAAAGAATCGTAGTCACGTCACTGTAGGGACAACTATCAAAAAAAAAAAATTTTTACAAATAATTTCATTTATTCAAAATAATCTCCCTCAGCATCAATAGAACGTTCACAATGATTCATTAAAAAGTCAAAAGAGTTTTTCAACTTTTACTTTGATACTTTGTTCAGTACGGTGGTCATGGCGGCCTCAATGCCGTCATATTTAATTTTGGAAATGTAAAATAGTCATATGGAGCCATGTTAGGTGAATAAGGTGGATGGTTAAAGGTTACAATACATTTTCGAGTTAAAAATTGACGTACAATGGCTGTCTTATACTAGGACGTAATGCTGTACAATACTACTCCGGGCAGTGGTTAATAGTTTGTTCTAAAGGCGATCCAAAATACCGAAATAAAATTTAATGTTCTGGTAATAGATCGACTTTTTTATGCACGATATCCCTTGAATCGTAGAAATAGGCGAATATGGTCTAAATACAGGATTTTTGAATGCGAAGTTTCTTCATTGCTGGCTGGTCAGATAATTTTCAGACAAACTTTGACTTCTGGTCGATGGATTGTACTGGTAGCACCAAATTTGGGCTAAGGCTAGGACGTGCTGAAAATATTTTATTGATTGCGTGCTGGCTTTTGGGTTTCGGTGAACGATTGCAGAATACAGCAGGAATACACCCTACGTTTGTCGAAAACATGAGAATGTTGAGAATGAAATTTGTAGAAATTTCTGTCAATATTTTACAGGTCCCGTTCAGATCCTGGTTCAAATTTCAAGTGCTTCTTTTACATTTTCAACTGTAATCGATGTTCACGGATCACTACTTCTCGAATCGTCTTCAATTATTTCTCGATTGACCTTTTTGTGTACAAGATAGGATTTATTAAATTTACTAGCTGTGATGATGTTAGTGTTCTGGTGATTAATCGAAAGTACATCCATTATAGCGTTACTGTTGCACGTGTTTAATTTCTCCGTCAAATTATTATTTACATATTCATCTACAAATAACCAATGTATCTGCAAAAAAAAATAAGATGTTTGTAATTATATATCAATCTTAATGTTTCTCAAAAATGGTTGAAAGAGTTGCTTGAAACATAATTGAATGTTTCCTAAATAAACATATCAAATTTACTGATGCTCAGTATAAGTTAAGACAAAATGAAACTCTTAATATATGTATTTATATATATATATATATATATATATATATATATGTGTATATATATATATATATATATATATATATATATATATATATATGTATACATGTATATATATATATATATATATATATATATATATATATATATATATATATATATATATATATATATATATATATATATATATATATATATATATATATATATATATATATATATACTATATCTATAATATATATAAAATGCAACGTATCTCTGTCTGTCTGATGTCGGAAATAAGTTTGCCGCTAGCGCGAGCCTTTGCAATACACAGCCTAAACCATTAAATATGGAACAATATTATGTAGCAAAGAATATCAGTAAGGTATAATCTATAATATATATAAAATGCAATGTCTCTCTGTCTGTCTGTCTGTCCATTAGTGCGTTTATAACGCGGGAACCACGTATCCGATTTACCTGTCTTTTTTTAAATTCATACATATATTCTTTGGCCAGGTTATATAATAATAATAATAATAATAATAATCTATATCTATAATATATGTAAAATGCAATGTTTGTCTGTCTGTCCGGTAATGCGCTTATCCCCCGAGAACCACTTATCCGATTTACGTGATTTTTTAAATTCATACATATGTTCTCTGACCAGGTTATAGGTATATATTTTATTACATCTATAATATATATAAAATGCAACGTATCTCTGTCTGTCTGTCTGTCCGTTAGTGCGCTTATCACTGGAGAACCACTTATCCGATTTTCCTACTTTTTTTTTTAAAGATAAATATGTTCTCCGGCCAGGTTATAGGCTATATTTTATTACGATAGGTAGCATAAGGAATGAGCAGTAACAATAATAGTAAATGAAGTAGGACAAAGTTTGCCGCTAGCGCGTTCTCTTGCAATACACAGTCCAACCAATTAAATATGGAACAATAGTATGTAGCAGAGAATATCTATAATATATATAAAATGCAATGTCTCTCTGTCCGTCTGTCTGTCTGTCCGTCCGTTAGTGTGCTTATCACTGGAGAACCACTTATCCGATTTACGTGCTTTTTTTTAAAACATACGTATGTTCTCTGGCCAGGTTATAGGATATATTTTATTAGGTGACATAAGGAATAAGCAATGACGATAATAGTGAATCAAGTCGGAGAAAAGTTTGCGGCTAGCGCGTTCTCTTGCAATACACTCCCTAAAGCATTAAATATGGAACAATATCATGAAGCAAAGAATGCAATATATATAAAATGCAACGTCTCTCTGTCTGTCTGTCCGTTAGTGCGCTTATCACTGGAGAACCACTTATCCGATTTAAGTGTTTTTATAAATTTATACATATGTTCTATATAGTTCGATATAAACCTAGATAATGGGAGATAAGGTGAGATAATGGGAGATAAGGAGAAATAATGGGAGATAAGTCGAGATAAGCCTCGATAATGGGAGATAAGGTGAGATAATGGGAGATAAGCAGAGATAAGTCTAGATAATGGGAGTTATGGTGAGATAAATGGGAGATAAGGAGAAATAATGGGAGATAAGGAGAAATAATGGGAGATGAGCAGAGATAAGCCTAGATAATGGAAATTATGTAGAGATAATGGGAAATAAGGAGAAATATTGGGAGATAAGGAGAAATAATGGGAGATATTTTATTACGTTGGGTAAGATAAGGAATAAGCAGTAACGATAGTAGTGAATCAAGTCCACGTGAGCGGAGCCGCTGGCCCGGCTAGTATATATATATATATATATATATATATATATATATATATATATATATATATACATATATCTATCTATCTATATATATATATATTTATATATATATATATATATATATATATATATATATATATATATATATATATATATATATATATATATATATATATATATATATATATATATATATATATATATATATATATATATATATATATAAAAGGTGGCCATCTGTTGCTTTCTTTTTAAAATTGCTATAAAAAAATATTTTTCAAGGTTTTTTTCTGTATCGAAAAGAGTAAACTTTCCGATTAATTATGAAATATAATTTAATTCAAATAGCTGCTAGGGCTGCCTTGGCTGTAGTCCATCCTATCAACCCAGTCGCCTCTATTTGGCGAATAGTTTGGTGGATATTTTCCTTATGTACGTGGATTGTTTGACAACGGTCCTTAACATTCTGTTATAAAGAGAATCTAATGGAGCTAAATCGCATCTGCGCGGTGGCCATAGCACACTTCAAAATGGTTGATCACACGATTACCAAATTTAGTACCCAAAAGATGTTTTACGGCTGGTGTGGAATGTTGTGCCATCCAGCTGGAACCAAAACTTTTCCAACTCCAAATGGTCCACTTGCGGTCACAAAAAATTAGTTATCATGTCTTTGTAACGCACTTGGTTCACCGAAACGTTGTTGCCAGCTTCATCTTCAAAGAAGAAAGGCCGAGTAATGTCATTACTCCAAACAGTCACTCTTTAAGTATGTATTTGTTTTTCTATAACTACGTGTAGATTTTTAATACCCCAGTTCCTACAGTTTTGCTTCTTTACGTATCCTCCGAGATGAACATCAGCTTCGTCCGACAAGATGATTTTACGAGCAAAATTGGCGTCATTTTTCAATTCATTTGTCAACCCACATAGAGAAGCGATAACGAAGCGGATGGTCATCTTGTTTCAATTCTTGAGTGCTGGACGTTGTAAAAAATAATCCCAGATTTTTTTTACATATCAAATAGGTTATCAATAAACATGAGTTTGATTTCGATTAAAATTTCTTTTAAATTTTAGCACAGTTTCGGCAACACAGCTCAGACTTTGGTAATAATTTGCCAGCGTTGTGCAAGCTTAAATCGATCCATTTCGTTTCGCGCAAGACCACCTTATATATATATATATATATATATATATATATATATATATATATATATATATATATACATATATGTGTGCTGAAGGTCGAACAGTGTTGCCCATTTAGTTTACCCTTTTCTACTTGTCCTTACGGCACTTATTAGAATTTTAAATGCATTATTGACTTGATTTGGGGGAAAAATATTTTATAAATATTTTTTTGGGTACAAAAAGTAGATGATTGACATACATGTAACACCATCTTGTGCTTATGCTTTTATTCTACTAGATCGTACTATATTTGATGTTGGTATATAAGCTGACAAAAACAAGCATTTTAATAAAAACATCTTTTATTTTAAGAAAATATAGCGTATAAATTACAAAATACATAAATAAGATGGGATGACAGAACAATGTACAAATACTAAGATGAATGTACTAGAATGTACGAGATGGTAATGAAAAAAAATACTGATAGAAAAATGAGGTCAAGTTGAAGACAACAGCCGTTGTCTAATAGTGTCCTCCATAATGTCCTCCAAGTTCAAGACCGCCTCCATAACCACCGTCGTAACCTCCATAACCTCCATAACCTCCCTGTTCTTCTTTGATGTAAATTGGAACTTTCCTTTCAACGACGACTGGTACCTTAACTGGGTAAGGTACTGGCTTGCTGACTGGGTATGGGACTGGTTTGAGTACTGGAACGGGGTGTGGTACTGGGACTGCAACCTACAAAAAATACAAATAATTTAGGAAATGTTCGATTAGTTTTCGGTTCATTATTGTTTCAGGAAGATTTTAATTAAAGAAATTGCCATTACAATTACTGGGTGTTTACAATTACCGGCGATGTTGCATGTCTTTTAAACATACTTTTTTTGGGTACGAGACAAACGCTAGAGGGAAACGCCTAAATCACTACTGGAGCGAGTATGAAAGTTATGGTTTACGTTGTCATGGAGGTTCCAATTTTTTCTTTGTACAGTCATAAAAACTGTTGTTTAGTATATAGCTTTCCAGTGCGAAATAATATTCCCAGATGTTGAGCCATCTTTCAACATCATTATGCTAAGAAATTACTTTTAAATTACCACGTTGCTAAGTGTTAATTTGGTGACGATGCTTGTAGCTTAGAGTGTCACAACGTGACTATGTTGAGAATTGTGATGATAAAAAAAAACACTGCCCTAGCTCTTGTGGCGTTACATTCTACTTGGTTACTATCATCCCGAGAGTGTAGCAAGTAGCGTAGTATTTAAAGAACGCAACAAAAATTAAGTAATCCTGATATGTATTTGAAGGCAAGCTGTTAAAGAATCTCCTCATCTTCCAATGGGACTTAATTACTGAGGTCATGGAAATCTGGGAGGAGGTTTGTTAGACGGTTTCATCTGAAAAATATTGATGTACTGTAGATTTGAATACTTGCAGGAAATCGAAAATATGGAGCTTGATACGAATATGTATCATATTACCAAAAAGGGTTAGGAAGTAGAGTCATAAGGATGGCTAGGGTAAACCTAGGGGAGGATGAACCGCCTTCACCTTAAGAGCGTACGTAATTTTCACTCTGTTAGGTAGTGTAGTTAAGAATTAGTGTTGTATATTTGAAATGTTATGATTTTTGGTTAGTTTACAAGTAATTAATAGCAATGAATGAAATAACAGAGATATTATTTCTCTCGTGTCATATGCCTCAGTAAACTCTCTGGATTGTCATCCGCCTTGGATATATCAATGTGATACTATCTGTAATGTTAAAATACGATTTTGTTTTTAAAATCACTGTATAATTAAATTAGCACCAGGTTTCGAATTAATTGAAAAAATTCTTCGCTTTTAACTTAATATTGAGTATTCCTTTGTTCAAGTGTTCGGTCAAGCTGAAGATGGTGTAAATAGCTGAGTAATCGAGTCGTAGGAAAAATAAAAATTCGTTTTGGAATATAATATCTTTGAACACAAAGGTCTGTATTCTCATTTCTAACAAGAATGATAAAGCCTTAAAATACGAAACTAATAATTCCAATGGAGTGGAGTCAGTAAGTAAAAATATTTGTACTATAAGTTCTGGAAGTATTGTACGATAATGGCAGAGTAGTACAATAGGTCCTAAGTTCATCATATTATATTACAAATTTTCTATTGTTGGATATGAGAAAAAACTAATTAAAACTGATCTTATTTAGCATTTAGGGTTTTTGATCAACAGAAAAATAGAGTTATGAAGTTGAGCAGTGCGAGACCTAAAAATCAGGGCGTCAATGTACAGTTGTTTTAAAATTGTAAAATTGTAACCTGTTCCAAGAGGTTATACGTTAACAAAGCTTCGAAAAAACACTACTAACAGCAATTAAATTAATATTACATACCTTAACTGGTACTTTTACTGGATAAGGCACTGGTTTCTCAACTGGGTAAGGTACTGGCTTTTCAACTGGTACAGGGTATGGTTTTGGTACTGGTACTGGATAAGGTCTTTCTACTGGTACGGCCACTTTTACTGGGTATGGTACTGGTACCTTCCTTTCAATGGTAACAGGGTAAGGCTTGGGTACTGGGACAGGTATCGTTTTGGTGATAGTGATGGTTTTGTCTTCGTATCCACCTCCGTATCCACCGCCGGATCCACCTCCGTATCCTCCTCCGTATCCACCTCCGTATCCACCTCCATAACCTCCTAGTTCTATACCACCTCCATAGTGATCACCACCTAAAAATATTAATTTTATAGAATGGTAAGAAGTTAACCACCAGATGTTTATTATGACGCCAGAAACTGTTGCAAAAATATATTCGTTTCGATTTCTCCCCTCATATCCCAATAATCACAAAAAGGAAATTCGAATTCAGGATATAATGAGTGACTTCAGAGGAAAAGCAATGGAGGTCAAAATTTCACGAGCCTCTCCATTGTCTCTACTATTGTTTAATACCTATATAGCCGATAAAATTACTTCGTCTAAAGCAGAACCTACTAACCTGGTATTATACAATATATAATGACGACACTGATATTATGAGAGGTCCGAATAGGTAAAAATCACACGGTGCCAGGTCTGGGCTGTATGCAGGATGAGGCAAAATCTCCCAACCTAATTTCTTTCTTGGATAAGCCGGGCAATAATATCGTGAACAGTTCCAATGCTTACCCCAACCCCCTGAGCTATCATTTCAACAGTAATTCTTCTGTCATTACGAATAAGTCCATCAATCGGACCGAAAACTGCGACTGGACGTCCCTTTACTGCTCGTTACACACTCTTGTTCGGCCACTTTTGAACCGATCTATTCACTTGTAAACGTTCTCACGGTTCATGCAACTTTGTCCATACTGAAACATTCTAAAATGTTAAGCCAAGTGAAACCCACCCTCTGCTACTAAAAATCTGATGACAGAACGCTGTTCTTCTAAAGTGTAGTCTTCCAATCGACTCACCATGGTAAACTGGATATCTTGAGGTTATGTTTACATTACATGATCGAACAGCTGATTAAAACTCATCACAAGGTTGCTAACTTCCACTCCTAGAAGTATGGAGCAGTTTCATTGAATGGATTTAGGTAAATACCAATTGTCTCTTTACTTATTGAATGACCCTCCTACTACCAGCTCAGGATTGGTTTCATTATTGTAGAATTAAAGTTAACCCGACAAAGATTCAAGCGAATCTCTTCTCCAAATAACGGCATGCATCAGCCTCAGCAATGCCTTACGCTTAAAGAAACTAGGCTTGCATAGTAAAATCTTAGCTAGTGCTAGTGCTAGTATGGAGGAATCAGGTTGTAGCTTTCGGAGCCTTTAATTTCTAGGCTGTATTCACTGCTGAACAGTTCCAAAGCTTTTGCTTTGGAAAAAAATAATAACATATAAAACGAATTTCAGACCCGAGCCTATATTGCATGACTGTCAAATATCGATTTAGGTGTATCCAATATGTAGACACTCTGTGTAAGCGATCGATATAGATTAAGGTCTTAAGAATAGTTATCAACGTCGCCTGGTTCTTTTGAAGCTATCAACTGTATCATGATTCATGCATGTGTTAGATTCATCAGGAGCAATAACTGACTTACCGACTTGACTGAGACAATCATCACTCTTGATGATGCTTAGCGAAATGCTCGTCAAGTGCAAAAATAAAGTGTTCTGTGTAATGGCGATAACTATCGGGTAGTACACTATTAAGGCTTATACAGTTTTTAAAACTTTTCGGTTGAGGAAGCAAAAAATATGTAAAATCATGATGCTCTGTCTAGGGTCAACATCAGCCTGCATTCATTCCTGCTGGTTGTCATTTTCTAATCGTAAGGGCACTAGTAGATTAATAGAATATTAACATACTATATGTTATATAGTTGAGTAACGCATACATGAAAATTGTTACAAATTAAGAGTTTGAAAATGGAAATATATTGCATTGTTAGTTAATATTGTAATAACATAACTGACTCGTGATTCACACGCGACTTTTATTTATAGCACAGCAATTACACGATACAAATATAAATCCGTTGACTATACCTGCATATGTATATGAGGTATTGAATACCAGTACGTATCGGACTAGTTTTTAATACCAATGGTACTCTTGATATATTAATTGAAGTACTTGATCTTGATATTGATTTTGATTTATTGCTCTCTTATTTATTTCATTTTATGTAGGGTTTTTGAAGTACTTATAGGTATTATAATTTAATAACAAGGAAAGTTTATAGAGATTGTTATGTCAACAATTTAATATATTATAATGTATGATTTGTTGCGTCAATTGGTAAAGAGTTCTGTAGTACTTTTACTTTATCAATTTGGACATTGAAGTTTTGTTCCATTTGCTAGCCCTTTAGGACGTTTTTGAGTTAGTTTACGACAGTGTTGCCAAGTATACAGTTCCTTTTTAAGTATCATGACTTAATATAAAATGTTCCTTTTTAAACGACCGGATTTTCAAGTTAAAATATAATAACCGGCCGAGTGTGAGTCGGATTTGCGCAATTAGTGTTCTATACGTTGATTACGGAGGTATAAAATAATCATTGACTTCACAAAACACACCCCAAATGAGTTTTATACAAAGTTTTTTACTGAAAACTGATGATCTGAAAATTTTTGTTTTTTTTTCGTTTAATATACAACTTTTTCAAAATTTTCTGATAAGTGTACAAAGAGAAGTGTGCGCAAGTATTACGTTATATATATTTTTGAACTCGTCTTTTACAAGCTTTCACTTGACATCCCACTCGATGACCTAGTAATTTTTTTTTTCAATCCGATTTCACCCCTCAAAACTAACCTCTTATATCAAAATTTAACTTTCAATACTACACAGCCCTAATGAAGCCATGAATTTCTATATTAGTACCAAATTTTAACTTTCTACGTCAAATCGGGTGTGATAGACGGACAGACAAACACCGAAGTGATCTTATAAGTGTTCCATACGGAACACTAAAAACATGGTGTTACTTCTAAAAATAACATATTACCGTATAATCTACAAAATTTGAAGTGATAGGTACTTAATTTCATTAAGTAATCTCTAAAGACCTTTTTGCTCATGCGGCGTAACTGTAGGTACTATTGGGTTCCGTTCACGTGTATTTGACAGCTTTCTAATTTAATTAAAAATTAAAATTAAACTTTTTACAGCTTCGGTAGCTACAAGTTTTACTATTTTATAAACTTATTAACTTCGTTATTATCGTTAGTGACAAAAAATTATTACTTGAATCTTTTTACGGATAGTCATTGTATTGTTAGTTAGTCTATAATAAATGTTAAATATTTTTTTATAAGAAACATTAGTGTTAAACAAAATTTTAATGCTATTATTGTTTAGTTATAGAGCTGTTTCGTTATCAAGATTTTCTGTGGTTATTCTTGAAACAAGAATTTACCTGTGTACATATACTTAGCGATTTTTTAAATAGCCTTCATATGTAGGGGTATATAGATAAATTTCTTACCACCATATCCAAGACCAAATAGACCTCTCTTGCTTTGTTGTTTTCCTTTTGGTTCTATGGCTTTAGGCTCCTCTGCTTTCTTCTCCTCTGCAGAGACGAGGACTAAGAATGCAAAGAAAGCTAACGAGAGGTACTGAAAGAAAAAAAAAGATAAATAAAAAAGACGTTAGGATATGAGTACATAGAATATCGTTGATAAATCTATAAAACGACTAATAAAACATAACTACAGTTTTTTTTTTATAAAGCCGATGAATTTAGTAACTTGGGGAAAATACACTGGGATTTATAAACTGTGAAAAATGTTTGTAAACCTACAAAGAAAAACGGGAAAATTTACATAAATATTTATTATTACCGAAAAAAAATTAATATACTAAAACACATTCCTGGATTGTTCTGAAAAGCATCACCATTATCGATAAAAAACATAGAGGGAGTTAATGAAGAATTAAGAGAGATTTGGATGAACTTAGCAGATACATTATTCAACGTTTGACTTATAGCAAATGCTATTAATATCATAAAAAATATAACTGACTCATAAATTCTTGATTCTGGAGTAGAATTCCCAATTAAGACTATGAAAAGTGATAAAAGCGACATTTATACAATAGTTTTAAAATAAGTTGATTTACAAAAGGTTGCCAATCTATTCAACGTCTTATAAAACTATCTGCAAATTGAAGCGGATTGACTGACGTTAGTGCTAGAAATGCTTCGAAAAAAACAAAATTTATGACAAAAACATCAATAATAACAATGCTATTCTAGAATCAGTGACGTGATGTTTGCAGTGATTTAGATTGTGACAAGGAGAATTGGTTTTGCAAAAACAACCTTTTCTGAACTGCAAAATGTTCTCTTTCGTAGAAATCTACCATTGTATATTTAATTATTTAATCCCAGTTATACTATATGATATTGAAACGTAATTAAGTTAAACTGGAACGCTAAACGGAGCGGAAGTCTTTTAACTGCGGACACTTTCTAGCGTATTTTTTCCACTACATATCAAATAATGAAGTTTTTATATTGAGTCTGGGTGTAAATAAGACAACGTGAGCTGTTGTACCTGAAACCCTTATTCAGAGAATCTCATTAGTCTAGCCCAAAGTTCGAGAATAACACTCACGAAGAAGAAGATTAAAGTTTTTTCAATAAAAAAAATACATGCACAATTAAGACCAGCAATTTTTTAAGTATCTGAGTTCAAGAAATAAGTCCTGATTCTTTAGAATGTGTGAGTTTTATATAACTTAGTTTCTATTATGTAAGTA
This sequence comes from Pachyrhynchus sulphureomaculatus, assembly GCA_019049505.1. Taxonomy (NCBI): domain Eukaryota; kingdom Metazoa; phylum Arthropoda; class Insecta; order Coleoptera; family Curculionidae; genus Pachyrhynchus; species Pachyrhynchus sulphureomaculatus. The sequence continues at coordinate 185,417,537 of CM032449.1, forward strand.
ATTTTAAAACTAAAATGTTATACAATAAACTAATCGTCTATAATAAGTATTACTTATTTTATATATCAAGTTATAAACTTAAGAAAAAGGAAGAAATTGTATTAATTAAAAAAAGTTGCACTTTGCTAATTCCGTGGAATGTTTTGCCTAATTTAAATAATTGGTGTATATTATTCATGATTAATTTTATATTTGCAAGATGTTGTAAATAGTATGAGTATAATTATATTCCATAATATAATAATAGTTTCAACGAGTGCATTTTGAGCACGGTTAGATGCGAAAGAGTGAAAATTGCACGCAATGATGATGTAACGACCTGGTTTGTTTTCCTAACTAATACGTAATTTAATTCATTTTGTTTAAAGTGTTTAGCGAATTTCTTAATTAATTGATGAATGCCATTTGGAACTTGTTTAATATGTACTGCTGTACTGATCTTGCACCAGCGCGAGCACTATGTTGCAGGCAATATGATTTTCTTCCAACTTATGTGTCCTATATACGTCAAGTTTTTTACTGATTTCCTTGTTGTTTATTTTTTAACCTAAAGGAAATTGAAAAGTCTAGAAAATATATTATTTAGGACATACCTGTTATATATAGCCTAATTTATGGTGTAGAGAAATGAAGAATAAAGGAAAAGAACCAAATTAAACTTGAGTCGAAGGAAACGGAGGTATTTAGACAATCCTCTACCAAGCACAGAAATGAAGATGAATGACACCTAATTGACGTCGATGGTTCTGAAGTGATGGAAATGGAACCAAAAAATAATTAAGATGGTATAGTCAAGTACAGCGAATATAGGAACCAAGAATGTTAAATCGAAGAAAATTTCGAAGACCAAAAAGATCCGGAGGAGGAAATTGCCAGAATAATAAGCACAAGAGAATTAAGAGAAACACAGTGGTATAACAGAAAGACATGAAAATTAGGCCTTAAGCAACGGAAGGAATGTTTTGAATCCGATGTCATGCAGTAAAGGGAAGGTGTTTAATAATATAATAAACCAATAAACAAGTTAAGGGATACCGAATTTTGACTTGTAAACAAAAAACCTGAAAAAATCCTGTTTTTGTGTTTTACCTTATATATATCTCAGTCCACTTTTTTTAAAGACTTAGCACGAGTGTTGCAGGGTAATCCCTAAAGAGCTACAGGAGCGTGTGAGAAAAAAGCGACTCGCGTTGGTCTTGAATCGCAGTAAATTGTACTCGGTGGGAAACTCAGTACTGGCAATTCATTCTAAGAAGATGAGGTTCTCCTAAGACTGCTTGAAAATGGTTGTACGAGGATTGACAAGCTGAACTTGATACCACATTTGCGAGATGTGTGTTTCGAGCATGCACCACTCTGGGATTAATTAAGCGGTCTACATTTATCAAGCTGTTTCCACGAAAGTACTGATTGAATAGACTCAAGCTCTGTTCTGAATAGAACAAATGCAGAGTATGTTTGGGAACAGAGCTTCGAACATGGGAGCAATATTGTTGGTACCGAATTTAAGCTTTGTTCAGGATTAAAAGTTGCTATGGAGTGTGAAGTGTAAAGCTTTCTAGTACGAAATAATATTCTTACTTTTTGAGAAGCTTTTTTTGCTATGCATGCAATCTCCTACAATATTAGTGCAATGGAAATTAAAACAGACAAGATAGGGCTTAAATATTGAAAGTATAAGTATTAGAATTGTATAATTGTTTGAACTTAGAATTAAAATTTTAATATCGCATGTATATGTTCAGTAATTTATTAAGAAAAAATAACTTCCGAATACTTAAATTAATCTCTATAATAATCCTCTTTTTAAACTAACACTTTCTCCTGTGGTTTTCTTTGGGCTTCATCAAAATTCTGGAAAACATAATTTTATGATACTGACTTCTAGAAAATCGACTATGATAGATTAAAGAATAGATGAGTAGATAAATAGATGTATGAAATCATCACATTTGCGAGATGTGTGTTTCGAGCATGCATCACTCTGGGAGGAATTAAGCGGTCTACATTTATCGAGCTGTTTCCACGAAAGTACTGATTGAATAGACTCAAGCTCTGTTCTGAATAGAACAAATGCAGAGTATGTGTTTGGGAACAGAGCTTCGAACGTGGGAGCAATATTATTGGTACCGAATTTAAGCTTTGTTCAGGATTAAAAGTTTTTATGGAGTGTGAAGTGTAAAGCTTTCTAGTACGAAATAATATTCTCACATTTTGAGAAGCTCTTTTTGCTATGCATGCAATCTCCTACAATGTTAGTGCAATGGAAATTAAAACAGACAAGATAGGGCTTAAATATTGAAAGTATAAGTATTAGAATTGTATAATTGTTTGAACTTAGAATTAAAATTTTAATATCGCTTGTATTTATTCAGTAATTTATTAAGAAAAATAACTTCCGAATACTTAAATTAATCTCTATAATAATCCTCTTTTTAATCTAACACTTTTTCCTGTGGTTTTCTTTGGGCTTCATCAAAATTCTGGAAAACACAATTTTAGGATACTGACTTCTAGAAAATCGACTGTGATAGATTAAAGGATAGATGAGTAGATGAATGGATGTATGAAACCCTAAAAGAGGCAAGCACTTAGAAGGCACTCACTGTACATCTATCTGAATGTATATCCGTCCTAATAGTTGTTCGTAGAATTCCAGAGACGATTCAACATAAAAATTTACCTTAGTAATAACTTGGTAATAATGACTAAATCCAAGTGACATTAATATAAATAATAATCAGCTTTTATACAATATTCTATGTCAAAATCAGTAGAAATACAGAATTGTTACAAAATTTTGGAATTTTTCTTTTGCATGAACTCAACATACTTCTTCCAAGTTTTAGAATGTTCTGCTTAGAAATCAGACGAATTTATTATGTTTTTTACAATTTTTAGGACATGTTATAATATAATTAAAAGAAGTACGAAGTTTCTAGAAAACTCTATTGGTAAACTGGATAAATTACTTAGTTTTGCAAATCTTTAGGTAAAACGGTAAAAATAAATAATACTTAAAAAAAAATCATGTACGAAAATTACGCGAAAAACAATAAAAATTTGTATTTGTAGAGTTCTTTCTTGATTTCAACAAATTTATTCGAGTATAATATTTCCTTAGAAAGTCAGTTAAAATTCATCATTCTTGCAAAATTCCAGAATAAACTGTTAGCAACTCAGACGAAATCAAGATTTTTTAGCCTCTTTCTAGACAATCCTATACAGAAATTAAATGAAAAAAATGCATCAACTAACAAGTTCGAAAATATTCTTAGCTATTTAAAAATGGTTTTGCTTTTAAATAAAATAAATTAGAAGTAAATCAGTTGTATTGACTATGCAAAACCTTAAAGACGGTATATAGATCGAGTATATATAAAAAGTTACAACCTGACGATCACCTCTCTTCGGACGGCAAACCACCCGTAGTATCATGCGTAGTAATGTCTCTCACTTTGGTTGCTCAGAATCGACATTAAACTGTAGGTCCCCTTTGTCTGTGGAAACACTTAAAAAGGCACCATCCACAGGCAAAGGCGAGAGAAGATATTTCAAAAATTGTTATGTACTATATAGCATAGCATAGCGAGAAGTGTAGATGAGTCACCGCCTCGAGTTATACTCTCTAAAGTTCCGCCAATTAATTTTGAAAAATACAGAAGTTGTTTTCTTTTATTTTTAAAAAATATCCTATTTAAAGTTGAGGTAGGCATGATGTTTGTATACCGTGCCGTTTAAAACGACACCTTAACTATCTGCTTCAGATATTTTCTGTAGCTCCTTCTGGACCTTTCAAAATTTAGGATAGGAAGTCGTTTCAAACTGGTTCTATAAGAGTTCCGCTTTTCCTTGTTTTTTGAGATACGGAAGGAACTCTATAAACTAAATTTATAGATAGCACTCTCTAGAGTTCGGCCAATTAATTTTGAAAAATAAAGAAACGGTTCTCCTTTATTTTCCAAAAATATCCTATTGAAAGTTGAGGTAGGTATGGTTATACTGTGCCGTTTAAATTCACACCATACATACTTGCTTCAGATATTTTCTGTAGCTCCTTCTGGACCTTTCAGAATTAGGGAAAAACTTTTTCGAGAAACCTCCAAATTGGAAGTTGTTTCAAATTGATTTAATAAGAATTCCGTTTTTATTTGTTTTTCGAGATAGAGAACCCTACAAACTAAATTAATTGATAGCACTTATCGAAGAATATATAATAGATAATTATTTGTGTTTATTTCTAAATAGAACTTCCATTTCTCCAAAAATATTGATTTCAGTAACTAATAGAATAATTTGAATAATTTTCAAAAGTTTATATTGTTTCGTATAAAAGATATCAAAAATACATTGCCCTATTCCCTGAATGTCATGTATATTTGAAAAAATAAATATTTTTTTCGCTTAATATGGACCGGATTGTATTACTAGAAAGGTATTTTTGAGCAGAACACTATATTCACGTTACGAAAAAAATCTAACGTACATACAACACTAAACACTAACTTACTTGGAGATTCATTTTTACTTAACCAACTAAATAACAACGACTGTTAACACAAGTAACAAGAAGGCGGTATATATACGCCCAAATTATAAATACCCATTATTGCCATATTGCTTTCTACATTTATGCAGTATATGCGTATGGTGCAACCCCTTCCCCCCCCTTGCGATAATGATATGTTTAATTACGGAAATTAAAAAAACTTTTTTCAACAGAGTATATTGTTAATACGAATAAATCCGTTGACTGATTTCGTTATTATGGAAATTCTTAATGAAATACCAGAGGCTGACGGATGCAGTTTATTTTCATTATATAATTTTGCAGTTGAAAATTATTATTAAATTTAACGAAACTAGGTATATCGGCTAAGAGGTTGCTTGAATACCTACCTCTAAAGAGCGTTGGGTCCTTCCTCATTTTGGGGTTGTGGAAGTAAAATAGCTTTTAAAAAGGGCAACAATCCTCCAGGTTGAATCTCATTAATACCGTGTTTGGCACGATTGCTTGTTGGATAAGCTGACCCTTCCGGTATGTCTGAAAAGTTCTGTTTATGGCCCTCAAGATTCCTCAAAGACCGTTTTTTATGAGTGGCTTCACTATCAACGCCGGTGTGCCCCACGCCTCCATACTGTCTCCTACTCTCTTTCTCATTTACATTAATGATCTGCTGGAAAAGACTAGGAATCTAATTTAGAGCTTTGCAGATGATAGTACGCTTATCTCATTATTCACTCACGAACATTGGCTACTCATGCAAATATCCGCAGAGAGTAGTAGGAGGTCGTTCAAGTTAACAAAGATCTGGAAGAAATTTTATCTTGGGGTGACAGTAACCAAGTAGAATTTAACGCTACAAAAAGCCAGTCGGCCGTTTTATCTAAAACAGTTAACGTTGCTGAAACATGTCGGGGAACTTCGTTCCTCTAGCTTCGTCACTCAATTAGCTGGGCGTTAATTTGGGAACTATTATGTCTTGGCAGGAACATGTTACAAGTATAGCAAAGAGAGCTTCTCAAAAGCTGGGAATATTATTTCGAACTAGAAAGCGTTCCACTCCACAACAACTGTTAATTCTGTACAAATCTCTAATTCGACCAACGATGGAATACTGGAATAATGTTTGGGACTCTGCTCCCAAACATACAGTGCATTTTTTGGATTCTATTCAGACGAGAGCTGTTTCGCCTGATTGGAGACCCGGAACTGGCCAACAACTTTGATTCGTTGGAACATCGGAGAACGGTTGTCGACTTGAGTCTATTCTAAAAGTATTTTTATGGAAAGTGTTCGATGGATGTAGTCCGCTTAATGCCTCCCAGAGCGGTGCATGCTAAAAAATATACTCTAATACTTCACATCCGTATGAGGTTCAGCTTGGTACTCCTCGTATTACCTTTCTCAAGCAGTCTTTTATATGGAGAACCTCATCCCTTTGGAATAATTTGCCCAGGATTGTGTTTTCGACCTAGTACAAATTACAGCGATTCAAGACCAACGTGAATCGTTTTTCCCGCACACCTGCCGCTCCTGTAGCGCTTTAGGAATTTCCCTGCAGCATGTGCCCTAGGCTCAGAAAAAACACTCCTGCTCCAAAATTATTGGGGATTTCAGGTGAGTTTGTCTTGGTTGTGTAACTGATATAATTAGATAAAGAGCTATTTCCTCCTCCTATAAGTACTTCATCTGCAATCTGGATCGTCTTTGATTTTGTTGCTTATTTAGGCGCCACTGTCCTGTAAGAATTCCTGTTGCCTTCATTAGGTCTTTTTTGTTTATTTTTCAAATATACTCAAGGTTAGGTCCCCCTATGAGAATTTTAAAATGTCTCATATTTGGTATCTCGTTCCAGTTTTTCACTAAAGTATCGTTCAGATTAGTGCAACGGATTCCCGAAGTGGGTTCAGGTTTTCTCGGGCTCACTAGAGCTGCGTTTTTAGGTAGTGTGTTGGTCATCTCATTTTCTAGGGCATTCATGTGGCCAGATTCTCAGAGGAGAAACAGGTTGTTGATATAGGTTTAAATATAAATGATGCTATAAATCTAGTCGTCTTTCTTTTCGAACAGCTTTGTTTTTGTTACAGCTCACGTTTGTTATTTAGCTGACAATTGAAAAACATCTGGGCTAAAAGCTACAAGATCTTCAGGGAAAGGTGCAGAGATACACAAGATATCACAAAACATAATAGTTCAATAACTTATAGAGCTTTAAAAAAAATTAACAATTTAAACCCAGAAAGCGAGCATTCCTTGCTTGCCCATTGGTTACGATTGAAGTTAGATGGCTCCTGGTCGTTAATTCTAGTGGAAATTTACATAAATTTTTTCATAGTTTTAACTTACAAAAACTTAACCTAACAGAAAATTAAAGGAAATCACTACCAAAATCAATACTAAAAATGCACACTATTTTAAATCCAACAATATAATTGTGTTTTTGTAATTTTATAGTTTATTCTGGTTATGGAATACAGTCAGACGTCACCCCTACAGAAAAAAGTACCAACACAGGTAAAATTATAAAGAATTCAATATAATTTTGATTGCTTACAATCATCAGCGTTTTTATCGGTTGTTGAATTTAAGTATTAATTGTTTTAATATATTGCATAATTTCTCGTAAAACAAGTAGGTGTACTTGCACATCATTCATGAAAATTTCAAACTACTGAGGTATACAAGAGCAACCTATGAACATTTGGCAGACATAAACATCGTGGGCCTATATCCAAACTATGTTTTGATAAAGTCAAAGAGTTAAAACTAGCATTTTTCGAAATTTGTATGTTTGTCTTCGCATTACATACAACAAGATGGACTAGTCGCAAGATTCATAATCTTTGTGACTCCATCACTACTTGGCTTTTGTTAATTTTTCGGAACGTGAATCCCATTCTTAAGAGAATTCTGTGAAGGTTTGATCGGCCACAATGTATATTGATCCCGTCGTGCACCAGTCTTAATTTTATTTTGTTTAGTGTCGGCACAAACTGCTCTTCATACATAGAATATATTTTTCTCCTGATGTGGTCTTTTTCACAGTCATCTACATGATGCATTTGAAAATCTTTCCTTTTTTTCCTGTTCCTGAGTGATGATTTTCCTACAATACCTTTAATCGCAGAAATTGGGGTTTTTGTTATTTCACTGGTTTCTTGCAAAGCACTTTGTTTATTCAGATTTCTTTTTACCAAACTGCCGTAAACATTTTTCACTATTTGTTTAGCGTCAAGTAATAAATATTTTCTGTTGCGATAGCCACTATTGCAATTTTCTCACGGACGCAACATAATTAAAATAGAATCGTTACGTTGTAAGTAAAACTAAAAATAAAAATAATAAAAAGTATCTTTCGAATCTTAATGGGGACCTGTGGTCATTAGGCCTATATTATCAAATACTTAAAGGGCTCCAAACTGAGTTGTCAGGAAATAAATATATAGGTAAAAATAGATCCAATATGATTGCAGGTGCAAGTGAGGGCTTTGTACAAAGCAGGTAAAATAAAAATACGTTTATCGTAGCACCTGGCAACTATGCACAAAACCCTAATAGGGTCGTTTATTGCCCCATTGAAAAAGCAAAAAGTCAGGATCTCATATCTTGGGATTTTCTTTTTTACAATTTTATATTATTTCTTTATTATACTATTAGACCTATTTAAATTATATTGATATATATATATATATATATATATATATATATATATATATATATATATATATATATATATATATTGGGAAACCCACACAGAAATGCCATTAAGAAAATAAATTCAATATTGGTGAATTATTTAAATTTACCTGGTTGTTAAGAAGAGTACCTGTAGTCCTTAAGCGATTTATTTGCACTATTTCTAAAAGGTTTAGTTTTAAACCATTTTGTTGGGTATGTCAAATTTTGTAATTCTTATTAAACGTGTAATTATCAATTAATTATGGATGAAACTTTTTTCGTGTTCTGTAATTCTTTGTATAAATGTTCATCCAGTTTGTTCTATGTATGTTTTGAGACGTGACAGACAAATAGGTTAAGCATTTAAATGGAGTTTTTGTTTCCTTAAAAGATGGATATATTTATGAGATAGCCTTGTTTCTAAGTTTTTCCTAACGAACTTTTCCATTGAGGATACTGAATAACCGTCGTTAACGGCTACTTGGTTTAGGCTACATAGTTTAATTCCTTAGTAAAATTTTATTCTGATAAGGGAATCAGTTTGCTCGTGTCCTTTTACCTCTTTTTTGAACAGCAAGAATGTAGTTCTAGTTATTAATTCCTCTGGAATTTGATTGGGGATAAATACTTTTTCGTTAGTTGTTTATCGTAATTGAGCAGCTTATTAGTAATACTGTCTTGTCCTATACAATTTCGAGATTTGAGTTTTTCAAGCGCTATTTCTACATCTATTTTGTTATTCGAAACTTCGTAACTTACTACCATATATGGCATAGTTTAGCTAGACATGAACGAAATTCATATTTCAAAAATTGTTGAACCCATCCAAGACGCATCTTTCGTCATTTCGACGTATCTGTTAATTCTAGCTCGGTTGCCGAGTAACAGTACGAAATGTTTATCCTGAGATGATTTAACACTTGGGGAGCAATAGACGATTTCTAAAATAAGGACCGTCTTGGTAGTTATTAACTATTATGAATGGTATTAAGTTAGATAATTGACTTCATTAAATGAATCAGATACTTTATCGCTAATTATACGATAGCGGATTGACAAGTCTGGTAAATTTCGGGCGGGGGGAAAATTTATTAAGCAACATGACTGTTGGTAAGCGTGATTCTTGTAAGGGTTGTATCCAAAGTTTCACACAGATGCAGCGCGCAGTTGTTTGTTGACAGCTCTCGTAAGTGGTCGGTGTTACACGTTTTGTAGAAATGAATAAACTCGAGTATCGTAAAGTGATAAAGTATTTTTACTACTGCGGTTCAAATAGAAACTGAATTAAAGGAAGTTCATTGGGACTTTGCGCAGGCACTTAAGATCATTTATTATTAAATAAATGAATTTACACGTGGTCGTACTAGTACTATAGATCCTGCACGTTCAGGACGCCCGATTTAGGTTTCCTCTAAAGAAATGGTAGATAAAATTGGTCGTATCGTGATGAAAGATCGTCGCATTAAGCTTTGTGCGAATGCTGAGATGGTAGGCATTTCATATAAATGAGTATAACATATCTTGAAGTTCTAAAAATAAAAAACCGGTCAAGTGCAAGTTGAACTTGCGCAATTAGTGTTCCGTACGTTGACTGCTTTTAAAATAAAAAATTTTGTTACGGAGGTATAAAATGATCAGTGACGTCACAAAACACACCCCAAATGAGTATTCAACAAAGTTTGTTTCCAATCTTTACTGAAAATTGATGACCTTGAAATTTTTGTTTTTTTTTGTATACCAGATAAATTATTAAAGGTAATGCACTCGTGATAATTTTCGTTCAATCTACACCCCGTGGAGAATATTTCAGAATTTTTTCAAAATTTTTTGATAAGTTCTTTTCGAGATAAGGCGGGTGGACAGCAATTTTTCGCGATTTTTTAAAAATAATACAAAGAAAAGTGCTCGCAAGTATTACATTATATATATATTTTTTAATCGTGTTTTTTGACAAGCTTTCATTTGACACAACACTCGATGACCTAACTAACCCCTTAAGTCAAAATTTAACTTTCAAAACTAGATGGCTCTAATGAGGCCATCAATTCCTATATTATTACCAAATTTGTGATAGACGGATGGACAGACAGACAGACAGACACCGAAGTCATCTTATAAGTGTTCCGTACGGAACATTAAAAAGTAGAGTGCTACTGACTATTATGCAGCGTTATTGGATCATTTGCATATTGAGTTGGAGCAGAAGTGGCCAAAATTAGTACACAAAAAAGTGCTTCTTCACCAGGACAATACGCCTGCTACAACATGGATAGTTGTAACGGCAAAAATGCATGAACTGGTCTTCGAACTAGTTCCTTACCCACCTTATCCCCCAGATTTGGCTACAAGAGACTTTTTTTTGTTACAAACTTTAAAAACCTTGTTTGGAGGAAGAAATTTTCGTCGAATAAAGAGGTTATCTGTGCTGCAAACGAATATTATGCAAAGGTCGAAACAATGTTTTTTTTGAGGGAATAACCAAATTGGAATCTCGCTGGACCAAATGAATTGAGCTCGATGGAGGTCATGTTGAGAAATAAATTTTTGCTTTTGTAAAAAAATGTTATTAGTCTTGTTTTTGTTACAAAATTTTCAAGCCACCCTCGTATACTACTACATTTTGCTAATCTAATCATTTGCCTTAAATAGTCTAAATAGTTAATTTAATTCACTTGTAATCACATTATATTAAGTCAATTTTAATCGAGCTATCAATCATAATTATTGGAATAATTTATTTTCGTATGTAAACGAACCATAAAGAACAATATAGATCTACCTTTGTCGACGCTACTGAAAATAATTAATAACAATTACTTACAGAATATAATAATCGTCTTGTTACATGTAAATATTGGATTACTCAAGTTTATTTCTTAGTTTTTAGTTATAACTAATTAAAGAGTATTAGCAGAACGAATGCGGTACAAGTATTTAAGTTTTAATTAAAGTGTCAAGGCTTTGTTTAAAGAACATGAATTACCTAGAAAGACATATAGCAGTTTATATCGTCGGTGGGTCCTGCCTTTGATTCTATTTCTATAATTGTCACCTCGCAACACGATCATGACAGCAAAGATTTAAGAAGCCCCAAGAGATTTTAGAAACCAATAGACTCCAATGCCATCAGATGCAAAACTATCAACACTTTTAATGCAAGAGCAACGTTCATGGGCGAAAATAAGAAGACAATATACCCTCCGTAAACTGAATTATTGCTATTTTTTTAGCTTGCGGTATTGCTATCATTGTAGGCAAGTAGAGCAAGGTATAAATTTAACATCAAGGCTTATTTATGCTTTGTAGATTACACCCAAGCGTTTGATTGTGTAGAATAGCGCAAGTTATGGCCAATTCTTAAGAGTATGGGAGTTCCCTTACACCTCATCCAGCTTATAAGATCCTTATATGAAAATAATAATGTCAGAGTAAAAGTCAATCAAACCCTATCAGACTCATTCCAAATGGAAGCTGACAATTGTTTCGACACACTGTGTCTTCTTCTGAAGCAAGATGTAAATTAACTACAAAGTATTTTACAAAATATATAAGTTAGCTGGTTATAAAGGCTAAATTAATTAACAATAATCACCATAATACCTAGAACAAGTTCAATAAAGGAGACCCACCCTCATCCAATTGATCGTTGAGTAATAAACTTGAGAATTTTTTCAGAAATTACAGTTTCGTCCGTAATCCCTTTTTGCATAAATTAAGACATACATTTTCGTCCGGCCTCTTAAATTTCAAATATACATTTTCGTCCGAGGGTAAACAGACGGATGTGCTTGACCGTAATTTGAAAAAACCTATGTAATAAAAATAATTATGAAATATATAGGCTTATAAGGGTGCTTTAACCATAAGTCATTATTCCTTGAGGTTATTTCAGGTTAGTTCAGGTTGATTGTAATTTGAAAAAACCCATGCAATAAAAATAATTATGAAATATTTAGGCTTATAGGGGTGGTTTTACCATAACTCATTATTCCTTGGGGTTATTTTAGGTTAGTTCAGGTTAGGTTTAACCTATATTTTAAATAAATGTGGAGAGTTTAACTTGCTGTTTCAACCGGCAGAAGTCATGATAGATTTTGAAACATCAATCCACAAGGCCGTTAAAGAGGTTTAGAATAATATGCAAATTATAAGCTATCGTTTTCATCTCAGTTAAGCTTGGTAGAGAAAAATTCAAGCGCTAGGATTAGCCAGAGACTATAAGGAGAAAACAGAACTTAGGAAATGGATTGGGTATTGTTTTGGCCTTCTTTTCCTAGGTAACTATTATTTCAGTATTTGTCCGGTTAATATTAATTATATGCAATTATATTTGTTGGTGTTGAGTTTCAGATCACGATTTGTTTACATGCAATAGTCAGCTCGTTCAACGAGCATTATTACGGTAGTGTTTCGATCTATTTAATTATTTTGTCGATTGCAAACGAGAGGGACTAGAAATAAAGCAGAGTATAGTGTTAGATTAAGACAATAAGTGCAAAATTTGAAGATTTATGAGAATAATTTTGTGAAATTGTATTAAGCTAACGAAACGGTAAGTGACGACCCTGATCATTTTACTATTTACAGTGATAAGAAACATAAATAACAATTTTTTTTCTTTTTCTCCCGTGTTTGAAAAAGGAATATACGAGGAACACACCTAAAGTTTTAATAACAGAAAGAACAATGAATAGCGATGATTATACCTCAGGAGACTCGAAAAGAGGAAAGTCGAAGAAAAAGAAGAGCCAATTGGATTAATCAAGAAGAGCAAAAAGCTGATAAGAACGCCACAGAAAGAGAAAAACGAAAGAGTAGATAAGATAGACAATTTAATAGAAATGATCAGAGAGCTACTGTCAGATATAAAGGATATAAAACAAGATCAGAAGAGATATCAACAAAGAGTTGAAATAACTAAGAAAGGAGAATGAAGTATTGAAGGAGGAAAATAAGATAATTAGAGAAAACATGAGAAGTATGGATTTGAAGATGAGTAGACTGGAAAAAGACAACGTAAAGAATAATATTGTAATATCGGGAATAAGATTTGAAGCGAATAGCCAACCAGATCTGCAAATGGGTGTAGAACATTTTATGGAGAGAAGTATGAACACAAAAATACAGATTAAAGATGTGATAAAAATAGGAGCGACTATATACAAGATAGAACTTGGAAACACGGGAGATAAGGAAGCTATAATGAAAAATAAAAACAAACTGAGAAACCTAAGAGAGAGAGTTTATATAAACAACGATTTAACAAAAGATGAACGGGAAATTCAAAAGAAATTGAAGCATATAGCAGAGAACGAGAGAAAGGATGGAAAAAGGGTGAAAATAGGATATCAAAAAATCGTAATCAAAGGAAGAGAATATAAATGGGACATTGACGAAGCAAAATTGGAAGAACAAACAAAGAATTCTACGACCATCAAGTCAAAAAACTGAGAAAAAGGAGAGAGATAGGTAGATTGACGACGACCCTGGCAAAGAGAACTAGTAAAAGGAATACAAATAAGAGGATAATCAAAGAAATAGATAGGAAGAAAGAAATGGGAAATAATTATCGAGTTTTTAGATTGAGAACACGGAATAATAGGGATATAAACGGAAAAGAGGACGAACTGACAGAAGAACAACGAATGCACTATGTAGGGATCACTGAAACAGAAAGGAAAGGAAACGGATGCAAAAAATTAGAGGGAAAAGCATATAAAAATCAACATAGAGACATAATACCGGAACAAGATACAGAACTCATACAAACAGAAGAAACTAATACAGAAGAAACAAAAGAGGCAATCGGCAATTTAAACAGGATGGAAGGATATAGAAGGAAATATGGAAAATACAGTTATAGAATAACTCAACTCCACGGGCCTTAGACTCCTCAAGGGGTAGAAAGGCATAAGGATTAAGTAAGTAAGTATATTTGTTCTAATAAACTTTTCATATGTACTGGTATTTTATTATTTAGGTATATTTTAAACCAGGTAAATCGGAGGAAAAAGTACATTCCCGAAAATTAGCAGCGGATGAAACTGTATATATTCAGGTAAAGAGTTTCTTCACATTTGACCATTAATTAATGCGGGCGGATGAAAATGTATGTGCCCTATGCGGCTATACAAGTCATATTGCTTTTTTCAGTTGTTTTTTTCATTAAAATATTATTTACAAACTTTTTACTAATTTGTTTTTTTAGTTCTTTCCTATTTATTCTATGGATGAAACTATTATAAGCCGAAGTATTATCTGTGAACGGATGGTTAGAATTAGAGTGTCATCATGTAAACATTGCCTTCCGTACCAATAAGACGTTAGCTTGACATATTAAAAATAATAAAAGTAAAATAAAAAAATAAAATAAAACAGGAGAATACGAATTATGCTGAGGCATTTGTAATAAAACCTATATAAAACAAATAGGCAGATTTTTTATAATAGAATAAAGGAACATAAGCAAAGTTATAGAATGAAAAATAATATATCTCATCACGCTAAACAATTAACAGATGAAAATCACACTTTCCATGAAGATTTCCGAATATTGCACAATGAAAAGAAAGGGAAATTATTGATTTGTTTAGAGCAGGTAGAGTTTAACCAGAAAAAATTCTCAAGTTTACTACTCAACCGTCAATTGGATGGGGGTGGGTTTCCTTTATCGAACTTATTTTAGGTATTATAGTGAAAATTGTTAATTAATTTAGCCCTTATAACTAGCTAATTTATATATTTTGTAACATACTTTGTAGTTAATTTACATATTGCTCCAGAAGAAGATACTGTGTGTCGAAACAATTGTCAGCTCTAATACAAAAACATAAATTGTGATCTTAAATAATTGTTTAAATTTTCGTTCCTAGTTATTATGGATCTCCATCATGTAACGGCTAAGTCAGTACAGTATGGAAGTTGGTGTTAGATATGGATGCATCTTATCCCCGTTGGTTTTTAACGCATTCTCTGAATATATTATGAGACAAGTTCTGGAAGACTGGGATGGTGATATTTCTGTGGGAGAGCAAAGTGAACAACCTGAGATATGCTGATTATACACCTCATTATAGCATCTAACAATACCCCGATGAACATAAGGAGTTTGGAAGTAGTTGATGAATTTGTATTCCGCGAAGAAATAAAACGAAGAGGAAACATAGCTTGAAATGTAGTAACCAGACCGGCCAAGATTTGGAATGGATACAATATCTCAAAATAACAAATTAAAATTTATTAATGCACTAGTATTTCCCCTAGCTACCTATGCCTCAGAAACTTAGACGACAAATGTTGTGACTCGAAGAAAATTTGACACCTTTGAAACATAAGTATACAGAAGAATGGTGAGGATACCCTGGATACAGCGCCGAACTAATGTCTCCATTCTAAACCAACTAAGTATAAAGAATCATTTATGCACCAAAATAAACCAATGGTATTTGCGATTCTTTGGGTATATCTCTAGAAGTAACGATCTAGAAAAACTTATGGTGGAGGGAAAAATAAATGAGAAACGCCCAACAGGAAGATCTCCTAATCGATGGGCGGACCTCGTATAGGACATTCCATGCACGAACAGTTCATGCCACTCAAGACCGTGATTCATTCATTCACTTAACTCTTGCTAGAGTAATAGGACTGACGGTGAAGGAGGGTGGTAATGCCGTTACTAACTGTTTAGGGATAACTATAAAATAAATAGATCGTTCTCTATACTACGATCAACAGCTTCCCAGTTTTTTTCGACTTTTTCCCGCGATACGTTTAAAACTAAATGAACTGTCTGTTTCAAATTTGATATTTCATTTTTTCCTAGATTTTAAGATCATGATACGTCACTGTTTTTCTCCCTATAATTTATATTTTTTCTCCATTTTTATATTTATTGCAGTATTTACTAACTTTTAAGCAGTGTAGTTCACTCCAATTTTTGAGCCGTTTATATTACAGTGTGCATTGCGGATTATCTGCTGGATTTATCTAATTCGCTTCTAATGCGTCGATTGGCTAGAGATTTGTATCCGGG
Source organism: Pachyrhynchus sulphureomaculatus (assembly GCA_019049505.1). NCBI lineage: Eukaryota > Metazoa > Arthropoda > Insecta > Coleoptera > Curculionidae > Pachyrhynchus > Pachyrhynchus sulphureomaculatus. The sequence goes on from CM032449.1 coordinate 185,433,751, forward strand.
AAGTAGCCATCTTGAACACGTGATTTTACGGAAGGGAGAAAAATATTTAAGGGTCCGGATGACATGGATCTTGGCTTTTTCCATCATGTAGCCGTAGTTGGCTTTTTCCATCATGTAGCCGTAGTAGGCTTTTTTCATCGTATAGCCGCAAAAGGCTTTTTCCATCATGTAGCCGTAGCCAGGTCTTTTTTCCCAGCCCAGATGAAGTAGGGCATATATTTTGTGAAGCCAAAGTAAGGGCTTTTTCTTCAGAAAGCCGCCCAGTAGGACTTTTTATCAAGTTGCCGTACTCATATATTAGTAGTGCAAAAACGGTTTTAGTGTTCAAGTTCAAGGCCTTTTTCTTGAAATATCTTGCTTATTCCCAGACCTTTAGGGGACAAGAAATGTTTAGTAGCCCAAGGGGAACTGGGGTAGCCAAGGTGGAGACATCAGTGTTATGAATATCTCAACAGGACAGGCCAAAAACTCATAAGAAAACAAACCGTAAGTCATCAGTATATCATTTCGTAGACCTAGTTTCCCCGTTGACAAGTGCGTTTTACATCGTACCGAACTGGTAACTCGTGAAGTGAATTTCACGAACCTTCAACTTCGTGTGTAACAAAGCTTTAATAAAAATCCTGATTTAAAGACTATTTAATAATACAATCTACTAGGCTAAGGGATTTTTTTAGTAATAAGAGTAACAGTAGTGTAACTAAGTTAGAACTATTAATTTTGTCATTAACACGTTGACTGCCACGGCAATTTTCAGAAATCTGGCCTAAAATGACAATTTGATTTAATCACATTATATTATTAAAAACTCTAATTCTAGTGCATAGTTATCATCAAAAAGCATAAAAAATGTGTTTTTTTTTTTAAAAAAAAGGTCTTACGAATTATCTCGTGGTTGGCTTCTGTAACAGAAATCTCTTCGCGGAAGCCAACTACGAGTTAATTCGCACGCAGACACGCACAGACACGCTTCAACCTGTCGCTTCTCTAAAGCTGAATCATAGATACGCGTCCATATTCGCCAGTAGTATCGCAGAAATTGTCGAGTGCATCACATTTACGTCTTTCTTGAGTGTTTTGTTTTATAATTATTGGTATAATTAAATTATCAAGAACGCAATATGGATAAGAAAAGACCACTGACTCAAAATGAAATTGAGTACTACGCAAATCTAAGTGATTCAGAATTTGACGGGATTTTTGGCGAGGATGGTAACGACAGTAGCGATTATGAAACTTCTGAGAATTCAAGTGATAGTGAAGACGAAGTCGTCTCCGAACCTGAAGTTGATCCCGAATTTGAAGATAATGACGATGATTCCCAAGCAACAACATCAAATGCGAATGAGGATTTGTGGACAGAAATTCAACAAAAAATCCTGAATTATTTATGAAGAAGAAAATGTTGGTGTAACATTGGATACGACAAATTTTACAGTACAAACGCTGGTGGACTTATTTTTTCGGATGAATTTCTTGCATTACTGGTGGAACAAACTAATTTATATGCTGCGCAAGAAATTGAAAAAACGCAAAGAAATAAAAAAATCTAATAGGTTATCAAAGTGGGAAGACATCAGTGCTGCAGAGATGAAAGTTTTTATTGGACTTTTGTTGCAAATGGGACCTTGTACCTTTCCATCAATTGAACATTACTGGAGCACAAACAAGCTATATAATGTAAACTTTTGGCGCTCACATATGAGTCGAAATCGATTCCAGTTGTTACTTCGTTATTTTCATTTGGTTGATAACTCAATACCATCTGCCGACAGATTATACAAGGTGAGACCAATACTAAATCATTTCAATAATATTATGCATGAAAACTATGTACCAGATAAAAATATTTGTATTGACGAATCCATGATGCTATGGCGGGGAAGATTTGCTTTTCCGCCAATACATTAAAAATAAAAAACACAAATATGGTATCAAACTGTATGAACTATGTGAGTCCGACGGTCTTGTAATGAAAATAAAGATTTACAGCGGAAAATCTGAGGAAACTGACAATAATGTAGGTCACACTACTGATGTTTTACATTTACTTGAGGACTCTCGATAAAGGATACACGGTTTACATGGATAATTTTTATAATTCTGTTACTCTTACAAAACTGCTAAATACACGAAAAACTTATGTGTGTGGAACCTTACGAAATAACAGAAAAGGAAACCCCAGAGATGTGGTAAATCGTAAACTGAAAAAAGGGGAGAGTATTTGGCAGCAAAATGGTCCTGTTACTGTATGCAAATGGAAAGACAAACGAGATGTCCTTAGCATTTCAAACATGCATGCTGTTGAAATGGTAGAGGTGCCCAATCGCAATGGAAAAATTTGTATGAACCGAATATAATTCGAGATTATAATAATGGAATGTCTGGCATTGACCGATCAGATCAAATGCTTTCGTACTACTCATCTCTAAGAAAGACTATTAGATGGCCCAAAAAGGTTTCATTACATATTATAGAGATATATATACACAATGCTCACAAAATTTTTCAAAAAGTAACATCTTCTAAAATAAAACTGATAAAGTTCAGAGAAGAATTCGTCGTCGCGTTGATTGGAGAAGAGATTCAACCAGTTTCGAAAAAAAATTAAATTGCAAGAGCTCCATTATTTAGAGAGTCTACACATACGAAAAAAAAACAGCGTCCGACAAAGCCATGTCGTATATGTACCCAAGCAAAAAAACGCCGAGAAAACGCGTTATTTCTGTCCAGCCTGTAAAGAGAAGCCAGCCCTTTGTGTGGAAGATTGTTTTAAGAAGTTCCACAAACAATAAAAATATTATTTTATTTCTTGAATTTGAACTAATTTTTATATAATTATTTTTTTTGTTCATTTTTTAATAACTTTTTGTTCATTGCATGCAAGCCAGCATTGATTTTTTGTTCTTTTCCCCAGAAGCCATCTATCGAGATTAGCACTGATATATTTCGAGTTTAATCGTAGCTGCACAAAAATGGCAAGTAAAAACAGGACGAGATAACTCGTAGTTGGCGTCCGAGAAAAGAACGCAATCTACGAGTTATCTCGTACTTGGCAGTCAACGTGTTAATATAACCCTTTTTTTCCTTATTTAAGGCTAGCGTTCCACTGAATAACCTGTTTTACTTTTCACGACGCAACGGTTGTACCATAACAAAATTATTCTTAACAACTACATAACCCCTCAGTATTTTTTCATTTTTTAGCTGAAGTTAGATCCTTTTATTTCAAAATGAATGGTGCCCAAAATCTGTATAACCGAAAATTTTAAAGAACTATAGAGACTATTTTCAAAAGACGTACAAAAAATTATCTCTTACCCTTATTACTCTATCAAGAAAAACTGAGCTAGTGTATGTCTAATTTCTTTAGTTCTTTTTAGTATTAATATTCACTCAATCCATTCTCAGAAATTATGAAAGGAGAACGCCACAAATTGCGTCTCAACGTACGGGCGATAAATATTAAAACGCTACAAATTTGGATAAATGTTATTTAAAATCGCAACGAAATCGATAGTTTTTAAGCGATATCGCTTTAGAGGAATGAAATGGAGATCAATAAATTTTACAGTATATTACCAGTATGATAAGAATTTACGTTTTTACTTCCCTTGCTAGAGGCAAAGAAATATTCATACCCATAATTTAGAAGCCCATTTACTCAAATTGTGCCAATTTAAGTGGTGGTTTAAAGCCCACATAATTTCAATGAGTCTTAAGAGAGTCAACACCTGGTTAAGTAACCGAAAATATCAAATAAATAACCAAAAGTTCAGCGATTACTATACCTTTATTTTTTTAAAAACGTTATTTCGTAGATTAAAGCTCTCAATAGTGTTTAGGTTTTAAATAATAGATGGGGTCGTATAAAAACGAGGCACCGCTTTTAAGTAGTTGAAGAATCAAGGTTAACTCTATGGGCAAGGGAAGTAAAATAACAAAGTTTTTTTGTTAAGATTTCCACTTTTATTTGAATTAATATGACGTTCGTCTCGACTATAATATATAGTAGTACTGTGCCTTCTTCAGATGACTGATAAGTTCTGACTTCAGTAGTTGTAGATGTAAAGTAGATTACGTTATTCTGTAGACTGAAAAAATCGAAATTAGTACTACTGACGTTCGTCTCTCGACTATAAATATATAGTAGTACTGTGCCTTTTTTAGATGGACTGATAAGTACTGATTTCAGTAGTTGTAGATGTAAAGTAGATTACGTTATTCTGTAGACTGAAAAAATCGAAATTGGTATTTATGTATCTTTTGGAACTAAGTATTTGCAAGCGAAGTACTAGGTAAATCATTTTACCGAATGTTTTTTTAGTTGAAATTAACGTGTAAATATTTGCGGTCAACCATATATTTGAGA